>CM064486.1:51001337-51412221 GCA_032716605.1 Paralithodes platypus | reverse complement strand
CAGAACATGCTAGACAATATTGTAGGAGTATTTACAAAAAGTACATCCGAGTATCTTTTTAGATGGCTCGAATTGTACGGTTTAAATTACAGATGTTGATATCATTTAAAATATAACATAATAAGGTTAGTTAGTTTTATATATATATATAGAGGGCATAATGAAAAAAAAACTTACAGACTTCAAGTGCTATGTACCGAATATAAAAACAAGTTCACTTTATTCTATAACAAAATAACAAATGATTAATAATTAATGATTTAACGGATATAAAGTAAAATATTCGGTGTCATCCAAGCATGGGTCATAATCCGAACACTGACATTAGTATCCCCTTTCATTCTCCCCCCCCCCCCCCCCCCCCTCCCATTTCGTAGGAATATTGAAATATAAACAATTAGTTTTCAGGGTGAAGCAATGTAAGTAATATTCCCTTTATACACTGTTTACAACTCAAATTATTTTATGTTAATTCATTTTTTTTTCAACATAGGAAAGACCAGAGGCATCTTGGATGAAACAAATTACGATCCTCAAGTGGTCTGCAGGCATTACTGTCATATGTTAGTAAATAAAAAAGCAATGCTGGATGATAAGAATACCCAAACAATGTGGGCATTATAAAGTTATTGCCTAATGTTATTTCATGAATTGTAGCCTACAGTAGTGAACATTAATTCAAATACAAACTTGTTCAGAGCGGTTTTGGGTTGAATTGAATCGCTTTACTAATTCTTACTGAGCATTTGCATTTCAGAGATTTGTTCAATAAGTTTGAGACTTCAAAATCGATCAGAATTAATTACCACTACTGTACATGGTCATTACAGTGTAATTATTGTTCCTTCCAACAACCAACTATACTCCTAAAATCGATTAATGAAATTTACAAACACATGGGGCAGTCCGTGGATTCGAACCCAGGATGCTCACACCGAAAATCAACACCTTATGCATCGCACCACGAAGACAGTTAAAGGATGGTGGACACTGCCTACGATTTATTATGCAACTTCGAATTCTGCATATCAATCTAAGCATGTACACACATCCCAACTGCAACTCACGTAGGCTATGCATATGTTAAGAGGAGATTAATTGAAATAATGTTGATTACCACCATCTGATATACAGAAATCAATATACCCAATATTTTTAATCTTTGAAACTTTATACAGAGTCGTAAAACATTTTCGAAATTGTATTCAAGATAGGAACGATCAGTTCGCAATGAATCTATGAATCAAGAACTATGCTTCATAAATGATTGAATTACCTACAACTACATTTGGATACTCGACCCAGACTTGGGCATCAGCATTATACCCCTTGACCAGAGTTGCAAATGTTACATATTTTTACGTTAATCTGTTTCAAATAATTAGTATTTTCCTGCTAACTACCTAATATCATCACCATATTCTAAGATACTTTGATTTCGTAATTTCTAATGAGTGAATAGGTAAACCTATACTTTCCCTTTAGTTAAATCCATAGTAAACATTTTAATCATGTATCAATTATTTAGTGCTTTATTTGTAACCCTGTTTTGCTAGATTTATAAATAAGCATATATCTCATTAATAACACATTCTGGGGAAAAATGTGATACGACAATATATATTTATTTTCCAATATACAATGTGTTCGTCATAGTCTGTAACAGTTATTTCAATACACCCTTATATATGGTTCCATGTCAGTTGAACCAGTGCCACTTCAACCAGTGCCACTTTAACCAGTGCTAACTCAACCAGTGGCCACTTCAACCAGTGACCATTTCAACCAGTGACCATTTTAACCAGTAACCTAACCTAACCTAACCTAACCTAACCTACTGGTTAAAATGGTCACTGGTTGAAATGGTCACTGGTTCAAGTGGCCACTGGTTGAGTTAGCACTGGTTGAAGTGGCACTGGTTCAACTGACCTGTCACCTGTATATATAATATATATTTATATATATATATATATATATATATATATATATATATATATATATATATATATATATATATATATATATATATAATTATATATACTGTATATTACACACGAGCTGTAGCATAGTCAGTAGAGCATGGTTTGCTGATCATAGTGCCGGTGGATAGAACTTGTTCTGATATATTGAATTCAACGGTTGATTGAGCAGTACTTAGGCCTACCCTTTAACTTGCTAATGATATTTTTAGCCTACATAAACTCGTCCAATTATATCAAGAATGTAATGTTAAACACGTTTGGGTTATTTCGCCTTGCCTACTTAGCTTCCCTAACATTGGAAAATACCTAGCTTGGAGGCCAAGGTTAGTTATCAGGGTTATGGCAAGTTACAGCAGTTCTTAATAGCTTATAAATGCGACTAATAATAGCGGTGAACCAAATATATTTATAAATGAATCAGTCGGACCGTACCTCCTTCCCTTTCCTGTTATTTAGTGAACTTACCGAGGAAGTAAGCAGGCGACTCCCGAGGCTGGCTTTTCCTCCAGTGTTTGTCAACAATGAACCGTAGAACGTTCGAATCGTGACATGATAGCATTCGAAACTGAATGAAAAAGACTGAAGCATTATCTTATTGATGATCTCATGTATAACAACTATATTTAAAAAATGAGATTGAATTATATGTATCTTAGTATAGTATAGTCTGATATCAGCAACAAAGCACGTCACATTTATAAAATATCAAAATTTATGTTTCAAAGAAAACCAAGTATTAACGATAATTTAAGGGGTAACTTATATTTTCCTACCCTCCAGCCCCGGCTATGTATTCCATACCGAAACCCGGGTGTTTTGGCCGAAAAACATCTACGCCTAGGCTACCGTATCTTTGTTATTCTGACTGCTTCCGCATTCCCGCGCATCCCCAAGCATAGATGTGTTTCGTACTTGTAGAATGGCGTTAAGTAGAGCTCTCTAAGTCAACTGGTTCAGTACTGTTGTGATGATGATTTCATTGGAGATAACTTTATGGCAAAAACAGCCACTTTACACTACTTTTCGATACTTAACAATAACATACAGGCACACACGAACAAGCGACGCACTCCTTCTTGTGGCCGGAGATGCGGGGCGTCGGTCCAGCCGGCTGTTGTTTACATGCGTCGGACCGACGCCTCGCACACCAAGCTTACAGGCTTTGAGCTCATGGGTCTTTAAGAGCCCTTCCGGGTAGCTCGGGTGTGTTTTTTATGGGCGTTCAAGAGCCCTTCCGGGGCTGGAGGGCTGTACGGTATTGGCGGGAGGGCCCTTAGAGCGACTGAAGGTGCCGCACGGGATTTCAGCCAGCTGGTTGCATATATTTTATTATATTTTTTACACCAACCAACTTCACATCTAAACTCAATTAATGAAATCAACAAATACATGTGGCACTCCGAGGACCCGAACCCAGGATACTCACATCGAAATTCCGCGCACTATGCATTACGCTATCAAGACAGTTAAAGAAATATGCACAAGCCTACAATTTATTATGCAGTTTCGAATCCTACATATTAATCTAAGCATTTACATATATTCCAACTGCGCTACGGTAGCCTATGTATAGACGAATGGGAGGAGTAAATATCGGGGCACTCAACCCTTAGGAAGGCCTCGCTATAAATTGCTCCTGAACCAGAATGAATTATTATGTTTTTTACACCAACCAACTTCACATCTAAACTCAATTAATGATATCAACAAATACATGTGGCACTCCGAGGGCTCGAAGACAGGATACTCACATCGAAATTCTGCGCACTATGCATTACGCTATAATTACAGTTAAAGAAATATGCACAAGCCTACGATTTATTATGCAGTTTCGAATCCTGCATATTAATCTGTAGCCTACATATATTCCAACTGCGCTATGGTAGCCTAATGTATAGACGAATGGAAGGAGTGGGGCACTTAACCCTTAGGAAGGCCTCGTTATAAATTGTTCTTGAATCAGAATGAAGTATTATGTTTTCTACACCAACCAACTTCACATCTAAACTCAATTAATGAAATCAACAAATACATGTGGCACTCCGAGGACTCGAACCCAGGATACTCCCATCGAAATTCCGTGCACTAGGCATTACGCTATCAAGACAGTTAAAGAAATATGCACAAGCCTTACGATTTAGTATGCAGTTTCGATTCTTGCATATCAATCTGAGCATTTATATATATTCCAACTGCGCTAAAAATATGCACAAGCCTACGATTTATTATGCAGTTTCGATTCCTGCATATTAATCTGAGCATGTACATATATTCCAACTGCGCTATGGTAGCCTAATGTATAGACGAATGGAAGGAGTAATTAATGGGGCACTTAACCCTTAGGAAGGCCTCTGTAAATTGCTCCTGAACCAGAATGAATTATTATGTTTTTTACACTAACTAACTTCACATTTTAACTCATTTAATGAAATCAACAAATACATGTGGCACTCCGAGAACTCGAACCCAGGATACTCACATCGAAATTCCGCGCACTATGCATTACTCTATCAAGACAGTTAAAGAAATATGCACAAGCCTACGATTTATTATGCAGTTTCGATTCCTGCATATTAATCTGAGCATGCACATACAGTATATTCCAACTGTGCTATGGTAGCCTAATGTGTGATTTTCTTGGCTCGCACACAATTTTGAAAGGCTATCATGCCATTTCTTGTTATTCAGACATATATTAACACATCTTGTTATTATATATAATGTGGTACTGTCGTGCACCCTGCGTCAGCAAAATGGTGGAACTCGGGTTCGATTTTGCAGCACTATAGTCCCAGATTGTAAGGATTTATTGAAGAACAATGTCAGTGGTTTGGAGAGCTCATACTTAGCTCCCTTTAGAATGCTAGGCGAGATTCTATCAGGTCCAGGCGATTTATTTACTTTGAGTTTATCTAAAACTTCAAAATGTCTCTCTCTGTAATGCTGATACTGCTTAGAACGTCAGAATTATCTATCTTAACCAGCGCGCGCGCGAGAGATTGATTGATTGATTGATTCTTTATTGAGAAAGCATAAATACATGGGAATACATAATTACACGTCTCAAAAGGGCAAAGGTGATAAAACAGTCTTTTACCCTACTCATATTATACATGTACAATATAAACACAAACATGAATACAACATTTAGTAAGTTTTTATCTCTATACTTGTTAGCAAACCAGTTGTCCCTAACTGTTTAAGAAGGACCCTTAGCTAAGCTGGGCTTAGGCTTAGCGCGGGTTTGTTATAATCCTTCTACTTTCCTTAATGTCATAGAATGCCCCTCCCACTCCAGTTTAATACATGCCTACATATACACACACATACATACACCCATACACACATAAATACATATACAGTATATACATATATAATATACACATATACATACATACATACATACACACAGACACACACACACATGCATGTACATATACCTACATACATACCTATACACACAATAATTCATACAATAACACACAAATTTCACAATATACAGTGTATACATACACATTTATTATTATAATAACAATAATGATATAATGAGGCTATCAATTACATAATAATCATAACACTAAATCCTAAACTTTGTTTTATGTATATTTACCTTACGATGTATTGTATTTGTTTGCATTTGGCTATTATTTGAGTAATCATATTATGATTGAACATCCATATAATTTGTTCATCGACCTTATCTATGACATTGTTTCTATATTTCGCTAGGTGTTGGCAGTGCAGTATATAATGATTTAAGGTATGACTTCTTGGTTTTTTACATAGTTGACAACATATTTCGTGTTCTCCTTTAGGAACACCAAGTTCCCACATGTAACAATATCCTAACCTAAGTCGTGTGCACAAGGAGTCCTTCCAAGCACTTCTTAAGTTTCCGTATATGAAGCTAGTTCGCCGTGCAACGTTATTATAGTGATAGAATGTTGCACTATTCGCGTGTTTTTCTTGCATCATAAAAAGTTCCGCATCCTTTTGTTTTTTTCTAATTGTTGATTTAATTTGTCTTAAAGATTGAATGCACTCGTAATCTATTGTGTCTTTCTCCGTTCCTAATTTAGCAAGTTCGTCCGCTCTTTCATTATTTATTATCCCAACATGTGAAGGTATCCACGTAAATTTTACCATTCTCCCATTATTGCGTAGTTCATCTATAATAACCTTACACTGAGATACCAGCTTTTCATACACGGGTTTTTTGCTGTTCATAGATTCCAAAGCACTTCGACTGTCTACGAAAAAGCACACATCACCTTCTCCCCCTCTTATTTTATTTAACCCGTATAACATAGCACATATTTCTGCCTGCGTAGAGGACACGTTGTTACTTATTCTATAATAATATTCACTGTATATGTTATCGTTACCTACATCGTCACTCACCAGTATGTAGGTAACGATAACATATACAGTGAATATTATTATAGAATAAGTAACAACGTGTCCTCTACGCAGGCAGAAATATGTGCTATGTTATACGGGTTAAATAAAATAAGAGGGGGAGAAGGTGATGTGTGCTTTTTCGTAGACAGTCGAAGTGCTTTGGAATCTATGAACAGCAAAAAACCCGTGTATGAAAAGCTGGTATCTCAGTGTAAGGTTATTATAGATGAACTACGCAATAATGGGAGAATGGTAAAATTTACGTGGATACCTTCACCGCGCGCGAGAGAGAGAGGGAGGGGGGGGGGGGGGGGGGTCGGTCATAAAGAAAGCCGGTACATACTAATTAGAACACCACGCACATTCCATGCTTAAAACCCACAATTAGGCAACTCAATCCTGTCGTTCTATATACCTCTTATCTTGCAGACCTCTTACTACTCACGTACTGCGATCATTACGTTACGTCAGGCAGTAAAAGTAATCCTACATGAGAGGCAATTTTTGAAATGCAATATATGATTCTTACAGAAGCTTACTGAGAGTTTTAAGAGTTTTTATTTTTTTTTATTTTTTTTTCCCTATACCTCCATCATACTTTAAATAACATCCATAGATTAGATTCTAGATTAAATTGTACATTTTTCGGTAAACAAAAGGTCTTGGCCTCTACCAAAGTTACAGGCCAACTATCGTTCGCCAGGAAAACAATCGACACCTAAATAGCACGAAAGGTCATAATATTGACAAGGAAATTGGGCGGAAGATCTTAAAATCGACACACTAATGGGACAAACATCTTAAAATCTGAAAAGTAATGGGACTAAACACGGGGAAGGTGGACAAGAAAAACAACCCATCTCCCCTTAAATCATAAGCCCTTTGAGGAGTACGCCGCATTTTGATCATTTATTTTGGTTATCATTAGACGATTGTATACAGCTTAGGGAGGATCTGGGGGAAATAAAAGGGTAAACACTATCTCAATTAACCTTCTGACTTCCATATACCCTTCGTAATCTTAAAATAATCGTCTAATAATCGTCCAATGATAGCCAAACAACGGAGAAGAAATGCGTAATCGGATTTTGAAAGGGTTAATAAATAATATACGTGCCTCTTTTTGGTTACGGTACACCTCCCCACTCCGTAACTTACAAAACCTGCCTACAATATAATGTTTGTGTTAATTACCGAACACGCAGAATATATCTAAACTGGTAGACATTGCTGGAGTTTATGTTTTAATAAAACAGTTCTTATTTTAATACGTATGAATTCGCATCACAAATACAGTATATACAACAATGCTTGCGTATATGTATGTGTATAAGAGTTTTGTTTTTAGTTTGCTCCCTAGACCTCTATCAAGCTTTAACAAAAGCACCCCCAAGACATAAATGTTTTCATTTTATCGGCAGAAAAATGTACCAGCCGAAGGCCGGTTCCTCTTAAATTACAGAAATTCTATCGTTCGCTAGGAAATAATCAACGCCTAAATGGCACGAATGGCCTTAATATTGACAAGGAAATGAGGCGAAAGGTTTTAAAATCGCCAAATTTATGGGGCGAAGGTCTTAAAATGTCAAAACTAATGGGGATAAATATGAGGGAGAAGAGGGTCGAGCAAAAATAAAAACCTCCCCTTAAAGCGGACTTACGAAATTTAGAACCACAACTGCCATAATGCATCAAAACTGATATTTATTACGAGTGTGATTAATGACTGTACTTAATGCTATAGTACGTCTTCCAGTTATGTCCATTAATTACAATCAAGCAAGAAATTAAGGACCACCTTGAATTTGCGACGACCGATTCGAGATTAAGACAGGTTTTGTTTATAATTTAGGGCTACATAATAATGTATAATACAATACCCATACAAATTTGATTTACTGAGACGATTCCCCATAATATAAATATATAAGTAGGTAAACATATAAAGAAAGAAAGACAGAAATAAATAAATAAAATGAAATAAAGTAGATGTGCCGCTTTGCCCAAAATCAAAACTGCATACCCAACTCTGCGATGGGTTACCATCCTCACAAGTATTACCATCATCAATCATAATATCACCATCACTACTACTGCCATCCTCACTACAACTGCACCATCATCACTACTACTGTCATCATCACCATTTCTATGATTATCATCACTACTACTATTACAATCATCACAACTACTCTCACCATCATCACTACTACTGTCACCATCATAACTACTACTATAATATGTTAAGTATATATATAGGGGATTATAGGTAATAACACAACACATTAATTATTGGATAAGTGATAATAAGTATAAACGTACAGGTATATAAGTACAGATATTATGATAAGGCTTGTAATAAAAGCCTGAGGAGCAAGGTGATATATGACTTGTGTGGTCTAATATATCTAGGGGATATAGGAGCTTGGCTATAGAGGGTGAGTCTGAGTCTAGAGTCTAGAGGGAGTAAAGAGCTCTGGCTCTCTCTGGCTGAGGTCTGTTTACGTCTGACTTGGCGATGCCTGAGTAAGAAGGCATCGCCTGGGTTCAAGGATGTCCATGCAACACAGCATTAACTCAGCATTCTGGTATGACGTATGACCGGATAAATACATTATACAGTTTACATTTACAGAGGAAATATGTGTTGATTTAAGTGGAAGTATCAACAAATATATTATATGTTAATGAGATAGATAAAGTTATAGGGAGTTCAATTAATCAAGATTGTTTAATATGAATGTTAAGAGTTTAGAAGTTACAGGGATAAAGGCATATAAGCAGTGAGATATATGTATAGCAATATATATGCAGGGCTTATAATGTCATACTACATTCGCCGGGGGGTAAAAGAATTGATCTCACCATGATCAACAATAGTAAACCAAAAAAATGACTAGTCTGTTGACACATCACACCGTATCAAAATTGTCCATTAGACCTAGATCAAGGGTGTGAGCTACCAACAAATTAGAATAAAGGTTTATGCTAAATAATACAAATATATAGTTGAGTATAAGGAGAAGATTACAACTGCTATATATTACACATGGCAGGTGTAAACTTATATAGTAATAAAATGTAATAACTGACAGTGGAAAGAAATAATACCCTAAGTTGTTCCACTGACGATATTAATATACATACATATAAAGAAATATATCCCCAAAAAAATAAAGACATAATTTAAAGTGCTCTATTCCTCGCGTGGGCTTCAAGAGCAGCAATGCGAAGATTCAGGCGAGAAAGAGCAAACCAAGAGACACCTAGGATGATGATGATAATGAGCATAGGAGTACCAATCGCTGGGATGGCAATGTAAGGGTGATAGTATTTAACAAAATCCATAGGTAGAATTTACTTGTTGATCAATTGAAGGGTTTTTAGATCAGGTGAGTTTATGTGAAGTTTAGATATATCCCACACCTTCCCTTGGTCTTCCTGGGGGTTTAAAAGGAGTATAAAAATAACAGTAAAGATTATAGAGGAGTAAAACAAAAACAAAAAAATATATATAACTTGGGAGTGTAAATAATATTTGGAGTTAGAGATTTAAAGGAGTAAAATTTGAGTAAAAATTGAGATAAATGTGAATGCTATGAATAATGCGGACACAAGGAGTAATGTGAACACAGGGAGTAAAGTGAACATAAGGAGCAATGCGAACGCTATTAGATAATGCGAACGCTGGGAGTAGCCACATCTAAACATGAAATATGAGATATCTATGCAAAAATAAATAATGGACAACAATTTGGCCAAGAGTACACTAAATATATTCACAAGATAAATACATACCGGTAGTTAAATAGATATATAGGCAGACTTACACTGAGAGCAATCCAGCTAGCTCTCACAAACAACTCCTCCTCCTATCCACTTCACTACACTAAACATGCACACCACACTTCATTCCTCCACACCAAAATTTATAAAAAACAAAATGATGAATTGTAGCCCAGCCTCGGAGTCCCCAGGGGGGGGGGGGGGGGGGGGGACCATAAATGCCCCCTCACCCGACCGACCATCCCCTGACGACCCCACACAATTACCTGGACCTCGGCCTGTTACTCTTTCTATTAATTTCTGCAACATTCGCGGACTTTCCTCTAACTTTCACTCTGTTGAGCACCATCTCTCCTCCTACAAACCTGATCTTCTCTTCCTCACCGAAACTCAGGTGTCTGTAGCAACATCCAGCAACCCCTTCTCTGTATCCTCCTACTTTCTCTATCCTAGTTTCAAAGCCAAAGGCGGATGTTGTGCATATGTGCACAACAAACTCACTTGCTCTCGTGTTCCCGATTTCGACTCCTCTGAATTCTCAACTTTATGGCTCAAACTTTCCTGTCATTCTCTTACTAAATATTTCTGTGCTGTCTATCTTTCCCCTAACTCTACCAACTTTCCCAAATTCTTTGACTATATAAACTCTACAGTGGAACACATTCTATCCATTTCTCCTTTCTCAGAAATCTCCATCTTAGGAGATTTCAACGTTCACCACCGCCATTAGCTCTCCTCTCACACTACTGATCCACCTGGTGAACAAGCCTACGTCTTTTCTATCCTAAATGATCTAGAGCAGTTAGTTCAGCAACCCACCCGTATCCCGGATCGCATCGGAGATCGGCCCAACATTCTTGACCTGTTTCTAACTTCTAACCCTTCTTCTTATACTGTCGATCTTCTCTCTCCTTTGGGCTCCTCCGACCATAAACTTATCTCTGTCACCTGTCCTCTCTCCAGTACAGCCACCCGATCCTCCTAGCCGGCGGCGCTTGTGGCACTTTGGCGCTGCCGACTGGGAGGCTCTTCGGCAGTACTTCTTTGATTTCCCATGGAATGATTTCTGCTTCCATGGCCGAGGACCCTCGGAGAGTGCTGAACGCATTACCGAGGTAATCCTATCGGGCATGGAAGCATACATTCCATTCTCTTTCTCTCAGACTAATGCTAAAAAATCTTGGTTTACTCACGCCTGTTCTACTGCTGTCCGCAATAAGGAGGAAGCATTCAAACGGTACCGACGCCTTAAAACTCAAGACTCTCATTCTTCATATGTTTCTGCCCGGAATCAAGCCAAATCTGTTCTTCGACTTGCCAAACACTCTTTCATCAATAATAAATGCACTGAACTATCCAACTCTAGCTCTTCCCAAGCTTTCTGGCATCTAGCCAAAAACCTGTCCAACAATTTCTCTTCCTCGTCTTTCCCTCCCCTTTCCCACTCTGATGGCACAACCATCACTTCTTCCTCTGACAAAGCTAAACTCTTCGCTCAAACTTTTGCTAGAAACTCCACCTTGGATGATTCCGGTGCTATTCCTCCCTCTCCGCCCTCCTCTCTCTTACTTATGCCTAATATCCTAATCTCTTCTAAAGATGTACTTTCTACCCTCTCTGGGCTTAACACTAATAAGGCGTATGGTCCGGACGGTGTTCCTCCTGTTGTTCTCAAAAACTGTGCTTCCGTGCTGACTCCCTGCCTAGGCAAACTCTTTCGTCTCTGTCTATCCTCTAACGTCTTCCCTTCATGCTGGAAGTTTGCTCACATTCAACCTGTCTCAAAGAAGGGTGACCGCTCTCAACCCTCCAACTATCGTCCAATTGCTCTTATCTCTTGTCTTTCTAAGTTTTTGAAACTATTCTTGCTTCCAAATTTCTTAAGCATTTCTCTTCTCATAATCTGCTCTCAGATCGCCAGTATGGCTTCCTTAAGGGTCGCTCTACTGGTGATCTTATTTCATATCTTACTAACTCTTGGTCATCCTCCTTTCGGGACTTCGGTGAGACTTTTTCTATTGCACTAGACATATCGAAAGCCTTCGATAGAGTCTGGCATAAATCTTTAATTTCTAAACTACCCTCCTTCGGTTTCTATCCCTCCATCTGTGCCTTTGTCACTAATTTCCTTTCCGGCCGTTCCATAGCCGCGGTTGTGGACGGCCATTGTTCACTTCCTCACCCTATAAACTCCGGTGTTCCTCAGGGCTCTGTCCTATCTCCTATTCTCTTTCTAATTTTTATAAATGATCTCCTTAACTGTACCTTAATTCCCATCCATTCATACGCAGACGACTCAAACTTACACTACTCCATTAGTTTTTCAGAACGCCCCAGCCAGCAATCCCTCAACGACAAACGTAATGAAGCCATAGAACTCCTAAATTCTGATCTAAATACTATTTCCAATTGGGGCAGAGAAAACCTTGTTAACTTTTATGTTTCCAAAACCCAATTTCTCCATCTATCTACCCGTCAGGATCTCCCAGCGGACTATTCCTTATTCTTCAACAATTCAAAAATCAACCCTTCATCTTCTCTCAATATTCTTGGTGTCTCTTTTTCTTCTGCTCTCATTTGGAAGGACCATACTAACAGTCTTGCTAAGGCAGCCTCCCAGAAGCTGGGTGTGCTCAATCGCCTTAGGGGGTTCTTTTCCCCTGCACAGCTTCTTGCTCTGTACAGGGGCATAGTGCGCCCTTGTATTGAGTATTGTTCACATGTGTGGGGAGGTTCCTCTCACACCGCTCTCCTAGACAAAGTTGAAAGGAAGGCCTTTCGTATCATTAACTCCTGTCCACTCACCAACTCTCTGCAATCTCTCTCTCTCCGCCGCAATGTTGCATCTCTCTCGCTATTCTATCGCTACTATAATAAACAGTTTTCCTCAGAGCTATCCCAGTGCATACCACCTCCTTTACGTAGGGCACGTGGTACCCGTCTTGCAACTCAATCCCACCCCTACTCTGTGCAACTCTCCAACCCAAGAGTGAAATGTTACTCTCAAACTTTCTTCTACTCAACAGCTGAGCTCTGGAACTCTCTCCCAGAATCAGTCTTTCCCTCTTCCTATGACTTAAATTGCTTCAAACTCCGTGTGTCCAGGCATTTTGGCTCGAACGTCCCTTGATTTTGGCCCTGTCACTCTTTCAACTATGGGGGAGGCACTCGCTATAGGCAGTTATGCCTTTTGCCTCCCTCAATCACATAGAAAAAAAAAAAAAAAAAACAAAACTTGGTGTATTATGAGTAGAAGATATTAGGTTTAATATTATTCTGAAACAGAAGTTGCGTTATAGAAGTATTATCCACTAGAACATTGTTTACACTCCTAGTTCTAAGATTATAATCATGGGTCGGGGCTTGTTGGATTTTATCAGGGGATTGGTTGATGGGTATGATATCTTTGTTCATATTTTCTTGGACACAGTTTAAGTTTCTGTGCACTAATTTGAGGTGGTTACTGCTACTCCTGGATTCTTTACCTTTCTCCAGATGTCTAATGACTGCAATGTTGTGGTGAATACTGATCACACGATAGGGGCCTTCGAACAGAGGGTCCAGTTTATCAGCCCTGTCGTGAATTCTTGAGAACACAATGTCTCCTGGTTTCAGTTTTTGTTGTCTATTAGATTTGTGATTGCTTTTTATCATTTGTTCTTTGGTTAAGGTTAGTTTATTCATGACTTGTTTATGAATTATTTTAAAGGTGTTTATATGATGAGTTATGAAATCCTGAGTATATATGGGTTTAATCTGTTCATTGAGCATGTGGGATAGGTGTTTGTCTTCTCCAAAGACGATGAAATGAGGGGATTCACCTGTGGAGATATTAGGCAGAGAATTCATAGTGCATTCCACGAAGGGGATAAATTCGTCCCAAATTTCATGATCCCTGTCCAGACATATGTTTTTCAATTCATGGAGTATTTTACGGTTAGCTCTTTCAAATAGGCCGTTACTCTGTGGTGAGTAAGGGGCAACCCTGATGTGCTCTATCGCGTACTCATCACACATCTTAGACATAGTCTCGTTCACAAACTCTCCGCCATTATCTGAAAGAATAAATTTAGGTGAGGGGTATTTGCAAATCACGTTATTTACAAGAGTTTTAAGATAGTATTGGCTTCCTGATCAGGTATGGGAGAGAGAATGGAGTACCTAGAGAAATGATCCGAGGCTACGAGAAGATAATTCATACCACTGTTAGTCTTAACAATTTTCAAAAGATCTATGGCAATCAACTGGAAAGGTTTCTCTGGGACGGGATAAGTTTTGATATTAGCTTGGGGTGTAAGCTTAGGGTTAATTCTGGCACAGTTCTCGCAAGCGTCTATGTGATTATCTATGTCAGATTTCATGGACTTCCAGTAGAATTGTTTTTGAGCAATGAGCATAGCCCTTTCTTTGCCAGGATGACCGACAAATTTAGAACCATGAAGATGAGGGAGTATTTCTTCTACTTTATTGTTGGGTACAACTAACTGCAGAATGTTCCTTTTCAATCGCCAGTATGGCTTCCTTAAGGGTCGCTCTACTGGTGATCTTCTTTCATATCTTACTAACTCTTGGTCATCCTCCTTCCGGGACTTCGGTGAGACTTTTTCTATTGCACTAGACATATCGAAAGCCTTCGATAGAGTCTGGCATAAATCTTTAATTTCTAAACTACCCTCCTTCGGTTTCTATCCCTCCATCTGTGCCTTTGTCTCTAATTTCCTTTCCGGCCGTTCCATAGCCGCGGTTGTGGACGGCCATTGTTCACTTCCTCACCCTATAAACTCCGGTGTTCCTCAGGGCTCTGTCCTATCTCCTATTCTCTTTCTAATTTTTATAAATGATCTCCTTAACTGTACCTTAATTCCCATCCATTCATACGCAGACGACTCAACCTTACACTACTCCATTAGTTTTTCAGAACGCCCCAGCCAGCAATCCCTCAACGACAAACGTAATGAAGCCATAGAACTCTTAAATTCTGATCTAAATACTATTTCCAATTGGGGCAGAGAAAACCTTGTTAACTTTAATGCTTCCAAAACCCAATTTCTCCATCTATCTACCCGTCAGGATCTCCCAGCGGACTATCCCTTATTCTTCAACAATACAAAAATCAACCCTTCATCTTCTCTCAATATTCTTGGTGTCTCTTTTTCTTCTGCTCTCATTTGGAAGGACCATATTACCAGTCTTGCTAAGGCAGCCTCCCAGAAGCTGGGTGTGCTCAACCGCCTTAGGGGGTTCTTTTCCCCTGCACAGCTTCTTGCTCTGTACAGGGGCGTAGTGCGCCCTTGTATTGAGTATTGTTCACATGTGTGGGGAGGTTCCTCTCACACCGCTCTCCTAGACAAAGTTGAAAGGAAGGCCTTTCGTATCATTAACTCCCGTCCACTCACCAACTCTCTGCAATCTCTCTCTCTCCGCCGCAATGTTGCATCTCTCTCACTATTCTATCGCTACTATAATAATCAGTGTTCCTCAGAGCTATCCCAGTGCATACCACCTCCTTTACGTAGGGCACGTGGTACCCGTCTTGCAACTCAATCCCACCCCTACTCTGTGCAACTCTCCAACCCAAGAGTGAAACGTTACTCTCAAACTTTCTTCTACTCAACAGCTGAGCTCTGGAACTCTCTCCCAGAATCAGTCTTTCCCTCTTCCTATGACTTAAATTGCTTCAAACTCCGTGTGTCCAGGCATTTTGGCTCGAACGTCCCTTGATTTTGGCCCTGTCACTCTTTCAACTATGGGGGAGGCACTCGCTATAGGCAGTTATGCCTTTTGCCTCCCTCAATCACATAGAAAAAAAAAAAACAAAAAAAAAGTTGATGTTTGCCTTTGATGAGTTGATTACGAAATAGCGTGTTATCAATTAAAGTGTAATCTTCTAGGTGTTGGTTAGTTTCATTATTCTCTAGAGCAAGAATGATCTCACACAACTTGGGATCACCTCTCTGAGCTGTGGACATGTCTTCATTAGCTAAAGTCATCGTGTTTAAATGTGCACAAAGTACCAGATTACGAGAGAGAGCATCCGCTACGACATTTTTGTGACCTTTAATGTAGAGTATCCTAGGGTTGAAACTTTGTAATATGAACTTCCACCTTGCGCGTCTACCAGACATATTATTGTTGTCAAACAGATCAACTAGAGGCTTGTGATCCGTCCACACTTCAATGTCATAGTTAAGGATTTTGTCTTTGAATGTCTGTAGAGCCCAGATTAGACCGGCTCCTTCAATGTCAGTGACACAGTAATTTTTCTCGGCAGGTTTAAGAGTCCTGCTGGCAAAGGCTAAAGGTTGAAATTTATCGTGGTTGTCTTTTTGCATTATACAAGCTCCAATACCGCTATAGGACGCGTCGGTGTGGATAATAAAAGGTTGAGTATAGTCAGGGTAAGACAGGCAAGGAGGATTACACAGGTGATGCTTCAACTCGTCAAATGATGTTTGTTCGGATTCTTTCCAATCAAATTCAGCGTCCTTTTTTAACAGTTTGAAAAGGGGACTGGCTTTTTCCGAAAATTTGGAGATGAAACTAAGGTAGTACCCGGCTAGGCCAAGGAATTGGTGGAGTTGTGTAACATTTTCACGTTGGGGAAATTCATGATTGTATAGCTTTAGTGATATCGGTCTTTGTTCTGATGCCATCTGCCGAAAGTTCGTGACCGAGAAATTCAACACAACGTTTTAAGAATTTACACTTTTTTAATTTTACCTTTTAACACCTTACGAGCGGCCTATGCGGTTTATTTATATGTACCGCCCAGCGGGGTGTTTTTAGCCAAAATAGGGCTGTTTACGTGATCATTTTCATGCCTAAATAAGACCCAGAACGTAAAACAAGTACCTATCCCTGAAAGGGCATAAACAGAGCTTTCGAATGACACCATAACGATCCTTTTATGATGGCTAGTTTTCTTGCAATAACCGTGCAACGCGAGTGCAAAAAGCATGTAATTAGCCACTTTCCCGATACAATTCCTTATATAGCGAGTGAGAGAGGGAGGAGGGAGCTGGGATTCGTGTCAGTATGTTCGCCGCGGTGGTCTGGAGCAGTCATACGCTCGCTACTCTCCTGCCACCACTTGTCTCTCTCTCTCAGCAACATTACGTGCTGAAATTGCCACTCGACCTATGTCGAGCGCCGCCACATAGTCCAGCTTTATTAAATACGACTTATGTGGTGAGCCGCTAATTAAGGGTTAACCTGCATCCTTTAGTTTTTGATAGATCTTTCCTAGGCTTTCAAAGTGAGATTCGATATCAGGCGACATTATAATGATGTCATATATGTAGATTTGGATATCTTTGCCCAAATGGCCTGCAAGAATGTGACACATAAGCCATTGGAAAAAGGCTGGACTAGTTTTTAACCCTTGAGGGAGTCTATTGAACTCGTAAGTACCACTGGGAGTGCTGAAAGCTGTGTATTTACGGGAATCATCGTCCAACTTTATCTGATGAAAACCGCTACCTAAATCAATGGTAGAGAAGATTTTGTTTTTAGAGTTCAAATTACTCATAACTTCATTGATGGAGGGCATATAAAATTTATCCTCAATGATAGCGTCATTTAACTTCCTGAAGTCCACCACTAATCTCCACTCGTTGGGGTTCCGCTTAGGTACTAGGAATATAGGGCTCCTCCAACGACTGGATGAGGGAGAGATTACTTGTTGGTCTAACATAGCCTTGACTTGAGATTATACCTGTTCTCTCTGAGCATGAGCTAACCTATAAGAAGGACAGTATATGGGTTTAGTCTCCGAGTTGCGTAATATGATCTTGTGTTGAAGCACATCACAAAACCCAAGATCTTCATTATGTAACATAACTGCCTCTTTATACGTGCACAACAAACTCACAAGATTCTCTGTGTAGTCCTCAAAATCAAGATCATTAATTAGAGATTTTATTTGTGACCTAGTCTCTGATTCATCCTTGCTAATAGCTGCGTTAATACAAGGTCTTTACTAACTGGTAAGCTTTGGTCGTTAAACATAAAAGGGAAAACTTCCGCTTCCATAATCTTGGTACCACTTTTAATTACTAAGTATGTTATCTGAGTAATTGAGAATTAAAGTTTCAAAATATTCATTCTTGCTCTCATGAAGGGCTGGTGTGGTTATAAGACCATTTATGGAGGTAGTGTCTGGAAGAGTGATGATGCTGTATTTGTGATAATTAGCGGGTAATTGATTGACATAAGTTTCTACCTTCATAGATGATTTTGGTTGAATAGTTACATCATCTTGCAAGATTACGTCAGTTGTAAGGGAATGGTCAGTTATCAGATCACCTATAGATACATCAGTGTATTCATAGCTAGGAGTGGGGGCATCAGGGGGAGTTTTATTGACCTCTTGAGTGACCGAAAAGGGACTGGATTTTACGGTAGTTTTGAAACTGAATTTTAGTGTGATCGAATGCCTGTTTTGGGTGGTTGGTGGTATACTTTTGACAGAGGATTCACTACTGCGTGTGCATTCGATAGTGTCGCCTTTTAAACCACCGATCATAACTTGGTCCATATGGGTGAAAATGATGATTTTGAGCATATTCATACTATCAAACCCTAGGAGCAAGTCGGCATTTATGGGGAGTTTGTTAATGACATAGAATGGCAGGGGTGTTGCTAATTCTTCGGTGATCTTGATATGTAGATAAACCTTAGATAATGTCTCTAATGGGATGTCACTGACTGATTTTATATTGATATCAGGGTAAGATTGACTGAATTGATTATTAGAATTTATAAGATTAAATTTGTTGAGATTTATAAGATTCACTGGGGAGCCTGTGTCTAAAAAGAGATTTAGATTATGCTCTTCGCATTTAGCGGGTAAAAGCAAGGAAGATTTATCAAGACAACCTATTTCGACAGATTTGAGGGGTCGAGTTTGTGTGCCATTGTTGGTCCGCCCAGAACGGTTTGGAGGTATAGTACCGAACTGGGCGTCTATTCTTCCCCCGAACTGGTTGATTTTGTCTTGACTGAAGCGGCCGTTTTGGTGTTTCCTGGTGAGGCCGTTTTGGTGTTTCCTGGTGTGGCAGTCCTGGTCTTTTCCCTAAGAGCTTTCATGGGAGTTCAGAACTTGGTCCAATGACCCTTAGATTTGCATTTGCGGCAAAATGGTTCTTTATGTGATGCCATCTCCTGTTCCTCTCTTACCTTGATGAGGCATTCAGGAGTTATATGACCCTGGTTACCGCAATAATAACAGGTGACTTTACTGTTAGAGTTCGTCTGAGATTTATGTGGGTTGTAGTTAGATTTGGAAGAAAGATAGGGTGTCATGGTCGAGTAATGAGGTTTAGGTTTCTGTGAGTGGTCGAAAGGTTTTGAGTGAGCATTGTAGTGTTTGGCGTGATTGGGGGAGGTTGAGTGATTGTGAATTGCAGCTACAACACCTTGGGGTTTTGAGGGATTGGTCAGGAATTGGATTTTGTGGTCTAGACCATTCTCTTTACATTTGGCATGGACAGTTTGAGAGAAATCTACCAGTGTGTCATTAGGGGTGAATGGGATAGATTGTATTAATCCCGTTATGGATTCAGGAAGGAGGTTTGATACCATCATGTAACCAACAAACTTGGCCACTTGTTTGATATTCATATATTCCTCACCGCCGTGCTTGAGTGTCCAGTCCTTATCCTTTAATTCATGTCTAAGTGATTTGGTCATGGTGGAAGCTGTGGCAACAATCCTATCGACTGGGGTATTTAGATAGTTCTGGTGGTTCTTTAATTCATTAGCAATTATGTGAGTAGCTGAGAATGTACCTGCCATCTGTATGCCATATCTTTGAATGAACATACTTTTCAGTTCCTGGTAAGAGCAGTCTTCAGTTTTGTCTGACTCTAGAAGGAGCGGAGCTGAGTTGGAATCACCTTTGTGTATTCTAGCTTTGAAAATCTGCACTTTGGTGTTATCATTTTGACCGGCACCTCTCATAGCAATTTCGCCGTCTACATCCTGTATGAAAGCATGAACAGAATAATTCTTGAGGGTGTTCCCAGAAAATAACCTAGGGGGCGTTCTGATGGATGATTTCAAGGATATTTGGTTGGTAAGGTGCTTGTTGAGGTTGGTAGGATATTTGATGGGGTTGGTGGGATGTTGATAAAGGATGTGTTGGGTATTGTTCCGCTTCTTGTTTGATAGTAGGACATTGCTGGTGACTGTGTATGTTAGGAGGGAGACCCTGTTGTTGTTGAGGAGGTTGAAAGATATTGCTGTTGGCATACAACCTTGGTTTAGGGTCAGAGGGTTGAAAATCCCAAAATCTCTCTAAATGAGCTGTAGCACCAATCGTAGGTGACACCACAGGTCTGTCCCTGGGATTTGAACCATCATCCCAAGTAGTATTCCAGCTAGAAGCTGAATGCATAGGAGGGGCTGTGTTTTGTTTGTTTGAATAAGTGATGTTGAAAGATGTATTTGAGTTCTGAGGTTGAGAAAATGATACACGTCTATTATCATTAACTCTAGATGGCAGAGTAAATAAGTGTTCTGTGGGCTCCGAATATTGTGTAAGTGGGGGTTGGAGGTTGGTATTTATGGAAATTTGTGAATGCGGAAGTTGATCAGGTGGAGTGATTGTAGGTAAAGGTGGTGGTGGTGTTGCATCAGTTTGACTATGTGTCAGTGGGTGAAGTTGTTTGGTTATTTTTAGAATGTGATCTAGTAATCACACCTGCGGTATATGTAGACTCTAATGATTGAGGCTTTGGAAACATGATCACTTAATCCACTTAAACAATGCACTTTTAATTAAGTAAAGTTAAGCACACATGATTCCTCTTAGAAAACGTTGTGTGAGTGTTGATCATTTGGTCGTACGACAGGCAGGGGCGTTGTGGTTGTGTGTGTGTACGGATGTACACACGTAGCGGCTAGTTGTGTGTAGTTGTTGCGGCTGGTGGAGGCGTTGTGACTGTGTGTGTACCATGGACGTACGCACACGCTTGCAGCTGGCTGGCAGGCTGTATGGTATTTGGAGAAACTACACGGTTGGTAGGCAGTGTTTGAAGTACAGCAATTATCCTCACATGAAATGTAAGGTATAATTAGGGATTTGTAATGATAATAATTGTAGATGGGTAGATTGGGGAAAAACTTAAGTATAGCCTTAACCCGCTGAGCCCCAGCTAGTTATTAATAAATGTACCACCAGGGCCCAGCAGGTTTTGAAAAACATTTTTATTCCAGAAACAATAGCGAATGGGTTAGGAATGAAGGTAAAAAAAAAAAAAAATGGTCATGAAGTGCAAAAAATGGTCCTACAGAGCCTCCGAAAACGGATTTTACAAGAGTAAAAAATTGAAGGCAATTTCCCCAAAAAAACATGTTTTTGCACGCTCACACGCACGCGGTTGGACTTTGAGAGTTTTCAACCATCGGCATGGGTGCGTGGAATACTTACACAGTTCCCATACAAATCTGAGCCCTCTAGGTGCCATAGGACCGGAGTAATTAGGACCGGACCGGCCAGGACGCAAACGTTGCATCGCTGGGTTCTGGTGATCGAACATTGCCGACGCAACACGTGCGACGCTGGGATCCAGCGGGTTAATACGCTATTTGCAAGGTCGCCATATAATAATTATGTTAAGTATATAGGGTATTATAGGTAATAACACAACATATTAATTATTGGATAAGTGATAATAAGTATAAACGTACAGGTATATAAGTACAGATATTATGATAAGGCTTGTAATAAAAGCCTGAGGAGCAAGGTGTTATATGACTTGTGTGGTCTAATATATCTAGGGGATATAGGAGCTTGGCTATAGAGGGTGAGTTTGAGTCTAGAGTCTAGAGGGAGTAAAGAGCTCTGTCTCTCTCTGGCTGAGGTCTGTTCAAGTCTGACTTGGCGATGCCTGAGTAAGAAGGCATCGCCTGGGTTCAAGGATGTCCATGCAACACAGCATTAACTCAGCATTCTGGTATGACGTATGACCGGATAAATACATTATACAGTTTACATTTACAGAGGAAATAGGTGTTGATTTAAGTGGAAGTATCAACAAATATATTATATGTTAATGAGATAGATAAAGTTATAGGGAGTTCAATGAATCAAGATTGTTTAATATGAATGTTAAGAGTTTAGAAGTTACAGGGATAAAGGCATATAAGCAGTGAGATATATGTATAGCAATATATATGCAGGGCTTATAATGTCATACTACATTATCTGTCACCAGTCACTACCATCATCATTGTTACTACAACTATCACCATCATCACTACTATTATCACCATCATCTTACAATCATCATTACTAGTGTTAACATCATCACTACAACTGTCATCATTATCACAACACCTATCACCATTATCACTAGTATTATCACCATCATCCCTACTACTACTCCTACTACTATTACCATCACTTCTACTGTCAACTAAACTAACCTAACCTATGAAAACTGGGGCAAGTTCCTCATCTACTACGATCATCACTGCTAATATCACACCCACTATCACAACTACTTACACAATCACGACTGCCCTCCCTACCATAATAACCATCATCATCACTACTGTCAATATCATAAGTTCATAACTATTACCACAACTATCACTACTACACTAAAGACACAATATTGTCACCTCTACAGATCATCACCACCATGGCAAATACTATCACATTCAACTACATTATCACTACTAGTACCATAATCATCTCACACAGAACACCATCATCATTGCTGCCACATAAGAACCATCATCACTAGTAATACCATCATCAGAAATACTATCACAATCATCAATAATACTATCACCATTGATCAGCACTACTACTATTATATTATAATCATCACTACTACTCTCACTATAATCACTACTACTCTCATCATCATTACTTCTGTCATCACTACAACTTTCACCATCATCACTACTACTCACCATCATCACTAATACTGTAACCATCGTCACTACCATCATCACTACTGTCATCATCAACTCTGCGTAAGCAGAGTGGTACCGCCCCCCGTATATACTGTAGTGGTACATGCAAACCGAAATGTCTGTCTATCCGTCTGTCTGTCTGTCCGAGAACTCCTCCTAGACCGTTTGACACCAAACTTCACACGAACCTTTGGTGCGTGAATGCGACGGTAATTAAAACAAGTTTTTGATTTTGTGCAATAGTTATGATCTTAGGTCCAAAAACATGTCCCCCCCCCCCCCCCCCCCTTCAGGACCCTCACTCCCCACCCTGTACCTATTCCCTGTGTGTGTGTGTGAGTGCCCCGTAGGGGAACTCACATCACAGAAAGCCACACATCATACACATGTCTCAGATGTGATTATAATGGTGAGACGTCTGTCTGCCTGTTTGCATGACACACCACCACCACCACCACCTTTACCTACCCTCCCTCCACCTGATCAACTACCGCATTCACAAATTTCCAAAAATACCAACCTCCAACCCCCACTTACACAATATTCGGAGGCCACAGAACACTTATTTACTCTGCCATCTAGAGTTAATGATAATAGACGTGTATCATTTTCTCAACCTCAAAACTCAAATACATCTTTCAACATCACTTATTCAAACAAACAAAACACAGCCCCTCCTATGCATTCAGCTTCTAGCTGGAATACTACTTGGGATGATGGTTCAAATCCCAGGGACAGACCTGTGGTGTCACCTACGATTGGTGCTACAGCTCATTCTGAAGGATTTTGGGATTTTCAACCCTCTGACCCTAAAACAAGGTTGTATGCCAACAGCAATATCTTTCAACCTCCTCAACAACAACAGGGTCTCTCACATCAAATTCCCATGTATGCCAACAACAATATCTGTCAACCTCCTCAACAACAACAGGATCTCCCTCCTAACATACACAGTCACCAGCAATTTCCTACTATCAAACAAGAAGCGGAACAATACCCAACACATCCTTTATCATAATCCCACCAACCCTATCAAATATCCTACCAACCTCAACAAGCACCTTACCAACCAAATATCCTTGAAATCATCCATCAGAACGCCCCTAGGTTATTTTCTGGGAACACCCTCAAGAATTATTCTGTTCATGCTTTCATACAGGATGTAGACGGCGAAATTGCCATGAGAGGTGCCGGTCAAAATGATAACACCAATGTGCAGATTTTCAAAGCTAGAATACACAAAGGTGATTCCAACTCAGCTCAGCTCCTTCTAGAGTCAGACAAAACTGAAGACTGCTCTTACGAGGAACTGAAAAGTATGTTCATTCAAAGATATGGCATACAGATGGCAGGTACATTCTCAGCTACTCACAGAATTGCTAATGAATTAAAGAACCACCAGAAATATCTAAATACCCCAGTCGATAGGATTGTTGCCACAGCTTCCACCATGACCAAATCACTTAGACATGAATTGAAGGATAAGGACTGGACACTCAAGCACGGCGGTGAGGAATACATGAATATCAAACAAGTGGCCAAGTTTGTTGGTTACATGATGGTATCAAACCTCCTTCCTGAATCCATAACGGGATTAATACAATCTATCCCATTCACCCCTAATGACACACTGGTAGATTTCTCTCAAACTGTCCATGCCAAATGTAAAGAGAATGGTCTAGACCACAAAATCCAATTCCTGACCAATCCCTCAAAACCCCAAGGTGTTGTAGCTGCTATTCACAATCAGTCAACCTCCCCCAATCACGCCAAACACTACAATGCTCACTCAAAACCTTTCGACCACTCACAGAAACCTAAACCTCATTACTCGCCCAAGACACCCTATCTTTCTTCCAAATCTAACTACAACCCACACAAATCTCCGACGAACTCTAACAGTAATGTCACCTGTTATTATTGCGGTAACCAGGGTCATATAACTCCTGAATGCCTCATCAAGGTAAGAGAGGAACAGGAGATGGCATCACATAAAGAACCATTTTGCCGCAAATGCAAATCTAAGGGTCATTGGACCAAGTTCTGCACTCACATGAAGGCTCTTAGGGAAAAGACTAGGACGGCCACACCAGGAAACACCAAAACGGCCACACCAGGAAACACCAAAACGGCCGCTTCAGTCAAGACAAAATCAACCAGTTCGGGGGAAGAATAGACGCCCAGCACGGTACTATACCTCCAAACTGTGCTGGGCGGACCAACAATGCCACCCAAACTCGACCCCTCAAATCTGTCGAAATAGGTTGTCTTGATAAATCTTCCTTGCTTTTACCCGCTAAATGCGAAGAGCATAATCTAAATCTCTTTTTAGACACAGGCTCCCCAGTGAATCTTATAAGTCTCAACAAATTTAATCTTATAAATTCTAATAATCAATTCAGTCAATCTTACCCTGATGTCAATATAAAATCAGTCAGTGACAACCCATTAGAGACATTATCTAAGGTTTATCTACCTATCAAGATCACCGAAGAATTAGCAACACCCCTGCCATTCTATGTCATTAACAAACTCCCCATAAATGCCGACTTGCTCCTAGGATTTGTTAGTATGAATATGCTCAAAATCATAATTTTCACCCATATGGACCAAGTTATGATCGGTGGTTTAGAAGGCGACACTATCGAATGCACACGCAGTAGTGAATCATCTGTCAAAAGTACCACCAACCACCCAAAACAGGCATTCGATCACACTAAACCTAGACCCAAAAGAAAATTCAGTTTCAAAACTACCGTAAAATCCAGTCCCTTTTCGGTCACTCAAGAGGTCACTAAAACCCCCCCTGATGCCCCCACTCCTAGCTATCAATACACTGAGGTATCTATAGGTGATCTGATAACTGACCATTCCCTTACAGCTGACGTAATTTTGCAAGATGATGTAACTATTCAACCAAAATCATCTATGAAGGTAGAAACTTATGTCAATCAATTACCAGCTAATTATCACAAATACAGCATCATCACTCTTCCAGACACTACCTCCATAAAGGGTCTTATAACCACTCCAGCCCTTCATGAGAGCAAGAATGAATATTTTGAAACTTTAATTCTCAATTACTCAGATAACATACTTAGTATTAAAAGTGGTACCAAGATTATGGAAGCAGAAGTTTTCCCTTTTATTTTTAACGACCAAAGCTTACCAGTTAGTAAAGACCTTGTCATTAACACAGCTATTAGCAAGGATGAATCAGAGACTAGGTCACAAATAAAATCTCTAATTAATGATCTTGATTTTGAGGACTACACTGAGAATCTTGTGAGTTTGTTGTGCACGTATAAAGAGGCAGTTATGTTACATAATGAAGATCTTGGGTTTTGTGATGTGCTTCAACACAAGATCATATTACGCAACTCGGAGACTAACCCCATATACTGTCCTTCTTATAGGTTAGCTCACGCTCAGAGAGAACAGGTAGAATCTCAAGTCAAGGCTATGTTAGACCAACAAGTAGTCTCTCCCTCATCCAGTCGTTGGAGGAGCCCTATATTCCTAGTGCCTAAGCGGAACCCCAACGAGTGGAGATTAGTGGTGGACTTCAGGAAGTTAAATGACGCTATCATTGAGGAGAAATTTTATATGCCCTCCATCAATGAAGTTATGAGTAATTTGAACTCTAAAAACAAAATCTTCTCTACCATTGATTTAGGTAGTGGTTTTCATCAGATAAAGTTGGACGATGATTCCCGTAAGTACACAGCTTTCAGCACTCCCAGTGGTACTTACGAGTTCAATAGACTCCCTCAAGGGTTAAAAACTAGTCCAGCCTTTTTCCAACGGCTCATGTGTCACATTCTTGCAGGCCATTTGGGCAAAGATATCCAAATCTACATAGATGACATCATTATAATGTCGCCTGATATCGAATCTCACCTTGAAAGCCTAGGAAAGATCTTTCAAAAACTAAAGGATGCAGGTTTAAAGGTAAAATTAAATTTTTTTAAATTCTTAAAACGTAGTGTTGAATTTCTCGGTCACGAACTTTCAGCAGATGGCATCAGAACAAAGACCGATATCACTAAAGCTATACATGAATTTCCCCAACCTGAAAATGTGACACAACTCCGCCAATTCCTTGGCCTAGCCGGGTACTACCGTAGTTTCATCTCCGAATTTTCGGAAAAAGCCAGTCCCCTTTTCAAACTGTTATAAAAGGACGCTGAATTTGATTGGAAAGAATCTGAACAAACATCATTTGACGAGTTGAAGCATCACCTGTGTAATCCTCCTTGCCTGTCTTACCCCGACTATACTCAACCTTTTATTATCCACACCGACGCGTCCTATAGCGGTATTGGTGCTTGTTTAATGCAAAAAGACAGCCGCGATAAATGTCAACCTTTAGCCTTTGCCAGCAGGACTCTTAAACCTGCCGAGAAAAATTACTGTGTCACTGACATTGAAGGAGCCGGTCTAATCTGGGCTCTTCAGACATTCAAAGACAAAATCCTTAACTATGACATTGAAGTGTGGACGGATCACAAGCCTCTAGTAACTAGAGGCTTGTGATCCGTCCACACTTCAATGTCATAGTTAAGGCTTGATAAGGCTTGTAATAAAAGCCTGAGGAGCAAGGTGATATATGTGTGGTCTAATATATCTAGGGGATATAGGAGCTTGGCTATAGAGGGTGAGTCTGAGTCTAGAGTCTAGAGTCTAGACTCTAGACTCAGACTCACCCTCTATAGCCAAGCTCCTATATCCCCTAGATATATTAGACCACACAAGTCATATATCACATTGCTCCTCAGGCTTTTATTACAAGCCTTATCAAAATATCTGTACTTATATACCTGTACGTTTATACTTATTATAACTTATCCAATAATTACTATGTTGTGTTATTACCTATAATCCACTATATACTTAACATATTATAGTCTGTCTGCCTGTTTGTCCGTCTTTCTGTCTGATAACTCCTCCTAGACCGTTCGACGGATTTTCACCAAACTTCACACGAACATTCGGCGTGAATGCGACGGTAATAAAATAATAATTTTTTGAATTTGTGCACTAGTTATGATTTTAAGTCTAAAATATGGTTTTACCCTCCCCCCTCAGGACCCCCCACCCTGTACCTATTCCCAAGCAATGATGATGGCGTTCTGTGTGTGTGCCCCGTTAGGGACAGCAGTGATGATGATGGTGGTGATGATGATGATTACAGTACTAGATATTATGGTGACAGTACTAGTGGTAGTGATGATGGTCATAATAGTAGTGATGATGGTGACAAGCAATGATGATAGTTGTAGTGATAATGATGACAGTAGTGATGATGGTGACAGTATTAGTGATGATGGTGAGTCGTAGTGATTATGGTGAAAGTTGTAGTGATGATGACTGTAGTAGTCATGATGGTAAGAGTAGTAGTGATGACTCTAATAGTAGTAGTGCTGATGATAGTAATGGTGATAGTGACTAGTAGTGATGGTGTCCCATCGCAGAGTTGGGTATGCCTTTTTTATTTTGGGCGAAACGGCACGTATACTTTATTTTCACTACAACTATCATCATTACTAATTGTCACCATCATCAATACTATTATGACCATCATCACTACTACTAGTACTGTCACCATCATATTTACCAGTCATCATCACTACAGTCATCACTAACGCTACAACCATCATCACTACTATTATCACCATCATCACTACTATCACCATCAACCTCACTATTACTACCATCACTTCTAATGTCAACCAAACTAACTTAACCTAACAAATGCGGGGGTAGTTGTTTTCGCCCTCAGAACGATGGCATTCTGTGTGTGCGCCCCTACAGGGAACACACACACACAGAACGCCATCATCATAGCTGGGGGGTGCTGATGGGGGGGCCGAGGGTAGGGGAGGGGGGGGGGGGGGGGGTAAAACCATATTTTGAATCTAAAATCATAACTATTGCACAAATTAAAAAACATCTTTTTTGACTGACGTTCGCATTCAGCCAACAAATGTTCATGTGAAATTTGGTGAAAATTCGTCCAACTGTGTAGGAAGAGTTTCGGGACAGATGGCCAACGACGACAGACATTTTTTTCCGGTGCTACCCATTATACGGGGGGGGGGGGGGGGGGGATACCAAACTTTGCTAACGCATAGTTGAAAAATATAGAGTTGAGAGGTGTAGATTATTTAACCCCTTCCGACATCTATGACGTGATCGCGTCATATGGCGGTATGCCCAAGAGTATCATATGACTCGATCGCGTCATATGAACTTAGTGAAATAGCTCAATAATAAAGTAGGCATGCCGTTTTGCCCAAAATCAAAACGGCATACCCAACTCTGCGATGGGTCACCATCATCACTACTAGTCACTATCACCATTACTATCATCAGCACTTCTACTATTATAGTCATCACTACTCCTCTTGCCATCATCACTACTACTCTCATTATCACTACTACTGTCATCATCACTACAACTTTCACCATAATCACACTACTCACCATCATCACTAATACTGTCACCATTACTAATCATCATTATCACTGCAACTATCATCATTGCTGGTCACCATCATCACTACTATTATGACCATCATCACTACTACTAGTAGTCACCATCATATCTACTACTGTCATCATCATCACTACCATCATCACTGCTGTCATCATCACTACAAGTACAACCATCATCACTACTATTATCAACATTATCACTACAATTACCATCATCACTATTATCACCATTATCACTACAATTACCATCATCCCCACTATTACTACCATCACTTCTAATGTCAATTAAACTAACTGAACCTAGCAAATGCGGGGCAAGATGTTTTCGCCCCCAGAACAAAGGCGTTCTGTGTGTGAGCTCCTACGGGGCACACACACACACACAGAACGCCATCATTGCAGTGAGGGGGGGGGCCCCCTGGAGGGGGGAGATTTCTGGAGGGGGGGGGGGGGCAGGGGGTGGGGGTGGAAACCATATTTTGGATCTAAAATCATAACTATTGCACAAATTCAAAACATCTTTTTTGACTGACGTTCGCATTCATCCAACAAATATTCGTGTGAAATTTGATGAAAATCCGTCCAACAGTCTAGGAGGAGTTTCGGGACAGACGGACGACGACGACGACAGACATTTTTTTCCGGTGGTACCCACTATACGGAGGGGCGATTCCAAACTCTGCTTATGCAGAGTTGATAATTTATATGACGCAATAGCGTCATATTGAGCTCGGTAAGTTAGGGAAGTTAGATCAGAATCTGTCGGTTGGTGGCAACCCCAAATACCTCCGACTTCTACCGGTACGTCAGTACAAAGTACAAAGGAGTACAAAGGAAATCAAGCAACAACAGGTCTAGTGACCCTTCGAGGCTGCTTGTCCTCCAAAACACTGAGGATCAAGTGTCCAAACAGTGGTTTAGAGTGGGTAAGGGAACATTGGAAAGGGAACTAATGTCCGTGGCAGGATTAGGAAGTTAGTAGGCGACAGATGAGTTAATAACTGAGGAGAGGATAAAAAAAAAGTTATTCGTTTACAAACGCAGTCAGTCGCGGGTTTGATGCAAGATATTTGTCTAGGCGGAGTTTAAATTAATCAACGGTGCTGCAGTCTATAACGTCTCGGGGAAGCCCATTCCACAAGTTGACAACTCAATTGAAGAACAAATTCTTAGATTCGTGTGAGTTTAAAGATTTACCAATAATTTTGCAACCGTTTCCCCGCGTGTAATTAGATTGGTCGATAGTGAAGTACTTACTATAGTTCATATTGTCGATGCCTTTGATGATTTTGAACACTTGAATTAAGTCACCTCTAAATCTGTGCTGGGTTAAAGGAAATAGATTTAATTCTCTAAGACGCTCTTCGTATGGTTTGTTCTTTAGGCTAGGTATCATTTTGGTAACTCTACATTGAACTCGTTCTAGCTTGTTTATATCTTTTTGGTAATAAGGGCACCAGGATTGAACGCAGTATTCCAGAAGAGGGCGGACTAAGGAATTGTAAAGGGTTAGGATAACTTCTTTGGATTTATGCTCAAATGACCTGCCTATAAAGCTAATTATTTTGTTTGCCTTCTTAACAACTTCTGAACATTGTTGACTCGGTTTTAGGTTACTCGATATTGTTACTCCCAGATCGGTTTCTCTGTTTACATTCCTAAGCTGAATGCCATTCATCGAATAGTCTGCTTTCTCATTTAGGTATCCGATATGTAGTACTTTACATTTATCCGCATTGAAACTCATTTGCCAAATTTGGGCCCAACATGACAATTTATCTAGATTGTGTTGTATATCGTCAACTTGTTCTTTTGAGAGTACGCTATTTGCAATTTTTGTATCGTCAACAAATTTTGAGATTGTACAGGTGAGACCCTCATCTATGTCGTTGATGTAAATTAGAAAGCGAATTGGTCCTAGTACCGATCCCTGGGGTACCCCGCCACTTACATTGGTCCATTTAGATGCCTTACCGTTTATGACTACTCTTTGCTTTCTGTCGCTGACCCAATTTTCTATCCATTTCAACACACCGTCTTGTATTCCATGCGCTTTTAGTTTTAGCAGTAAACGTTTGTGGGGAACTTTGTCAAAGGCCTTTTGAAAATCAAGGTATATAATATCTACAGCATTACTCTCATCGTAGAGGTTGAGGATATCGTGGAAGAAGACTAAGAGGTTTGTTAACCCGTGTCTAGCGGGGCTATTTTGGGCATATTCAGGCCCTCCTGAATGATCAATCAAGTATCTGCATGAAAAGAAATGTATTCAGCAAAAAACTAGGCGCTAAAAGCTTAAAAATGAGACCAGAACGAGCTACGTAGCACTCGTCGTTTTCACGCAGTGGTACCACTAACATGGGAGTTTAGCGTATAACAGCATTTTATTTCCCGCTACGCTCACTACTGGTAACACTGCCGGCCTCTCGAGAACAGAGGGAGCGTGAGCCAGTGAGCGGCGGTAAGCCCTGGGTGTCGGACGTGTGGCCTGCTGCGCTGACGGCCATTTGCACTCGATTTTAACCATTTAAAAGCCTTCATAATGCTCCTAACTTGCTGCAAATTGGAGCCCGACTTAAGGGGACCGACCGGTTAATTACAAACTTCCAGGTCAATTTAAATGAAATTTGGTACAGGTGTATATGACCATAAAACTAGATCAAAAATTGTTTTAATTTTATTTTATTTTTGCTGTTTTCTTGCAATTTAGGTACAAAAAAAATGAAAATCATAGTACTTCAGAAAATGATAAACTCCTACAGAAATCCCCATAGCACATGTTTTGTGTGATCAAACAACTCACAAAAGGTGTATCTATAGTTTCTATAAAACACATTTTATATATTTTGTGTATTTATTCGATTTAGGTGATGACGGATTCAGGCGAATATATTTATAGAAAATTACAACTTTGACGACATATTGTGAATTTGTTTTAATTATTAGAGTAAATTTGGTTTATAGGCCTTTTAGTGTTTTTAATTACCTTTCCAATGGTATATACACCATTCCTATAGGTCCAATAATAACTGTAAAATAACATCCGATAGTGCAGCAATATAGGTTCTGAGACACACAGGTGAAAGTCTAAGGTCATTAGGTGAACATTTTTACTTTTGTTTTTTAGATTTACAATATTTTATGCGGGAACATGGCAAAGTAGAAGATAAAGCGTATGGTAGGTTGTAGAGTAGCTTACGCTCTTTCGATTTATATAGGTATGCTCCTCGTACGACCAGTAGTTACTGAGAATGTTAATTTCAAAGTTCGCTATATAACGTTTTTAGAATTACAGGAAAAGTTTGGAAAACATAAAAAAAATACTATTTCCAATGGGTTTTCACTAATAACATTTCACTGGCTTATGAAGGGATGTTGACTCTTGTTGTGTAAACACCTATTGGTATTTTCAGGATTTTGAGTTTTTTAAGCCTAAATTAACCGGTCGGTCCCCTTAAGGTGGGCCCCGCCAGTTAAGGGTTAAACAGGAACGTTTTTTTACGAAAGCCGTGTTGAGTATCTTTAACCCTCGTCTAGCGGGGGTTTTTGGGCTTATTTGGGCATATTCAGGCCCTCCTGAATGATAAATCAAGTATCTGAATGAAAAGAAATGTATTCAGCAATGACTAGAACCCAATCCTCTCAGCATCAGCTAGGAAAGGCCCTAGAAAGCTGCCTTTGGCGGGGGAATAGCTCCCCTATTTCAACTCCTTTCGGGGTTGGGCACCCGCCCGGTGTTACGTTGGCTAGCTTCCACTGATCAGGCATAGTTCCAGACTGCAAGGATTTATTGAAGAGTAATGTCAGTGGTTTGGAGAGCTCATCCTTAGCTTCCTTTAGAACTCTAGGCGAGATTGTATCAGGTCCAGGCGTTTTATTTACCTTGAGTTTATCTAAACAGTTCAATACTTCTCTCTCTGTAACGGTGATATTGCTTAGAACATCTGAATTATCAATCTGAATCGGCGATGGTGTAGGGATATCACTGAGGTCTTCTGTTGTAAAAACTGATGCAAAGAATGTATTGAGGGCATTACTCATTTGTACTTCGTCTTTGGTGTATTCTCCATTTTCATCGACTAACGGTCCAACAGTTGAAGTAACTACTTTTTTCTTTCTGATATAACTATAGAATTCTTTCGGGTTTGTTTTACCCTGATTCGCAATATGTAACTCTAGGGTCTTTTTACTTTGCTTAATTAACTTTTTGGCTTTGCGTCGTAGCTCTACAAATTTCACGCGTTCTTCGTCGTTTTGTGAGGATTTTAATCTATCATTAGCAAATATTTTAGCAAGCAGACAGTTTGAAATATCTTTATTCCACCATTTGGGCTTATTATTATGGCCTGGACGCCGTAATTTTGATGGTATGCAGTCTTGCACTGCTTTTAGGTAAGTGGTTTCGAATAACTTCCAAGATGTATTTATGTCGTTATTGTTAATTAAAAAGCTTCAGTCAGTTTCTTTAAACATAGCTCTAAGTTTATGAAAGTTTGCTTTCTTGAAATTAGGGACTTTTTCGATGCTACTATTTGGTTCGTTACTAGTAAACTTTAAAGTGAAAGTTATCGTACGATGGTCGCTGTTACTAAATTCATCACCAACATTCAAATTCTCTATTAATTCTTCTTTTGTTGCAAGTACAATGTCAAGAACGTTATTACCACGGGTAGGCGTTCGAACAAATTGATAAAGCGAACTCTCTTGCAAGTTCGTATACAAGTCATGTCCGGTGTATGAGAGAGTGTTGTGGGGGAAATACCGGGCGACCCGCCAACCTGTAAGTAAGTTAGTAACTTATGTCAGACAGGGTTAAATCCTCGCCTTTCACTGTTCACATTCTTGCGGGCTTTCACTTCCCGAGGAGTGTACTTACAAATGCAGAAATAAATACACTTACAAATGGGCACGTGGTTCCTCTCACTGAATTGGACTCTGCTCAAGTGATAACCCTGAGTAGAGAAGACCTTGGGAAAGACCAAATAATTCATACCTTAGCCATATTGAATGGTTACATCAATAGCTACAGTATACTTAAGGGGGGACGGTTCACATTGTGGTCGATTTGTTCATGTGGGCTAACCATTTGGCCTTCTGAATATCCACAAGGCAAAAGTTAGTGAGGTCTTGAGGTTACCAATTGTCTCTAAGTGGAAATGCGAGAGTAGGAGCAACACCGGGTTCTTGCACCACGTCTTCAATTGCGCGTATCACACCTGAGCTGACCACAGGGGCGCGATCATCGAGACTAAGCCTCGATAATCCCGTAGTTTGTGAACTACTTGACACATGAGTGGTATGTCTGGTGATGGAAACAGATAAATGGAATTCCATTTGTTCCACTCCACCAGCAATGCGTCTGGTCCTCCCGTTGGGGTTCTCACCCGGCGAGTGAGGAAGAGAGGGAGTCTGTGGTTCTCCACGGATGCGAATAAATCCACTTGTGGACGGTAAGGCTCTGCAATCATCCGTTGAAAGACGGTTTGCTTGAGTGCCCATTCTACTTGTGTGCTTGACTCCGTAACAGAGCATCTGCCCATACGTTGGCCACACCTGGCAGATAAGATGCATGAAGATAAATGTTCAGCGTCTCTGCCAACACAAATATCCTTTCCGACAACTCTAGCAACACTTGAGACCTCGTTAACCCTTGCTTCTGAATGCATGTGACTGCATTCAGATTGTCCATTCTGAAGGCTATTGATTTTCCCACTAGAGTTGAACCGTGTGCCTGAAGGGAAAATAAGGGGACTAGCAACTCTTTTACATTGATATGATACTCCTTGAACCGGGACAAAAGACCCTGACCTTGTTGTCTGAGGTTTGACTGATACCCCCATCCCAGGGTACCTGAAGCATCGGTGTCTATCCATACCGTAGGCAGAGGAGATGTCCATGTCGTAATTGAGTGTAATATTTCTGGCCTTGCCCAGACTGCCAGCAAGTTGTGAATTAATTTTATGATATGCCATGACTTGTCCGCCGGCTAAAGTTGAAAATGTCTGTTTCCCTCCAAGAATAACCTCTTTACTTTCAACCGGCCCAACGGTACCGTTAGTTGAATCCAGTTGAGAGAGCCTACAAGGAACTCCCACACTTTCCTCGTGGTAGTCAGACTGTGCAGAAACCGAAACAGTTTCCTGCGAAACCTGCTGCGATTGTCCATACTCTGACAGTTAGTTAAGTGTGCTGTATCCCACAGCAGACCCACCCACTGGATTACCCTCGTTGAGACAAGGTGCAACTTTGCCAAGTTGACCTTGAACCACAGGGATTTGACATATGACGTAGAATTATTTTGACATGTTGGAGGCATAATATCTCCGACTCCGCTACCACTAGCCAGTCGTCTAAGTACCACATGATCGTGATCCCTTGCCTTAGGAGTGGCAACAGGGCCTACCAGACTAATATGGTAAATACCCGAGGTGCCAGGTTCAGACTGAAAGGCATTCTTTGAAAAACAAAAAGTCTGATGCCTGATCCTCAGAGCGAGGAATGTTTGAAACCGTCTGTTTACTGGGACATGCCAATAGGCTTCTGTCATGTCTAATGAACACATCCAACCTTGCGGAAGAAGTGTTAACCTGATCTAATTCACTGTGAGCATCCTGAACGATGGGTTGTGAATGTAGCGATTCAGTTGAGACAAGTGTACGACCGGCCTCATCTGAGCGCTGTCCTGTTTTGGCACTTGAAATAAACTGAGCGAGTTTGATTGACCGGGATAATGATATGCTTGGTGATCATTTCCTTGACAAGTGACTCCACCTCTAAAGAAACATGGCTTATTTCTAATGGTAGACGTAAACGAATCCGCCGGAGCCACTGCCAAGTTATGCCCTTACGTACCACTGTCCTGGCCTAAGTTTGCCGAAGCCATGCCGGGTAGCATGTCTGGAATTCCTCAGTCACGCAACTGAATATGTACCGCAGAGCAACACTCGTATCCAACTCGCCCGCCATGGACCCTGGGAGTGAGAGAGCTATGTGATCCCTCATTTTTTTTTACTGGGGATTGGTAGTTTGTGAAGACTGGCTATGGGGAGTGGGTCACGCTTCCTGGCCTGACTTACCCTTTGATTGCCCTTTATACCACTTTCCCGGTCCCTTCCTCTGACTCTTGCCTCTCACGGAGCCACTGCTGCCAGGTTTGGAAGGAGTCTTTAAAGACTGAAAAAACTTGGGTCGACTATGGTGACTCTGAGGACTGAATTTAGATTTAGTAACAGACTCCTTCCTAGGCATGGAGGCAGTCGTTCTGGTCGAGTCTATTAAGCTGCACACAGATCTCCGCACTTCTTGTGACATTAAGGTGATTGGTAGTACAGGGGACAGAATTAACCTACGCCCAATCTCTTCCGGTAGCTTCTTAACCAAAAAGACTCTGAGATCTTGGCGTGCCCGAACAGCTTACAAGAAAGCCATCCGGATGTCACCAAGAGTCTGCACAGAATTCTGCAGCATAAGCCGCCGGGTGAGAGATAGGGCCTTGGTAGCCTGGGAATCAATTACCGCCTCAGTCGTACGTACTAGGGACTCAGATAACTGACAACTGACAAGGAATTGAGACAACAGGCACCAAGCTTTCTGCCTAAGTTTAAAGTCCTTATCTATTTGAGATGGGGTGGGACTTGAAAATGGGTCTGCCACTTCGCATAATGAAAGTTTAAGGGCACTCAAGAAATCCAAGACGGTTTTGGAAACACCTCCCGCAATGGCTACTGGCAAAGAAAACCAACTACTGTATGTTGTTCCTGAGGAATCAGGTGGGTAGACTTACTCGTAATAGTGCTGGCAAAGTTCTAAGCCTACGACTCCCATTCCTGCCATGGACCCGAGCCAACCGTCCCAATCTGTAGGACCGGATTACCAGACTGGTCACGAATAGGTTGAGTGTCTAATTCTGGCGTCAAGCTGAATAGAGCTTTCATATCATTGAACCCGTCAAGTTTAGACCAGTCGGAATACAGTTGTACAGACGAGGCTGGCTGCAAAGCAGGTGATGGAGCATATACAAAATAGTACGGTGTGTAGACATTTGGAATTGCCTTTACTACCACGTCTAACACCTCACCTGAAATATTCTTTGCTCTCAATTTCTTTGACTCACTAAGCTCGACACTCCAATATTCGGGGACAGGAGATTCACCCGACACTGTCGGTTGCACGGCCTGTGGGCTTAGAGGAGCAAGAGGCGTCCAGGAACGTGACAATGGACAGTGATGATGGTGAGAGTAGTAGTGCTGATTATAATTGTAGTAGTTATGATGATCATAGTAATGGTGATGATGACAGTACTCGTGATAATTGTGGCTGTTGTAGTGATGATGGCAGTAGTAGTGATTATGTTGATTGTGATTGATGATGGTATTAGTAGTGATGATGGTAACCCATCGCAGAGTTGGGTATGCCGTTTTGATTTTGGGCAAAACGGCATGTCTAATTTATTATTATTATTATTATAATTATTATTACTATTGATTCGCTGAGGTTACATTAAATAATCGCTATTACAAATAACCCTTTCAGTATGTGACGCATTTTCGTCTTATTCTGGTTACCTTTAGACGATTATCTTTAGCTTATAATCAATATTTTATGACTCAAAGAGGTAAAATAATATTCCATTAAGCCATCTAAATAATATTGGTCCTTCTTAACTGCATAGAATCGTCTAATGTTAGCCAGAATTAAAAGGCAAAAAAGGCGTCATCCTACTGAAGGGGTTTCAGCATACAAAGACAGTGCGCTCCAGCACATGTTGGTGATCATTGGACGATTCTATTCAGCTTAGGAATATATTGTGGAAGTTAGAGGGTTCATTGAGATTATTTTCTTATGTATCCCGCCCATTATGCATTATCCCGTCTATAATGCAGTTGGGTTTGAGTGCATGATTAGATTGATATCCAAAATTCGAAAATGGATATTAATCGTGATCGTGTACTCAACCTTTAACTGTGTTGGTGGTGTATTAGTTTTGATGCCTATGTTCTGGGTGTGGTGTCCCGAGTTCGAATCCCAAGTACATTGGGGTTTGTTTTTTATATTAATGTTAAAGAACGGGGTGTTACTTATTTCTATAGGTTCAGGAACTAGTATAGCGAGGCCGGTCCTTTGTGATCTTGGCCCCATTCTATGTTCTTTCCTCTCACTAAAACATTACGCTTTCCATAATGCAGTTGGGTCTGAGTGCATGATTAGGTTGATATCCAAAATTCGAAAATGAATATTAATCGTGATCGTGTACCCAACCTTTAACTGTGTTGGTGGTGTAATGGTTTAGATGCTTAAGTTCTGGGTGTGGTGTCCTGAGTTCGAATCCCGGGAGACCCATATGCTTTCATTAGTTTATTCAAGTACATTGGGGGTTTGTATTTGATATTAATGTTAAAGAACAGGGTGTTACTTATATCGCCCCCCCCCCCAAAAAAAAAATGACCTTGTTGTCAGCACATTAAGAACAGATTTAGTTTGATTAATACGATGACATGTTATACAATTTAATCTGATGTTGGGGCGATTTAACATGATTAGTAATTGCGAAAGCACTGACTCCACATTTATTCTGGATATCAGTGGACGACTGTATATGGCTAAGGGGAGATGGGCCGTTTTTCTGGTCCCCCTTCTTCCTCATGTTTAGCCCCATTAGTTTTTATATTATAAGGCGTTCGGCCTGTTAGTTTAGCGATTTTAAGACCTTTTGTCCCATTTCTTTGTCAATATAAAGACTTTTCTTAACATTTAGATGTCGATTTTGTCCTTGCAAGTGATAGTGAGCTTGTAATTTAACACCTTAAGAGCGGCCTATGCGGTTTATTTATATGTACCGCCCAGCGGAGTGTTTTTAGCCAAAATAGGGCTGTTTACGTGATCATTTTCATGCCTAAATAAGACCCAGAACGTAAAACAAGTATCTATCCCTGAAAGGGCATAAACAGAGCTTTCGAATGACACCATAACGATCCTTTTATGATGGCTAGTTTTCTTGCAATAACCGTGCAACGCGAGTGCAAAAAGCATGTAATTAGGCACTTTCCCCATACAATTCCTTATATAGCGAGTGAGAGAGGTAGGAGGGAGGTGAGATTCGTGTCAGTAGGTTCGCCGCGGTGGTCTGGAGCAGTCATACGCTCGCTACTCTCCTGCCACCACTTGTCTCTCTCTCTCAGCAACATTACGTGCTGAAATTGCCACTCGAGTTATGTCGAGCGCCGCCACATAGTCCAGCTTTATTTAACTCGACTTATGTGGTGAGCCGCTAATTAAGGGTTAAGAGAAACCAGCCTTCGGCCACGAAATCTTTCTATCGAAAAATGTACCGTACACATTTTTCTTGGAGGAGGGTCTTGCTAGCATGTTTCACATGCTCGCACCCAGTCAGGGGACATCCTGACGACGTATACAGACTAAACACACATAACAAAGCCACTCCAACAGCTTCCTCTCTCTCCAACACCCCTTCTCCCCTCTCAACACTCTTCTCTGAGCTAGTGCCGATACAAATGGCCAGTCCTGTATAGAATCGTGAGGTTCAGAGTCGTAAGGATTCCAGGACGAGCTTCATAGAAAATGAAAATGAAAATGAAATGGGCGGGTGTTTTTAAAACTTGATGGAGGTCTAGGGAGGAAACTAATACATTAATACAAATATACATAAATGAGCAAATAAATACGCCCATCCCCCCTTAATAAGGAAGGAAGTTTGGAAGTCAGAGATATACTGAGATATACTTTACCACTTTGATTCTTGTGGGCCTTCCTTAGCTGAATAAAGCTGCCTAATGGTATCTTTGATAGAGTAGTAAAAAGGTATCGTGTTATTGAAAAGGTTAACATATTCTTGGGCCAGGGTGATAATCAATCCCATCAGAGGCAGTTTTGACCCTCAGAAGAGCCGTCGACGCGTTTCTTTTCCGTTTTCTGGCTGTTGTTAGACGATTGTATTCAGATTAGGAAGGGTATATAGAAATCAGAGGGTAAATTGACATAGCATTTATCCTTATAATTCTCCCAGATCCTTCCTAAATTGTATAAAATCGTCTAATGACATCCCTAATAAACTGTAAAAATGCGTCCTACTCGTCAAAGGGTTATAAGCTACAATTATAATATACAATACAATGTTCTTTTACGGTTGCGAGTATGTTATTTAGGTAATAAAACATTGAACATTGAGTTCCCATATCACTAAGGGGAATGTAGTTGCTTTTTCTAGACTCCCTTCTCCCTCATGTTTAGCTTATTAGTTTTGAGATTTTAAAGGGGGTATCCCACTGTGCGACTTTTCGATGGCGAATGCTGTGCGACAGTGTTTTTTGTCTATGTCCGTAAATTCGCGGTGAATAGGGTTTTTTCAGAAGCGACTGAAAGCGAATGAAGGCGAAAAAGGCGAATTTCCTCGATTGCAGTGCGACAGAAGTACGACCACAGTGCGAATGTGGCGAGTTTTTTGGCGAAAATGACGAATGGTGTACGACAATTGAGGGCGATTCATGGCGAATGTGGCGAACGATGATGGCAAAAATAGCGAATGCACGGCGATTGCTCTTCGAATGTTGGACGATGTGATGAGATAACACCGCGGAGGTTGTGCGACTTATGGCGAATGCCCAACGACTATCAAAGGTACATTCTCCCTTGATCCCACCTGCGACCGCAGATGATTAGGTAGTGTCATTGGAGAGGATGATTAGGTATGGGTATAAATAGGGTGGTGGAGCTCTGGCCTCCTATGGTGTATAACATCAGCTCTACCGTACCACACAACCGAACGACAGCGCCATGGATCTACTACGTACAACCTCCAATGTTCCCCTACGCTTGGCTCTGGCACTGGAGCATGAACATGCAGAGATCGAGTTGCTTGCGGCCCTCATCAAAAGAAGACAAGCAAGGAAGCAGAAGAGGAAATTGGAACGGAGGAGGAGGTGGCATGTCCGACCTATGCTTTTACGTCGTGAAGAGTATGGGGTGTATCACAAATTGATGGTGGAGTTGGCAGAGGAGGTTAGTGCTAAGTTCAAAAACTTTATGAGGATGCCCGTCGTTATGTTCAGGGAGCTGCTATGTCGTGTCGGGCCAAGGATTGCCAAGCAGGAAACTACCTTTCATGCAAGTATCGGACCAGGTTTGCGGCTGGCTATAACGCTGCGATTCCTGGCCTCGGGAAACACATATACAGACCTCTTTTATGCCTTCAGAGTTGCACCAAACACCATCTCCAAGATTGTCCCTGGAGTGTGCAATGCAATAATTGAGGAGTACATGGGGGAGGTGATGGTCTGCCCAAAGACACCTGCTCAGTGGAAGGCAGTGGCAGACCAATTTTCTCTCCACTGGGACTTCCCACACACCTGCGGTTCCCTGGATGGCAAACACATTGCCATCAAATGTCCTGCCAATGGGGGCTCCAAATTCTACAACTACAAGAAATTCCACTCGATAGTCCTGATATGGCCTTGTCTGATGCCAACTATCGATTGCTGTATGTTGATGTTGGAGCCCACGGGTCTTCATCTGATGGTGGTGTGTTCCTGGACACCCCACTGCATACTGCTCTCGAGGAGGGCCGTGCGGGACTGCCAGAAGCTGAACCTCTACCTGGTGGGGATCAGCCTGTCCTGTACTTCATCGTCGGGGACGACGCTTTTGGGCTCAGGACCTGGCTGATGAAGCCCTTCCCTCACCGCAAAATGAAGAAGGAAGAGCGAATCTTCAATTACCGCCTCTCAAGAGCTCGCCGAGTGGTTGAGAATGCTTTCGGGATTATGGCGAACAGGTAAATAAGTCAAGTCGTCATTAGTATTGATGTATCTGTCTGAATGTCTGCATAAAAATATATTATTATATTACCACTCATATAAAATGTTGGTTGTCACCTGAGGATTTGTGTCATTTATTTTGTTGGTTTGACCGTATGCATATGTCTATTATTACGTACTCATGTCAGTTTCTCTCAAATGCAGCCATTTCATTTGTTTCTCAAATTTATAATTTGTATTCATATGTCACTTTCTATGTATATAACCATTATTTTTTTTTGTAAAATTTATATTCTTTATAATAATTAGTTTTTTCCCCTTTTCCCTAGGTTCCGCCTACTGCTGACTATCATTCTCCTTGATCCGAAGAATGTAGAGTCAGCAGTATTGGCAATCTGTTGTCTCCACAGCCTCCTAACGACTCGCTACCCCACCCACAACATCGCCCGGGTGGATGAGGAGGACCACGCTAATCGGCGTGTTAACCCTGGTACGTGGAGGCAAGAGGGGGAGCTAATCTCACTCGAACCCCTCTCACGCAATACTTCCTCGGCAGCAGGGAAGAGAGTCAGATTGTACCTGAAGGACTACTATCAAGGAGCAGGTCGTGTCTCTTGGCAAGATGAAATGACCTAAGGTTAGCTCCCCCAGACATATATGACACGATCGCGTCATATGGACTAGTGAACCAAAAACTCATATGACGCGATCGCGTCATATGGACTTATCTCTATACCTCTCCAATAAGTTTATGATGCGATTGTGCGTCATATGAGCTCAGTAAGTCCGATAAGTTACCATACGATAAAACCGTTGGTGGCAACCTCAGCCTCCTCCGATAATTCTAACGGCCACAGTGTTGTTGTGAGTGTAGTGCGAGGCAGTGGCAATGATCCTGGGGCTCCCGCCTCCTCGGACTTATTGGAACATATGTCGGAGGGAGTTAGTAAAAATTGGTATTGAATACGATAAAATATTTTATATTATTTTATTAAAAAACTGCAAACAAAATAAATAAATAAATATATCTGTAGAAAACTTAAAAATAGGCACTTACTTTACACCTTATGAGCGGGTGGTGGAGTACATTTCACTCTGCCGCTCAGTTTTTTTTTTTACCATAAATGGGTTTGTTTTCGTGCTCTTTTTCATGCATAAACAAGACCCAGAGCGTAATACAAGTATGTATCCATCAAAGGGCATAAATTGAGCTTTCCAATGACACCCGAACCATCCTTCTACGATCACTGGTTGTCTTGCAACGGTCGTGCAACCGAAGGGCAAAATCGCTAAAATATGGTAATTTCTTTATATAATTACGTATGTAGCGAGGGAGTGAGGGTGGATGTAAGTGGAGTACATCTCAGTTGGTCCACGGCGGCCGTGGCGAGCGGTCATGAGGTAACCCATGCTCCTCCTGTCACTCGTCTCTCTCTCAGAGCCAATATTGCGCCAAAATTGCACTCAGACTTAAGTCGGGCCCCGCCACATAGTCCAAATATTTCGATACGGACTTAAGTCGGGCCCCGATAGACAAGGGTTAAATGATGGTGAACTTATGATTAAATGATGGTGAAATTATGAATGAGACTAGTTATTAAATGATGGTGACCTTATGAATGAGACTAGTAATATATTTGTAGAACACTTGAAAATAGGCACTTACTTAAATGATTGTGAATTTATGAATGAGACATGTCAACATTGGAATGTGAATAAATTTAGCAGGTACAATTATGAGCATAGGGGGAAAACAAAAAATACAAATTACAGTAGGAATACATAAACATGTATTCCTGGGGTTATTCACCCTCCATCCCAGGTTTTGGGGCTTGGACACTCAACTGATCAACGAGGATCACTGTAGGTAGTAGTGGGGTTTGGTGTGGGGGAGGGGGTGAACTTATGTCAGCTTCGGTCATAATTAACTGTATTTCTGCTCCTGGGGTTGGAGGTAATGTCAACATGCTGGGCGACCTGTCCGAATTGACCGTGGTCAGTGTCTGAATTATGTAGACACAGGTGGAGCAGGTGCCGGGTAGGTGTAATTAGTGGTCAGTGGGGGGAATGGGAGACTGGACCAGCCCCCAGGTGTTGTTCCACGAAAACTCGGGTTGTGTGTCAACCCGTGAGTTTGTTGTGGTTGTTGTTGTTGTTGAAGCGCGGGGCTGAGACTCCACCCACCTGGCTGCTTCCTAGACGTGTGCAGGCGCTGGTGGTAGATCATGTTCATGATACCAGGGCTTGTTTGTGGAAGCTGGACAGGTGCGGTCGTTGGTGTCTGAGGAGTGGCGACGTTTCATGTTGGCACTGGAGGAGGAAGATTCACCCGATACTCAACTGGGCCTATATCCCGAACTTTCACAAGTTCTTGAGGTTCAGCACTGTCCAGTTTAATATTTTCTTTTCGGGCATTGCCGAGGAGGTCTAGCGCACTGTAATTACATTTTTGGCTGATGTTCCTATTAAGGGACTTCAGCGTGTGCGCCATGAACAAAGCGAATGAATCCACCTCCTTCTCCAGTGGCGTCTTCTTTTCGGTCAGTTGCGCCACTTGTTCCTCCAGCTCCGCCACTCGCAGCTGACGATCCCTCAACACCTGTGTGAAGAAAGGGAACTTTTACAAAATAAAATAATTATCTTTTCATACACAAATCATCTCATACATTGTTTGACATCAGACATACAAAACAGGGCCGTGAGCACAGTGTGTCAACTTTACCCAGAGTGTGGGTGACATTTATTGCGTGTCTGTTGCCACCTTATCTTATCTGAGTGAAATTTGACACCACCATCTCCTCACCAGTACCCCATCCAGCAAACATATTCAGTGCTTGACGAATGGTAACGAATACTGAGAATGTTTATATAATTAGAGTATATTAACCCACTGAGCCCCAGCGACGCACCGTTTTCATCGGCAATGTATGTAACGCTGAAACCCAGCGACGCGAACATTGCGTCGGCCACTAAAACCTCTATTATTCGGCTCGTATGGTAGGAACTGGCTTGAGAATGGTAGGAGATATACCATAGACTGTTGCTGAACAGTGGCGGTACGCGGGAACTGTCCAGGCAAGCCGCGCGGGTGGTGGTGGGCGGATTAGTGGCGCTAGGCTTGAAATTTGTGTGAGATACACTTTAGGATGTACGCATTACTTGACCATACTCAGCTATCCCCCAAGTCCTGCCGGGTGGGTGGTCATGCAGGGAAGGTGATGAAAAACACACCCACTTATCTCCCAACGACTTTCGACCTTATTTACTCTTGTCCTATGGTATAGGCTATAGGCTTGATATTTGCTTGGGATATTCCTTAGGATGTAGGCAATGTATGGCAACCCCCAAATCTAGGTTTGTTGGGACAAGGGACGTTTGTGACAAAGGAAAGTCAGTTTACCCATACATCTCGCGAGTGCAACACCATGTCGGATTTACCACGTCGTTACCCACGCAGGGGAATATCCCTTGCCGATATTATGGCCATACTTGAAGAGAGTGATGTGCCTGATAGTGACACTGGATCATCAAATGACGATTCAGAGGACGAATATAGTCCCACTTTGGCTGAGATAGACGACATGTATGAGGAGGAACCCTATGTCCCCATCTCTTATCGGTACGCCATGTTACAAGAAAGGGAGGAGAGTAGCTATCGTTCCCCCATCGCTCCCCGTGACATAGTGGACTCCCCAGCAAGTTGGAAGAGCATGATGAGGATGAGGCAGATGACCCAGACCCCATGGCCTTCCTCAACATTCTACCTTCTCATCGTAGGGCTGAGAAGAGAAGAGGTGAGTTGGAGGAGGAGGAGGAGGAGGAGGATGAGGTGGGTCAAGGTCCGACACCACACGTGCCTCACCGTGGTGCTCCCCCGCGTTTGCCTTCCCCACCACCAGGCATTGCCTCTCCACTAAAAGCGCCAACCCCTAACACTTTCTATGGGTTGCGCAGGGGTGCAGCCATCTTAGCAGCGCACCCATTGATTTCTTCTTCAGAAGAAACAGATGAGGATATGCCTGCCCTAGAATCATCTCCACCACACCACCCACGCCGCCCCGCACGCCGCCTGTTTCCCTTATCAGCCTGGATTGACTCGCCCCCACCATCACCTCCCGGACCACTACCATACTCACCTGTAGCTTCTCCTCACCCTGGGACCTCCCATAGACACGAGACTCAGACACCATCACCGCCTGCGTCGCCACAACGCCCTATCAGCATACGTGGCCGTGCCCGTGGTCCTGTGCGTGGGCGTGGCCGAAGGGGTTCTAAGGTGGCCCTAATACGACGCCCCACCCCTGGCGGTGCGAGAGCAAGGGCTGGGTCGGCTCGACCAAGGCCAAGGTTGAGGGCAGGGGCAAGAGGCACGGCAAGAGGCAGGGCAAGGCCCTCCCGCCGCCCTGATGGTGACTCCCCTCCTGACGACTCTGGCGACGAAGGTGCTGCTCAACCCAACGTGTGGAATTAGATTGATGGAGACAACTTTGTGCCCATCGACTACAACTTTGTGGGCGCTGGGATTGCCGGCCCTACGCTCCCAAACCAGGGGCGGAAGACCACGAGACTTGAAACCTTCGGTCAGTTTTTCACTACAAATCTCGTGGCTTTAATTGTTGACCAGACCAACTGGTACAATTATTATTTCATGGCTGGGAAGGTGCAGCTCAAATACTCTGCAAGGCTGTCCTGATCCACCCTAGATGTCCCAGAGTTATACACATTCTTGGTCATTGTCATCCTGATGGGGGTAACAGAGAAATCCTCCATAAAAATGTACTGGTCCTGGGATCCCCTCGTCCGAACCCCTATTTTTGGCCAAATAATGAGCAGAAATAGGTTCACGGCCATAATGGCGAACCTACATTTCATTGACAGCCTGGCAGCCCACGCCACAAAGTCAACCAAGAGCAATGAAGGACCCCATGGAGAGGATAAGATCCATCTTCGAGTACCTGAAGGTGAAGCTTGCTGCAGCCTTCAAACCCCATCAGAAGCTCATTATTGCTGAGAGTTTGCTGCTGTGGAGGGGGAATGTTGGCATCCGGCAGTACATGCCCAGCAAACGACATCGATATGGCCTGAAGACCTTCGTGATGTGTGACTGTCAAACCGGTTACATCCAGGACCTAATTCTGTATATGGGCAAGAAAACAGAATTGGTGGAAACGAGGACATACGGAATTTCTGGGGCAGTCGTCATCACCATGATGCAGGGCTACTTGGACGGGGGCCACATACTGTACCTGGACAACTGGTACACCAGCCCCTCCCTTGCCAAGTTCCTGCATAGCCGAACTACAGGAGTTTGTGGCACCGTCAGGAGGAATCTGATCTTCATGCCCGAACTACCACCCAGGCGGGAAAAGGGCTCCATCATCCACAAGCAGGCTAACAATGTCCTCCTGTTGTCCTGGATGGAAAACCGGGATGTGAACATCCTCACAACAGTCCACCATCCCATCTTTCAAGACAGCAGACGTCGTGACAGAGCAACTGGCGAAATTATCAAGAAACCTTTGGCCATCTGTGATTATAACATCAACATGCGGCTGGTGGACAAATCAGATGCTGTCATCTCGTCAGTTGAGTGTGCGAGGAAGATGATGAGGTGGTATAAGGAGTTATTCTTCCACCTCCTCGATCTCACCCTCTATAACAGCCACATCCTCTACGCAACAATCACCGGCAAGCAGGAAACGATGGAGAACTTCTGCATCGAGTTGTCCAGGGAGATGTTGAGGGAATACATGACTGCCCCCCACCTCCATCAACGGCCAGCAGCAAAAGGGATTGCCAGGCTGACACAACACCACTTCGCTGAATATGTGCCGCCCACAGAACACAATGGCAAACCTCGAAGACAGTGTCATGCGTGCCGCAACACGACACAGAGGGAGCCTGCGAGATCAGATACCAGGTATATGTGCCGAGAATGTGATGTTGGACTGTGTTTTCCGGACTGCTTCAAGGAGTATCACACCCCTGAGCATTTCTAAGAGTGTACTCAAAGACTGCGATAAAAGATGCTATGAAATGTGAAGTGTGTGTGTATATAAACCTAGTGTAAATAATAAATATATACAAAGTGCCGAACACAATATGTAAGTGAGATTGGCACTCGAATATTCGTAAAACAATGACGGACACCAATAAGTGTAAATATAGCATATTTCTAAGTCAAAAGTGCGTAAAACAATGTGTGAAACCCATATTTTATAATTATAAAACATGATAAAGTATAAACTGAATAAAGAGGGGAAGTGACAGTATAAACTGAATAAAGTAAGAGAGAAAGACAATATAAGGGAAAACGTTGGGGGCACGTGTCAGTCAGCTGGGTGTGTGTACGTACGTGCGTTCTGTTATTGTCTGAGACCATGATGGCCGCCAGTCTCCATGGCAACGGGGACGTGCAACGGTCTTGCCACTCGTGAGCACTTATAAAACTTATATCTAAGCACTTATCACACTATTATTTCACTTATAGTGACATTATGTGATACGTGTTGGTAGTATATGAACTATGAAGACACACATGATGCTCGGGTGGTGTAAATAACCGTCACTCGAAAACTGGACGCATCGTACGTCTGCCATGCTGCCGCGCTCAGCTGTGGCTGGCCGGACGGGAACTTTGAAGGCTGCCCGGCCTCAGCTGATGTCTGAGGCTGCCCCCCCCCCATACGACCCCCAAATGACCGAGGTGAGTGGTTTTTTTTGTTTCATTTCTCACCTTTTTTCTGCCATTAAAGAAAAAAAAAATACAAATTGGCCAAATCGGCCGGTCTCTCGATGTACTTTTATTTATAATTATAGCTGGTGCTCAATTGGTTAAGTGGGTGGCGAATGTTGACGAATTCTCATATTTTTTAATATGATTGTGTCATAATACCTATGCAGTGAGTGACGAATGAGGACGAAAGCCGAGAATAGCGACAAATAAATGTAGTGGGTGAATACAAATGTACAAACAATGAGAAAGTTTCTTATGACTGTGTTAAAGTTTAATTTATCCATTTTGTCAAACCATTATATAACATTAATACCGGGAAAATGACAAACACGATTACGAACTACATAACCTATTTCTCCGTCTGTACATTTGTCATGGGTCAAGAACCCCCCTGGGCAAATATTATCAGTGGTCATGCCTGTTGGCGCGAGATTAAGGAGGGAAAATTCAACAGTCGAAGAAACGAACATACTAACAACATAATAAGATAATAACATACTAAAAGAAGTATATACAGTATATATATACTGTATATACTGTATATATATTTATATACTTAATGAAATATATATGTATATACAGTATATATATATATATATATTTATCCATTGACGAATGATATATATATATATACTGAATATATATATATATATTATATATATATATATATATATATATATATATATATATATATATATATATATATATACTGAATATATATATATAAAATATATATATAAATATATTTAAATATCAAAATATATATATATATATATATATATATATATATATATATATATATATATATATATATATATATATTCTGACATACGGAGCCCTGTATGTTAATTTAAGAGTTAGAATTAGAGTTGAAGGAGCCAAACTACCCAAACGGTGAAGCAGACTAGCGAGCGAACGAGCGAGTGGGCAAACCAGCTCGCCCCATACCAGCAAACTAGCCTTCACACCTGCGTGCGTCATAGGGGACCCTTGCAAACTACCTCGATGACCGATGCTATGACGTATGATTGACGCCAGGAGCTGTGAGTGGACCAGGCACCTGTTATGCGACTCGAGGAGCTATGATTGGAGTAGGCACCACCCCCGCCTCCTGATTCGTTCCTACACCATCATTGTTTGGTATATAAGACCCGAGTTGTGGGCATTCAAATCAGTCTCATTTGGAGTTGGGGAAGGTGAACTTGCAGCTGGAGGAAGACGGGGTGAAGTATTATAATGGGATTGTGACTGTCAGTCAGATTATATATGTGTGTGTTAAGTGTGTTCGGTGTAAACACTTACGTTATGTTGGTTAGTGAGATATGTGATTGGGAATTAACGTGAACGCTACTATTATGTGTTTAACTATTTGATTGCGAATTAACGTTAACGCTACTATTTATGTACTTAAGTATTTTATTGGGAATTAACGTTAACGCTATTATTTTGTACTTAACTATTTTAGTTGATTAACTTGTGGACTAAAGCAACTCTTTAAGTAATTGGGTTTGAAAATTATCCCAAAAAACCAGGTTATTGCGTGCTCGCGCGCACGCACGTGGACTTTGAGAGTTTTCAACCATCGGCACGGGTGCGTGGGATACGTACACAGTTCCCATACAAATCTGAGCCCTCTTGATTGGCTACACCTGAGGTCACGGTCGGCGCAATTGGGGCGACGCGCCAGGCGCGTCTCTGGGGCTGTGCGTTACATACATCGCCGACGCGTCAGGCGCGTCGCTGGGGCTGTACGGGTTAACGGTGCTTAGTACGGTGATGCTATTGTCTCATATTAGTAATATCGCCTTAGACTAACATGGCTGTGTTAATATTACTTCTAGTGATTTCCTAAGCTGAAGAAAATTCTTTTGCTTCAAAATATTATATTTTGCTTTTCATATTATTTGAGTGAGACCTGAATCGAATCTATGAAGCGATCCTGTAACTTTATTTACTCAAAATCAAACCTCAATGTTACGTGGTTAAGAAATACATTTAACTAATTATTAAATATTTATCTAACTTTTTATGTGACTTTGATATTAATCCTGATGATAATAATAATATAATTCTATTAACGTAAGACAAGAACCAAGAATAATTCCATTAAATATAATTAAAAGGACATATCATAACTATCTATTCATTTCAAAAAGGGTAAGAGACAGAAATATTCTTACTTTAATATTTATCTTTCAAGACTTTTTATAGAATTAATAGTCCTTCTTTAGCTATAACTTATTCGGTTCATAACCATAGCCTACTAAGCTTCGGTTAAATAATAATTCTTTATAAATACTACATGACTTTAATTAGTTTCAGTATTTTTCATAATTAACCCTTCAAACCCGGCTGGTACACGTGTGTACCAGAGTATCAGTCAATAAAGGGTACTAAGTCCTAAGATCCAAAAGGAAAGGAAGCAAAAACAGGAAATTATTTTATTAGATTTTACTTTTGTTTTGCCTTCAGCTGACTGATACCTTAATATATATCTCTGTGCTATCTAGATTCATCAAGTTAACCACTTGAGGATCAAGATACGTAACAATATATATATATATATATATATATATATATATATATATATATATATACTGTTTATATATATATTGTTACGAGGGCAGCCGGGGCAACCAGATGCTTAGGCTACATAGCCTAGCCCACAGCACCGTATTACCCTGCAACAGACATGCTCTTAACCCTCGTCTAGCGGGGGGCTTTGGGATATTTTGGGCATATTCAGGCCCTCCTGAATGATCAATCAAGTATCTGCATGAAAAGAAATTTATTCAGCAAAAAACTAGGCACTACAAGCTTCAAAATGAGACCAGAACGAGCTACGTAGCACTCGTTGTTTTGATGCAGTGGTACCACCAACATGGGAGTTTAGCGTATAGCGGCATATTTTTTCCAGCTACGCTCACTACTGGCTACACTGCCGGCCTCTCGAGAACAGAGGGAGCGTGAGTCAGTCGGCGGCGGTAAGCCCTGGGTGTCGGCCGTGTGGCCTGCTGCGCTCCCGGCCATTTGCACTCGATTTTAACCCTTTAAAAGCCTTAATAATGCTCCTAACTTGCTGCTTTTTAGATACGGACTTAAGTCGGGCCCCGCTCTTTAAGCGTTAATATCTGACTCAAACACCAAGACACGCAGGTTCTCTAGGAAAAATGGTTATCTTCCTCTTTGCTTATTAATAGAAGTAACAAGGAGACACAAAAATTATCTATTGTCCCCGAGTCTATTCCATAGTGCGTGTAGTATGCAAGAGAACTTCTAAGGTTATTCTATACTGCACCAACATTATCCCACCATATCACTACTAGACTCCCAGAACACTCTGTATCATGCCCAATCGCTTATAAATTGAGAACAATACAAAGCAAAAACCCATGGAATGTCCAGTACAATAAACCTCTGTGCCAAGCCTATTATCCCTAGCCTATGTCCTAATGATACACCGAGTGGCTCTCTTCAGCACAGCACGGCGGTGGTGTTGTAAGGGATAAACAACTTTAATGACTTATCGCTTAAAACATCATCTGGGGTTAGCTCAATACATCCAAGTACAATGGGGACAACCTCACATAGTAACAGGCTCCACCCCTAGTCCCTAACTGCACCGAATGTATTGCTGCTAAAACTAAAGGCACAAGAGTTGGTATCTTAGTAGGTTGCAGATTGGCTGCCACCCCCTAAAGGGTCAACTAAGGCCCTAGTTAGAGGATCCTGTGTGGTGGAAGGAAAAAAGACAGTAGCCTATTATGGCACTGCAGGCCTACACACACACCCAACAACCCCGTTCCTCCAAGGCCTACCAAAACTAAGTAAAACAGGCCAACCCATAAACCACTATAGACACCAACCAGGAATACTATTCACACATAAATATAATGCAGCAGAATAATGGAAAACAACATGGAAGAATAAAAAGAAGCTTACATTCTAGATTGCCACAGAAGAAATGAATGTACTAATTAATAATAAACTAAAGATGTTAAAACAAAACTATAATTATGCTCAATATAATCCTGCCCCTGCTATGCTCTAATCAAATAAAGAACCAAAAAGAAATATGCGGTATGCAAGGGAAACAAAACGAAGCAAGCCTATCCAACACCCAACAGAGATGTTGACAGAGCGAGAGCTACGACTGGAGTGAAGCTCTCGCACCCGCACCCGCGGAAATTCCAACGGCCAAGCGAGTAAGGGAGGGGAGGGGCGCCAGGCGCCGCTATAATGCTTAATTATCCCAGGCGCCTGCACTCTCATTATCTTCACAAAAGTAACAAATAAACATAAGGCATCATTGTGTAAACTTATGATAAACGAAATAATCCCCCAAGGGCTGAACAAAAGAAGTAATTATACTCGTGGCAACAATAACAATGTTCCCGTAGGCGCAACCCTGACGAGACAAAGGCTGACCATGAGGCAAGGCCCCTAGCCTCTCTACAGGCCACATGAGGTATCATAACACACACACAACCGAACTGGGGTATAAGTTCGGCAGGATGTGACAATATATATATATATATATATATATATATATGGGCCTATATATATTTATATTGTTATATAAAGAACGTACAGATGCTTACCATGACATCATCATCGTCGGAGTGAGTGGTGGTTTTGCTTCGCTTGATACCCTTCTTCCCTTTTCCTTTCCCCTTCCCTTGGCGTCGTGGCAGGGGATCACCGGCAGGGAGCATATCCCTGTCTTCGTGTTCCTGGTCGTTTGGGACCAGTTCCACGGTCGCGTCTCTGTCGCCACCCCTCTGGCGTGTACGATCGAGGAACTGCAAAGAAAAACTAATAATATTATGCACATCAATAAAATAATAATACTTGTTGAGAGAGAGGTACTATGGCCAGGTTTCAAACCTACTGACCCCACGTATATTACAGAAGGCTGGGCACCTTCACCACTTGGCATAGTGGGGGAAAGTGCCCAGTTCTACCAAATATACCTGCCGTCAGTGTGTTCCAAACTTCTTCATGGTACCTGCCTACCAACCTGTCCGCAATTTCTTTATAAAACAAGTAATAATATTGAACCTTATTTGTTTTACAGATGTGGTATTTCGCTGCGGAAGTCGTGGAAGGTGACCTTGGCAATGGATCGGTGATGAATCTGAACTAAATTTTAATATAAATGACATTTAACCCTTATTTAGCGGCGAGCAACATAAGTCGAGTTAAATAAAGCTGGACTATGTGGCGGCGCTCGACATAACTCGAGTGGCAATTTCAGCACGTAATGTGGCTGAGAGAGAGAGACAAGTGGTGGCAGGAGACTAGCGAGCGTATGACTGCTCCAGACCACCGCGGCGAACCTACTGACACAAATCTCAGCTCCCTCCTCCCTCTCTCACTCGCTAATACTCAATTATGTACTGAAAGTACCGAATTACCTGCTTTTTGCACTCGCGTTGCACGGTTATTGCAAGAAAACTATCCATCATACAAGGATCGTAATGGTGTCATTCGAAAGCTCTGTTTATGCCCTTTCAGGGATAGGTACTTGTTTTACGTTCTGGGTCTTATTTAGGCATGAAAATGATCACGTAAACAGCCCTATTTTGGCTAAAAACACCCCGCTGTGCGGTACACATAAATAAACCGCATAGGCCGCTCGTAAGGTGTTAAATCAATAACATGTGTTTTATCTAGCCTTCGTAATGTGACCACAGTATGAAAATGTGTAAGGTGGAGGAAATGGGGTTACATTTGATATCAGTTCCCCTTTATAAATAATGCCACCATCCTGGGATTACCCCGGGATTAATTAGATAACTCAAAATAATACTTAAAAGCAGGTAACTGAAACTTGAGAATAATTCACAATAGTTTAATGGAAGATATCTAAAGACTTATTCAGAAGTACACTAATAGATTGATTGTATAAGTATTCGTAATAGTAAGATTAATTCAAGTATGATATATACAGTCTGCTTATCACATACACAGGCTGTCACCCTGACCCCTGGTATCAGCTGTGGGGCTCTCCGTCGTCTCTCCTTCAACCCCCTTCGCATATAAGCATACGGGTCACGCCCATTATATGACGTATACCCCCTTATTACCTTCTACGTGTACAATGTCCACCAATCCTGGTACTTGTCTATAATGACGTATTCGGGTGTGGTTTCACCCAGTGACACGCCCTAGGTAAACTTTCTTACGACCGGGGCTACGAATAAAACAAGGGCACTTAAAGATTGGACTAGTAATAGGGCACTATGCAACAACGGTACGCTAGATCCAAACCCTCGAACTTATATGCCACCTATACCCTCCAGAGTTAATCTGCGATAACGGGGTATTCTTAACTGGGCATAAATGTACTCTACTTCAGGCTAACCCACACTGGTATAGCCTGATAACAAACAAGATGCAAGTTACGTTAAAATGCATAAAAAGGAATCTATGAAAAGATCAATTAAATCACTGCAAGATTTAATACAATAAAAAGATGCTTCAATACAGTTATTCTAAATAACAATAAACTCTTCACTCCTATCTGAAAGAAAGTGAAGTATAGTCCTACAGCATAGACCTGGAAACTTCTGAAGAAAGTCTGATGCTCATAAGATGCTCGTATCTTAAACTATATAAAGGCAGGAGGCGGGACACCACACGTGTAAACTGAATACACTAAAAGATAGGACATATAATGTTAACTGACACGAGAATACTATAAATGCGCAACGGTAGCAATGTTCGACACTAAAAGAAGTACTTCCTCATCAACGAAACAGTCTGCTATGGTTGTGCAACTCAACAACTACCTAGACTAATAAATGCTGTGAATAATAATGCGTACATATCAAAGAGCTTATATTAAATACTAATTAGTGTCTACTCGATTAATAATGTCTAGCTGGAATACTCTAGGTAAGGAACTGTGGTTGAGCAAGACAGGCTCGTAGCCTAGCGATGTCCTTAAGACTGCATCCTTTAGGTTATGTTAATTGACTAGGGTGCTCTCTTGATAGATCCAGATCACAAGTATCTGGTTCTATCCTGGCGACCCTCTAAAGACAAGCAAAGAGGCAGCAAAGTGTGGAACTGGAACAGGCCAAAACCCTCAGTCAACACAATGCTGCACTCGTAAAGGACGCAAGCGAAAAGACAACACAGGCTACCACAGGACCGGTCGAAGTCGTGTAGGTATAAGCAAACCATACACACATCGGGGACAGTTACCTTATCCCAGTCTAGCATTAAATATAAGAGCAGAAACACTAAATCAATAATGGAGACACACAAAGTTCCCAACCTCTACTAACTAAGAACCCTCAAAACCTATTCTAAGTACATGTAAATATCTCAGAGGACGGCGCATACCATACAATGGGCCGGCTATGGAAACCGTATGCAGAACCCAAGGGAACAAGTAATTGAATAAAGGTGAGAAGCAATGGAAAAGAAGAAGGTCAGAGAGAGAGACAGTGGTAAAGGGGGTGATCGGGAGAGAGTATGCAAAGGGATGTTAGAAGCATGCGCGCCAAGCCTGTCCTGAGGAGAACAGCTCCTGTGGACCCTCATGCAGGAGGCAAGTCACACAGGAGCCCACAAAGGCGCGATGGTCGGCCAATCACAGGCCGATACGTCACAAGGCAGCAGGCCCCTGGGACGCGCCAGGAACCGCCAGCCAATCAAGGGCGCGGGAAAGCCCGCGCGCGGGCGGGAAAACACCACCGAGCGAGGGAGGCAGCAACATACATACACTCGCACATATTACCACCACGCTGCCTCTATCGCTCTTTCTCCTTAACTTTACACCATGCATCTTATATTCTACTAATGATATAAAATACTTCACGTTGTCACAGACGAAAACAAAGACCACCACTGGACTGTCTGTGACAATGCGAGCACAAGGAAAGAAAGAACATCATTCTCGGATAACTGTAGCCCATTACGATGTCCCTGGCGAGCGCTAGTGGCTAACGAGAGGCGATTCTGCCAACGCTGGTAGACGTCACAACTTCCATAGAAAGATCTTCCATAGTAACCAGGCCATGATGTGAGTTGAGTGGTATGCTGACCAGGTATATTACGTTTGCACAAACTCCAGACTTTAGGTGCCATACCAATTGGCTCCATCATGTACAGTTGATGTAAAAAATACTATGTTTAATAATATGAGTAGTTATAATTATTAAGGTTATTATAGTGAGATATACTTTAAATATGTACTCTAGTGTTGAAGTAATTCACAGAGTAATAGTTGGATATATTGGAGTACCTAACACGCCCCTCTTAAAAATAAGATATATAATTACTTCCTCCGAAATTACTCCCAAACAAATATAATAGAAAGGGATTATAGTATTAAGAATAAATGTTCTTGTTTTGTGATTTTTTTTTTGTAAGATTTTTGAAGTTTGTAAACCCAATTTGTAAAAGGAATTTAAAATTAAGAAGAATCTGGAAGAAAAATATTTACATAATAAAAAATAGAAAGAGATTATATATACCGGTATATAAGTGTACACAGATCTCAAACAACAAAGACATAATAGCAAATCGAACATAATTGAAGCAATGTAGAGAAAGTTCATCATCCTTTCGATAAGATCCACCAATTACCACACCACTTAATCAATGTCTTTGATCGAAATTTTATCCAGTCATTAGTTGTTCTGAAATATGAATACAATAAAGTGTAGGTTATAGTCCAAGTTAACACGTAAATTAAAATTGATAACTCGTGTTTCAAGAGTTATAATATTAGATGTCAACATTGATAACACTGTGATGAATTTGTAGATGTAGAGTGCAACTAATTTTCCATATAGATGAACACTACGTTGGAGCTTATACTAAGGAAAAGAAAGAGATAGGTAATACCTTTGAAATCTGGTTTTCAACATGGAATAACAAGGAAAGAAAATAAAACCAATCAGATAATATGCAATATGCAATAACACATTAAATGTGCAAAATAGTTATATGCACAATAACAATTACATAGAAGATATACAACAAAAAATGCTGAAAATAGAAAACCTGAAAAAGAACAATTCCAATATACAAATAAAATTTATGCAAAGTAAGTTAAACACGGAATCGTACCAACAAAAATGCCACAGGTCTGTTTACAGGCCTCTACTGCCTTACACATAATGAAAACAATTTATGTTCTAACATTTTGAATAATCTCAATCCTTGTCAACCTACCCTCAATGTTCTTGGCAATTACCAATTACAAGGGAAATGATAATGAAAATAATCACGACAAGACCAGTGAACAGTGGCAGAGGGTAGATGTACTCAGGGCGAACGAAATGCATGAATGACAACGTATCCATGGATGTGTTAATCAGCTCCAAAGTTTCAATTTCACGCGAAATTATCTTAGGAAATGAAAAGTTGTTTGTAATGTTTACTTCAGGCGGAATGCTAGCAAACAGAATATCCTGTTCTGTGAACGAAAGCATGTGAGTGAATGATGGGTAAAGAGTAATACGAGATGAAACCAACAGACACGAGTCCCTTACATAAACTTGGCCAATACATGATTTATGAAAGGGTGCACGGTCCGGGCAAGTAACAAGTAGTTCTGAAGCATTCACAAATAAAGAAAGTTAGTATTAATTACGTGAACATGAAAACAATGGCTGAAATTGAACCGGAGTGTAATTACAGTTATCCAGGATATCGGCATTGCCAATAATAGCTTGAACGCATTTGTTAGACTCCATTGGCAGTAAAGGAACGGCAGACGATGGGCAAATAATAAACAAGCCGAGAGCCGAGAGCCGTGTGACAAAACGCATGAACAGTGGAGAAACTCAGTAACGAATAGTAATCATCTGTATACTTCCCTTTCGAAACTAGCAAATTCTCGGCAGGAAAAATAATGGTGAGCAAGGAATTATGAAATTTTTACCGGAATAGGTATAATTTCAGACCAAGACAAAAATCAGATGCAAAAGGGATCAAAAACTACCGTGACTTACATACATCTCGAGAAAACGGTAATAAGACTTAAATTCTGAGGGACCCACTAAAGAAACCAAATCAAATTCCTTATTTGCCAATCTCAGCAAATCGAATAAGACAGCCAAGGAAAGTAAGTCAGATGTCACAAGACCATTCTCCGCGTGAATTAAAGCATGCATATAACTTTCAAAATTCTTCACCAAAATAGTAGATATAATATCCCGGTATCCATAATACCAAGACACGCCCTACAATACTTCCTACGACACCCATCTGAGGAACCGAAAACAAAATGATGACTAAAGTTTCACATGTAAAACTAATCCAAATTCATTCCCAAATTATCAACCCACCATTGAGCAACAAAATTACTTTCCTCTTTAACCCTTCCAGCCTGGGTGTCCTGTTAATAGGACACCACAAAAGAAGGGCAGGAGCCCAGGTGTCCTGTTAATAGGCAGTAAGCTTTCAAGCCTATTCAGCTTGGTCTGAACGCCGTGCGTCCGACACATGTAAACAAAGACGATCGTTGCGTCACTGCACCTCCGAAAACAATAAGGAGACGTCGGATCAATGTTATTGTTGTGACGTCAGACGAAATTAGTGTCTGAAAAGCTCCGATATTGTCAACATCGCGGCAAAATTCGCTCCACAGAAATCGTAATCACAAGTGAACCAGTTGACTTAACCCTTATTTAGCGGCGAGCAACATAAGTCGAGTTAAATAAAGCTGGACTATGTGGCGGCGCTCGACATAACTCGAGTGGCAATTTCAGCACGTAATGTGGCTGAGAGAGAGAGACAAGTGGTGGCAGGAGACTAGCGAGCGTATGACTGCTCCAGACCACCGCGGCGAACCTACTGACACAAATCTCAGCTCCCTCCTCCCTCTCTCACTCGCTACATACTCAATTATGTACTGAAAGTACCGAATTACCTGCTTTTTGCACTCGCGTTGCACGGTTATTGCAAGAAAACTATCCATCATACAAGGATCGTTATGGTGTCATTCGAAAGCTCTGTTTATGCCCTTTCAGGGATAGGTACTTGTTTTACGTTCTGGGTCTTATTTAGGCATGAAAATGATCACGTAAACAGCCCAATTTTGGCTAAAAACACCCCGCTGTGCGGTACACATAAATAAACCGCATAGGCCGCTCGTAAGGTGTTAAAGAGCTCTACTCAACACCAGTCTACAGATTGGAAACCGCACTACGTTTATAGATGCGTGGGAAATTTCTAGCAGTTAAACTAAACGAAAATACGGTAGCCTAGGGCCCTAGGCCTAGACGTTTTTCGGCCAGATCGCCCGGGTAGGCCGCACTGTCATTGTGAGAGCTAGCCCGGGCCCGGAGGGTTAACAAAAGCAACATTACTCGATCTTAAAATATATTAAAATCTCCGACTGGCAATCTTGTAAGTGACCCACGAGGTAAAGCTAACCTTCTTGCATTTATTTTCTCCACCAACTCAACCTTAGATGACATAAATCAAGATGTCCCTGTACTTAATTTTAATTCACCTGAAATTCCCTCACTTAAGATCCACACCAGACATGTCAAAACTATTTTGCAGAATCTCTCAGTAGATAAGGCTCCTGGTCCAGATGAAATTCCTCCAATAGTACTTAAGAATTGCTCCTTGGTGCTCGCTCCTGTATTGGCAAAAATTTTCCGTCTGTGTACTCATACCTCATGCTTCCCAGTACCCTGGAAAGAAGCAAACATCCATCCAGTTCCTAAAAAAGGTGCCTCTTCAGATCCATCAAACTACAGACCAATAGCTATAACTTCCACGCTGCGGGCGCTCGGTTATGGCCTTGGAATTGCTCGGGGCCTTGGGGCTGTTCGGCCAGGCAGCTTGGGGAACAACAACAACAACAACAACTTCCACTCTTGGCAAAGTTTTTGAAATTATATTAAATAATCACATAATTAAGCATCTGGAGAATAATAAATTAATCAGTGATAGGCAATATGGTTTTAGAGGATGTCGATCAACTGCAGACATTCTTTGCCTTCTTACGCATCAAATCAACCAAGCTACAGACCAACATGGTGAAACACATACAATAGCACTGGATATATCAAAGGCATTTGATAGAGTCTGGCATCAATCCTTATTGTCGAAGATGTCACACTACGGCCTTGCATCATTAGTTCCACTAATTTCTTCTTATCTTCATAACAGAAAAATATGTGTAATGGTAGATGGCCTTTATTCTCAATTTCACTCAATAAATGCTGGTGTTCCCCAGGGATCAGTTTTAGCCCCAACTCTGTTCCTCATTCATATCAATGATTTCATATCTACCACTCATAATCCAATACATTCCTACGCAGATGACTCAACACTCCACAGTTCCTTCACATTTACCAATTCTTTCACCCAACCTGATCTTATAAATTCAAAAATAAACACTGCAATTTCTCTGAACCAGGACCTTTCTAGAATTAATGAATGGGGACAAGAGAATCTAGTTTCCTTTAATGCACAGAAAACTAAGTACATTCAATTTTCTAACTGACAGAATCTCACTGACTCCCATATATTTTTTAATGATGTAAATATTCCCACTTCCCCTAGTATTGACATTCTCGGTGTAACATTAACTACTAACTTGAGCTGGACACATTATGTTAGAAGCATTGCTAAGAATGCCTCTAAAAAACTGGGACTCCTGTACAGAGTTCGAGAATTCTTCACTGACGAGCAGTTGGCCGTAATATATAAAAGTCATGTGCGCTCTCAGATGGATTACTGTTCACCTCTGTGGGGTGGAAGTGGAGTGGTTGCATTGAGGCAGTTGGACAAAATTCAAAATAAAGCTATTAGATTAATCAATAACCCTGCAATCACACAGGACCTTTCTACATTAGCCATACGAAGAAACGTTGCATCCCTTGCATTATCCTACAGATATTTTCACAGCAATTGTTCAGAGGAACTTGCTTCAATTGTGCCGCCTCTCCACATCTTTCCCCGTAGAACTAGGGCAGCTGAGAGCGCCCATGAATTTACACTTTCTCCTCCACAATGCAGAACTTCTGCTTATCAGAATTATCAGAGCTACTACTCTTTGGAATTCACTTCCCTCGAATTGCTTTCCACAAACTTACAATCAACAAATGTTTAAATCCAGTTGTTACAAACATTTTATGAATGGAGGATGCCTTTAGGCACATGGACCTTTTTGTTTTATCTGTGTTTTTCCTTCCTCCGTTCATTGTCTCTTAAAAAAAAAAAAAAAAAAAAAAATGTATGAGCACCATTTGTCTTTTTAGGCCGTTTACGTCCCTTAACATTCCTCGGACTCATCGGTTTGTGGTCAACAGAAATATCTTCATAACCATGTAAATTGCATATAACACGTTTCAAATGATTCACAGGAGCCCTTTTTTCAACGCCCTTTTCTAAGTGTTTTATAACAGTACTATTTTTGTCGACTGAAATTACGTGGTAAGGACCCTGGAAAACAGGTTGTAATTTATCTTTGGCGTAAAATTCCCTCAACTAAAGAAGATCCCCTACAACAATATTAGCACCCCTCTTACGTTTTCGCTATGTTCATCATGTCTTCCTTTGATTTCGAAAGAGAACTGCGTAAAGTCTTATAAATAGACCGAAAATTATTCAAGTGATACAACACGTAATCATCGCAGTTATAAACAGGAGAATTAGACTGAACTAACGAATTATGAGGAAGTCTCATATCTCTACCAAAAACGATAAAATAAGGCGAATCCGCAATTGAGGACTTTATCGAACAATTCAGTGTTGATTCTGCAAAATGTAAAACTGAATCCCAAGTACTCGTATCACGATCTAATAATAAGCCGCGAAGAGCACGGATAAGAGATTGATTAGCGCATTCCGCCAAGCCATTAGACTGGGGTAAATGAGGACAAACAGTAACATTATCTATATTATATTCATCCATAGTTCTGTCATACTAGAATTACAAAATTCTGTACCATTATCAGTTATATTGTATTAGGACAACCAAATTTACACACGACGTCCGCTAAAAATGTATTAGCGACCGATTTCGCCTCTTTATCCTGCATCACTGATAACACGACATACCATGAAAAGTGACAAATAGTGAGCATAATGTATTGATTTCCGGCGTCAGTCAGTGGAAGTTTCAATAAATCTATAGCAACCACATCGAAAGGATATGCCGGAATCGGATATTCCCCGATTTTCACTTCCGGGCTCAACTTAGGCTTAAAGTGGTACATGTAGAACAACAGTCAATATATCTATCTATCCTTCTTCATCGTCCTCCAATAATAATTTCTCTGGGCTTGTGTCAAACACCGAAGTTTCCCCGGATGCCCAATTGTATCATGTCCATGTAAAATAGGTAATAAAGTACAAATTTGCGAATCTGGAATGACGAGTTACAAAATTACCCTGTCATTTAAATCCCTCTTTCTGTACAAACACCCTTCATGCATTACAAAATTAGAATAATCAAAACCTGCTAAGTCGGGGTGACCTAAGAACATTGTTGCTGAAATCACCCGATTCTAAAGCAAGAATTACTTTACTCCAAAAATTATCTTTACGCTGATCTAACGCAATACTTTTACTGCTCAACAAAGCGTTAACCGACACTAGACCAACAGGATTCCTTAATAACGCATCGGCAACTGTGTTGAGCTTGCCTTCAACGTACAATAATGTAGTATTGTATGATGCTAATGTTAACTTCCACCTGGCACGTCTACCCATGAGAAGTTTATCATCAAACAATTTAATTATAGGCTTATGGTCTGTCCAAACAGTTACATCATAACCATATATTACCTCACGAAAAATATTTAACGCCCAAATTAGCGCTGCACCTTCTAAATCGGTAACACAATAATTCTGTTCTGTAGGTTTTAAAGAACGGCTAGCGAATCCTAACGGCCGTAAGAGATTCCTATCGTCATACTGCATAAGAACAGCTCCAAACCCAGTATATGATGCATCAGAATTAATATAGAAAGGTTTCTTAAAATCAGGGAAAGCAAGGGTCGGTCGAGATGTTAAGCTCGCCTTTAATTCAGCAAAAGAACCCTCTTGTTCAACTCCCCACAAAAATTCAACGTCCTTCTTGAGTAAAATATATAGAGGCTTCGCGATACTAGTGTAGTTTCTTATAAATGCCCTATAATAGCCTGATAGGCCCAAAAATTTCCTTAACTGTTTTACGTTATTGGGCGTTGTATATGTTGGGTCTGGCTGCTTCCAGACGATCCCCAGGTACTTATCAAAGAGGTGGGATAAGTCAAACACTGGGTAAAAGTTAATAGGTTCTTGTATTCAGGAGTGAAGTGGGTACAGCGTACAGGGAGACCTTTGGTAGGCTAGTCTCTCTCTCGATCTGATCATAACATACCCCTAGCGGGCAGATCATGAAATACCCATAGTTACCATGTGCAGTCAATACAGTACAATTATATAAGTGAGTGCACATGATTACTATGGTACATGTTTAATATAAGGAGGTATGCATATAGATAATATTAGTGTTACATACAGATACTTAAGAATGCTGTTGCCTCAATAAATCATATACTTACACCTCCCTCCCCCCTCACGCTCGTAGTTCAATCTCGAGCGGACTCCTTTTCTCTGGGTCGTTTCGAATAACGTGGGGCAATTGGGGGGTCAGACGCTAAGGACAACTGTTTCTGGTCATTGCAAGGGGTCGCAGGGGACTGGGGGAGGGGGCCAACACTTTGGGGTACAGGGCGGAGGAAACGGCGGTTCCGCCACCACACACGACCACTAGGGAGACGCACCTCATAATCCTTGGACTTGCCAAGACTCATGACAACCCCCACCTTGTCCCAGCATTGCGATGTCGGGTCTTGAATCCGAACTTGCTGACCGACACGCAACCTGGGGAGGGACTGTGCGTGCGCATCGTACCGGGTCTTAACCTGCTCGGCACGGTCGGCTGCACGTCTGTCACAGTCCTCGGCCTTGCCCTGCCACTCCTGAGCGAAGGATCTGGGGTCGGCAGGTAGACATGTCCGAAGGGGATGACCATATAGGAATTGGGCAGGGGAGCGGCCAGTGAAGTTAGGAGTGTTCCGGAGTTCCATGAGACCCCAGTCAAAGTCCTCTATGTCAATGTTGCCAGAGGGTGCAGTCTGAAGAATGAGGTGCCTGATTGACATTACTGCAGCCTCGGCATGGCCGTTCGCCTGTGGGTGATGCGGTGACGTAACCACATGGCGGACTCCCCATCTCTCTATAAAGTCCCGGAAATCCTGGTTGGTGAATTGTGGGCCTCCATCGGACCTCAGACAGAGGGGAACACCAACTTCCCGGAAGTAGCGACAGAAGAGCCTGATTGTTGCAGAGGCAGTAGCGTCGCCTTTGCAGGGGACGACAACGGGCCACCCCGAGAGATGGTCGACCACGACCAGGAAGGACTTCCTGGCAACCATGATAAAGTCGGCCGAGACAGACTCAAAAGGCCCCGTCGGGTTCTCGTCATTCAGGACGGGTTCCTTCTGGAGGCCAGGCTGGAGGATCTGGCACGACTCGCAAGCATGAACAGTACTGGCGATGTCGGAATCTATCCCCGGCCAGAAGACAGCCTGCCTCGCTCTGCTCTTGGTGGCCTCCACACCTCGGTGACTGTCGTGGTGTTGCTGCAGGGTGCGGCGGCGGAGAGCCGGAGGAACCACAATCCGAGCTCCGTAGAGGACGAGATCTCCATCAGCACAGAGATCATCCCGTAGCATCCAGTATGGGAGCAAGGAATCATGTAGGTTATAATGGTTGACAGGGAAGCCTGAGGTGACGCAGTCGAGTAGACAGACGTATGTAGGGTCCGCTCTTGCTGCGGCGCGAAGATCCTGTAGAGTCCTCTCGGCGTCTTGTACTGGAGATTCTCCTGGGTTGATGACATCCAAAATGGGCTTAGGACAGTCCTGAGAGATGATGGCCAACTCCCTGCAATGGCGATAAGAAAGCAGAGGAGTCTAGACACCGTCGTGCACTTGAATCAGGGCAGGGCACGATCTCTTGCCTAGGGTGAGGGTTGCCTGAAATGCACCCAGAGCAGGCGACATCGTGGACCCATCCGCCGTGAGCGTCGTGGTAGGCGAAGGGTCTTGCAGGCTGATCCTAGAAGCACCCAGAGATCCTAGATGTCGCAGGCCAATCACTGTAATGTCAGAGCCTGTGTCCGGTAGCATCCGTAGGCGGGATTTGACATCGCCGTGTGACAGGGTGATAACGATGGGCTGTGGTGTCTTGTCGGCAGAGGAAGAAGTTGATCCCACACGACGACAGTTGTTGTGCTTCGCCTCGTGAGACTCGCTAGAGTCGGAGGAGGTACCACTGCTGCTTGGAGATCCCCCTCGGCGCTTGTCCTTCTTCTTCGACGCCCGACAATACTTCTCAATGTGCCCAATGCGGTGACAGAGGTGGCACTGGACCTTACTGGCGGGGCACTTGATCGTCCGCGACCAGTGGCCTTGTCGTCCGCTGGCGTCGCAGGTGCTCTGAGCAGCTGGGCACGTGTCCAACCCATGCTGGCGAGCACAACATTGGCAGAAATCCGTTGACTTTGATGAATTCTTGATGGGCGGAGTCTTGCCGTTTCCCTGAGCTTTCTTGTCCTTTTTATACAAAGAAATTGCGCTCAGGAGGAGCACTAATGGCCGTGGTCGCAGATATAGCGGCCTCATAGGAGCGGCATCTAGTCACAACATCCTTTAGTGGTGCTTTGGAGTCCAGGGAGATGAGCTTCTGTACCAGCTCCTTGTCTCTGATCCCCATGAGGATCACCATCTTGAGCTGTGTTTCCTCGCAGACAGATGAATTTCCCGGGCATACATCAACTTCCTCGGAAATGCGCTTCAGGCGGACATAAAACTCGGCAAATGACTCCCCTTCAAGCTGCTTACAACTCTACAATTCTCTTCGACGAAGTGCCTCGTTGCGAAGTCCCTTGATGTGAGCTTGCAGGGCATCCAACACCTCATCCACCGTCTTGTCAGTCGAAGGGGCGATCTTAAGGATGTGTTCAAGTATGCGCTGCATCTCGAGGGTCAGGCACATGCGAAGCTGGATCATCTGCTTTGCCGGAGGTAGTTTGGGGAGGTCCACCATTACTGCATAGGCATCCCAGCGACGTCTCCACTCTCGAAACATCTGAAAGGTGGAGTCGGCTTTAAGTGGTGGTGGAGGTGCTGAGGGATCTGAAGGGCTGACTCGTTGCTGTTGGGAGGGTGGGCCCTGGGCCATGGAGGGATCTGTAGATATCCTGGAAGTGGCCAACAGTTGAATCAAAGCCTGAAATCTTGCATTCTCTTCCTCTCTTCTTAAAGCCTCCTCTTGTCTTCTCACTGCCTCCTCTTGTCTTCTCACTGCCTCTTCTTGCCTTCTAGATTCCTCCAGAAACTGAATAAACTGTAGGAAATCGGCCCCAGACGGAACTGAGGGTGAAGCATGTGGGTGTGAGGGTGGAGGAGGTGGAGTGCGTAAGGGGGTAGAAGTAGAGAAACCAGAAAAATCTTGGGAGATTTGTGGAGGTGGAAATGGTCCAGAAATCCCAGGGGAGGTTTGTGTAGGAGAGCTGGGAGGTGATGTGGGGTTGTGTTGCAATCGTACATCTTCCTGGTCTGACATCCTCTTGTTAGGGCAACAGACAGACAGGTTGATAACAAAGAGTCGAAAAATTCCCCACTTGAATATTCGTCCTAGTAGATAACAGTGTTTTTGCTGGGAAAGATTGCCAGCAACAAGTAGTGTGTGTGACGGCGTGCTCAGTGCGTGTATGCGTATGTGTGTTCACCAACCGCTCATGGCTCGGGAGGGGGAGGTGGCCGCGTTCACTCACTCAACTCAGTGTTGCTCAGGCCGTGGTGGGAGGAGGGTGTAGCGCTCCGCTCGCTGGCTGGCCCTGCTGCTCTGGAACTCGTACCCAGAGCAAGCACACATGAAATATACACAAAATAAAGCACTGGCAATACACAACACTTCACTGTTAGCACTGTATATCCAGGGGCACTGCTCACTGTAATCCTGGGTCTGGAGGCACTGTCTTACTCCCGAGTGGTGGAGCTGGCATGGTAATGGCGGCTTCACAAGGGTCCCACAGGATTGTCCAACTTCGTAACTCCGGTTTTTACTCACTGCACCATGTATATGCTGGGTCTGGCTGCTTCCAGACGATCCCCAGGTACTTATCAAAGAGGTGGGATAAGTTAAACACTGGGTAAAAGTTAATAGGTTCTTGTATTCAGGAGTGAAGTGGGTACAGTGTACAGGGAGACCTTTGGTAGGCTAGTCTCTCTCTCGATCTGATCATAACATACCCCTAGCGGGCAGATCATGAAATACCCATAGTTACCATGTGCAGTCAATACAGTACAATTATATAAGTGAGTGCACATGATTACTATGGTACATGTTTAATATAAGGAGGTATGCATATAGATAATATTAGTGTTACATACAGATACTTAAGAATGCTGCTGCCTCAATAAATCATATACATACAGGCGTAGGAAATTTAGTGATAGAATTTGTTAACTGAGCAGTGGTATTTACCCCGTCCAGAGTTAATTCATGCCCCAAAAATGACAGTTTCTTTTTAAAGAATTCACATTTACTGATTTTAATTTTTAATCCTGCCTCATTTAATTTAGAAAGTATATTTCTCAGTGCGACAAGATGTTCCTCTACCGTTCTAGAAAAAATTATAATATCGTCTATACAAGTATATACATAAACATTGTGACCGATCAATCCTTCCAATACATTATTCATTAATCTCTGAAAAATCGCTGTTGAATTTTTAAGCCCCATGGGTAGACGTTTGTACTCGAAAGTACCGGAGGGAGAATTAAATGCTGTATATTGTCTTGATTCCGGTGACAACCCAATTTGATGAAACCAACTCGAAAGATCGAGGGTTGAGAATACCTTGTTTTTCGTTCCCAAACTAGCAAGAGTTTCCGGTATCGCCGGCATATGAAAATGATCGGTCTCCGTAATGATATTAAGTTTTCTAAAGTCTACCATGACTCTAAACTCCCCCTTCGCCTTCTTCGGGACTAAGAAAAGAGCTGATCGCCAAAGTGACGTTGATGGTTGAATTACGTCCTGAGAAAGTAAATCTGAAACATGTTTATCAGTCAATTCCCGTTGACTGTGCGATAAGCGATACATAGGCAGGTAATTGGGCTTCTGATCCTTGTCACTCAACACAATTTTATGGTCTATAATGTCAGTAAACCTCATAGCGTCCCCTTTCAAATGTACGGACTCATTAAATTCTCTCAATAACGCCTTAAGCGGACCCTGAGCCTCAGGAAAGTCGGTACCTTGTAAATCCTCGTAAATCTTACGCATTCTATCATCCATACCAGGAGAGTTCCATGTGTGCACTGATGCCATGGGAAGAGAATTAATTTCTTCAAATTTACAAGGTACACAGGAAGCATTACAAAACTTTGTATCCGCATATAATTTCATTAAGCCATTTGTGGCATTTAAAATGAGAGTTTGGAAAACATTGGTGTCATTCACCTCATGTAATGCTTGAGCAAACGTAATACCCTTGATCGCTGAGGAATCGGGTAATAATACAATAGAATTTACTGTACTCTTAAGATTGTTCGCATAAACATTAACAACCTTCGCAGAATGTGGTTCAATAATAGTATTACAGTGAATGAGAATATCAGAATCCCCCATAGAATGTTCTAAATACTCATGCAGTTTAATCTCGACGGCGGGAAGAGCGGAGGTGATCCCGTGGCAGTGCCTGCGTTGACCGCCTCCGATCTCCCGACCAGATGTACAACGTTTCGCCCGAAAGGTTTTACCACTCTCCACAACGCCCTTACGTACACCCCTTGATACAAATTGTAATTTTTCTGGGAAGCTAGGTGACGCCTCAATGAAAGTACCATCAATAGATACACCATTCATCTCTAGACTCAAAATAAATTTACGTACCCTCATAGTTTTAAAACCCAATAGAAGGTCCGAAGAGATGTTTAAACCCTAAACAATGTACACTTTCTCCGTCATTAAATCCAAGTCCTCATGCAATGCTAACGGCAAGTATGTAACCCCCAATATTGAAATATTATTCCCTGAAACACTCTGAAGATTAACATCGGGGAATTCAAGTTTAAACAAATCATCATGATTCAATTTGTTAAATACAGAGTTAGACATTAGGTTCACAGGAGAACCCGTATCAATTAAAACACTTATATCTGTATTATTTACACATGACTTCAAAATTATCGAGTCAGGTGAATGCATAAGGGCACTTATCATTAACGTAGGACATTCCGGAGTTTGTGCACATTGATGTTTTACATTACGTTTGCTTGGGAGTGATCGTAAGCTTCCCCCGACCTAGGGTGACTGGCTTTCCAATCATCCAAATCTACCTTCACTTCTGGGCAAGTTCCGGTCCGATGATCATTACACCTGCATCTACGACAGAAGGGTTGCTTACCTGCCGATATTCATATAGCTCTTTGGCCTTGATGTTACAACAAGGAACAATGTGACCCCGTACACCACAATAAAAACACATAACACCTCTGTGCTGGCCATTCGCGGCACCAGCCATGATAGCCGGTCTGTGCGCAGTCTGCAGACCGCGCCCTTGGGCCTGATAGCGAGGGTACTGATAATTCCATGTCTTGGAGCTATAACTCTGGTTATTCTGACCTACCTGTGCGGGTTTATGGAATTTGGGAAAAGAACAGTTAGAGGAGAACTGCTGGGGATTTCTATGTGGTTTAGGGTTTATATTAGTTTGATTCGGTTTAGGGAGATTCTGTTTAGGCCCAGGTTGAGCTGGGGAAACAGGTAGGGAATTCCTAACGGCAGCACACGAGAACTGAATTTGCTCGGTGGTTATACCGCTAGTATCACAAGACTTCCTAAGTTCCTTTGATAATTTATTGAGAGACATCGGTGGAGGGAACTCGATACGTCGTGCGATCGGTTTCACGGTGTCTGGTAAGGCACTAACCAACATAACATACCCCAGTAACTTGCTCAGCTGACCTATTGTTATCTTACTGTCCTCAAACCAGGAGTGACGAAATAGTTCATGCGACATACAATTCGCGAACTGTGAACACTGCGCCAATAATGTATCTACTGACAGATTTTTCTTTTGCTTCAATAGCTGATCGGCGAAATCATGGAATTTCGCAAATTCCCCCTTAGATGACGACCCAAACTTCTCTAGGAATTCTAGCCTGAACTCATCGTAAGTCTTGGCATTTATGAGGTCATTGCAAGCCAAAAGGTACCCAGCTGGAGTATTCCCCTTGTCAATTTTCGAGCGAAAAATGTCAATTTTGGCCTTCTCCTGAGTAATACCTTTTGCTGCAATTTCCGTCTCTACATCATCCAAAACTGAAAAAACATTTCTGTGTTCTTCCAACCCTGTGAAATTCTTTACGGCCTGACCATGGGTCACACTTAAATGAAAAGCCTGGGGTTCGTTATCCGACATAATGACGTTATCTTCGGGAGGTGTGGGAATTACTATACTAGGCAAAGGGGTGATGTAGGAAGGAGTTGTATCACGGAAAGTCCCGCTTCTTAACACACTCTGATTAACATTTTGGAACAAAGGTGGAAGTCCCGAAGAAGCCGGATTTGCTTAAGACTCAATCTCCGAATAATGATTATCAAATTCACTCCCTTAATCGTCCGAAAAATCGGTATCCTCTGTATTATTATGTTCCTTCCAACAACCAACAATACTCCTAAAATCGATTAATGAAATTTACAATCACATGTGGCAGTCCGTGGACTCGAACCCAGGATGCTCACACCGAAAATCCAACACCTTATACATCGCACCACGAAGACAGTTATAGGTTGGTGGACACTGCCTACGATTTATTATGCAACTTCGAATCCTGCATATCAATCTAAGCATGTACACACATCCCAACTGCAACTCACGTAGGCTATGCATATGTGAATGGAAAGAGCAATTAATGGGGCCTTAACCACTTAGGGAAGTCCTCTCGATAAATTACTCCTGAACCAATATCAATTATCATGTTCCTTCCAACAACCAACAATACTCCTAAAATCGTTTAATGAAATTTACAAACACATGTGGCAGTCCGTGGACTCGAACCCAGGATGCTCACACCGAAAATCCAACACCTTATACATCGCACCACGAAGACAGTTAAAGGTTGGTAGACACTGCCTACGATTTATTATGCAACTTCGAATCCTGCATATCAATCTAAGCATGTACACACATCCCAACTGCAACTCACGTAGGCTATGCATATGTGAATGGAAAGAGCAATTAATGGGGCCTTAACAATTTAGGGAAGTCCTCTCGATAAATTACTCCTGAACCAATATCAATTATTATGTTCCTTCCAACAACCAACAATACTCCTAAAATCGATTAATGAAATTTACAAACACATGTGGCAGTCCGTGGACTCGAACCCAGGATGCTCACACCGAAAATCCAACACCTTATACATCGCACCACGAAGACAGTTAAAGGTTGGTGGACACTGCCTACGATTTATTATGCAATTCGGTAATTCGGGTCCAACTTTGTCAGCCGGAACCTTAGGATTTTTCTGAAGCAGACGTCTAAATGACATGTGGAAATTTTACTTGATAAACATATAATATATAAAATCCTCCCATATATATATAGCAAATAATTCCTGTAAAAACACCGCACAAAAATTCCTGAATCTAAATACACCCTAATTTGCACAAATTAATTTATTAATCAAAAGACAGTGATAAAAAAAATGAATTACACAATTGAATGAATGTATTGAATTAAGATTGGTATAATTTTATGGATAGAAAGATTTGTTGTATGATCGCCCACGCAAAGTAAAATTTGCCCGCACGAAATTTAAAGCACGCTTTAAAGCAAATGCCTTAGGTAAGGCATACCGGGTAGCGGCCCTTCTGCCGCGCTGTCCTTACTTAAGGCAGCCCGGGTAGGAAGGGTTAAAATACATGACCTAGAATGGATGAACTATTTGGCTGTATGCACAGATGTTGCAGAAACTTAAGTTATCGAGTGTTACATACTATAATGTAAAACTATAAATAACTGCCTTGTACAATCATTAGGAATATAACACTCAATACAAATATAAAATGTACTAATCCAGTGTTTCAAGGTGTAGGGTCGAACATTGTATTAAGGGTCGCCATTGAAATAGTTTGGGAACCACTGGTCTAGAGGATGTGGTTTTGATGGAAGTACCTCTCCATCATCTTCTTTACTACAGCGCCGCCAAAACCAATGAGGGGGGGTCAGTCTGAATTTCGCCACGCTTGCCGCTGTAGACTATAAAGTCCAGCACATATCCCGTCTTGCAGTCGCAGAGGACGAAGAGCTTGATGCCGAAGCGGTGTCTCTTGGACGGGATATACTGTCGGAAGTGCAGCCTACCACGGAACAGGACCAGAGACTCATCGAGGCACATCTTCTGGAAAGGAATCAGGTAGGTGGTAAACCGATGACGTATCATGTCATACAGCTGCCTGATCTTCCATAGTGAGTCTTGAAGGTGGACTGCCATGTTGTTTGTGAGGTGGATTTATGAGAGGATGTCGAAGTACCTATCCCTGGACATGTACTTGCCAAATGCTGGAGTCGTTATGATGTCGCCAGTGATCCAGTAGTCGGCCAGAACGTGCTTCTTTATGTGTGTCATCAGCATTGTGAGTGCCAAGAACACATACAGTTCTGGCACAGTGACAGCTCTCCATGCCACCATCTTGGCACTGGTCTTCCTCCCAAGAAAGTTTGAACAGATAGCATGGTGGTTATATGTCTCTTTGACGAGGTATTCCATGACTTCATTGTCATAGAAGCCACAGAAAAGTTCATTGGGGGTAGCATATGGGCCACAGGGATATGCTGGTGACACCCTGGAACCCTGCTGCACCTCGTCAAAGGCAGGACAATCTGGCTCAAAATCAGCCCCATCTGTCCACACAAACATGTCGGATGCTTTTGGACGTGCAGCTGCAGCAGGCACACGCCCTGGATGCCGTGGCACATGCCCTGCACGCCCACGCCCACGCCCAGGCCCAGGGTCATTGGCGTCGGCAGGCTGACCACGTCCACGACCTCGCCCTCTAACTCGTCTTGTCGGAACTTCCTCTTCCTCTTCCTCTTCCTCCTCAGGCAACGTCAGGTCATCTGGGGCAATGTTGGGGTCGTCAGCATCCTCTTCAGGAGACAATTCTGGTGAAGAAGTGAGCTGACGTCGGCGGCGTGGAGCGCGGGAGGCTGCAGGAGGTTCAACACTGACAGCCTCGGCCTCGGGAGTTGGGCTCCTTTTGCGGCAAGCCGAGGCATTCTCAGCATCAAATAATGCTCTGCGGTATGTTGAGGGCTGTGGTACACCACTAAAAGAGCTTGTAGAGGCCCTTTGCTCATCCTGAGGGAGAGATGAAGCCGAGGGCAGTGGGTGACCCACGCGGCGTCCCGGTTCAAGGCGTCGGGACAAAGGAATGTGGGTGGTTGCTAGACCAGGGTCGGTGTCACTATCACTGTCTTCCCTAGCCTTTTCTGCTGCTGCCCTGCGTGCTTTTTTAGCTGCACTTTTCACCAAAGACTGTTTATAAAAATGTTTGCCCACTTTCAAGGGCATACGGGCAGGCAAAGGGGAAGGTCCTGGGCTAGGGCCTGGGCTAGGGCTAGGCCTAGACTGACCTACGAAACATGGCGAAGTGGTAGGCCTAGGCTCCAGCACACTTGGAAGTTCTGTAGCACCTTCCACAAGCAATTCCACATCAGGATCATCACTACTGTCTCCCCCCTGAAATACATCGACATTGTCGTCCTCTCCAAAGCCAATGAAATCGTCCACTTCGCTTCCACTTCCACTTCCAGTGTTAATATATATGTTTTTGTCCACCGAGCTATCGCCACTGCTCAGTTCAACGTTAAAAAGTTCTCGCTGTATAGCACTATCACTTAACAAACGTTTCACTTTCTTTCGTTTAGCTTTCTTCTCGGTTGGAACAGGCGTCGAGGATGCAAGCGGGGTAGCACTGGGGCACGCGGGAGGTTGCACAGAATCGGACACGTCGGAATTCACGATTACGCTGTAACTCGCTATAGCGGCCACGTAGCAACTGATAACGTTAGTAGTTGAGGCATGGTGGCGCTGCGATCGCCCCAGCAAAGTAAAATTTGCTCGCGCGAATTTAAAAGCACACTTTCAAGCACAGAGATTTTAACAGGACACCCGGGTACCAGCCCATCTGCCGCGCCATCCTTGTGAAAGGACACCCGGGCTGGAAGGGTTAATTATAATTCCTTTTAATTAATAATTTTACAAAAATTAAAAAATCTTAAAAGAATTACAAAACTGAAACATTATTCCTAATGCTTGTTAATGCTTTCTATTATTATTTTTTTTTTGAGTAATTTCAGTGGTGGAGGTTGTGTCTCTTATTAATAAAAGGGGGCATGTTATACTCCCATTAAAGCTTACTTAACCAACTTTATTCCTTTACTTACTTATTTACAGGGAGTACATGTATTTAAATCTTTCATACTGATAATCCTATTATGACAGCTTATATTATTATCATTGCATTTCCTTGAATTAGATACATCTGGTATAGACCGAAAGGCGCCAGAGTGTATGCATTTGACCTCTCAGAAGAAGGGGTCATGGGAATTGCCTATGTCATGGCTGATGTCATCAAATCATATCCACCCTCTATCACGTGAGAGGGGCATGTATAGGGTGTGATGGGGGTGTGTTTAACATGTATCTAAGGTGTGCCAGAGAGTTTAAACCACACCCAGTTATGTAATCTTGACAGGTATTGGTTAGGAATCATGTAAAGCCCAGGTTGTATGGTAGACGTCATTAAGAGGGCGTAACCCAAGTTGATATAAGGGGAGTTTGTGGTGTAGAGGGACAGAGGAGAAGACCCCCATCACTTGTTGACATTAAGGGGTCATAGGCCAGTTCGTGATTGTGAAACAGACTCTTTATACTTGTATTATATTTACTTGCTACTTAAACATTGAGTTCTTTTAGTACTTCTGAATAAGTCTTAAGATATTATTTCATTAAAGCAAATGTGAATTATTCTCAAGTTTCAGTTTTCCTTATTTGCTTATGTAAGGTCTGATACTAAATATTATACACTGATTTATTAATTAATGTCCGTATGTTGGATAAGGTGGCAGCTTCCAGAGAATTATCTAATCCAAGTAATTCTATCCTTTAAACACCATCATACATGATATACTTAATTACTTACTATTCTATATAATAGTAGAGTTAGAACCCTTCATACTATGTATTTTATGCCAATTGCATAAATAAGAGTGTAATCTATCTTGTGTTTATTGTGTTGCTGATTGCCCGATTGAGTAAATACTTATCATATTCACGAAGTTCTATGTGTTCCTGTTGAGCCGTAATCACCGTAAAATCGAAGCAATTTATGTAGTTATTATGAAATTGTTAATAATATAAACAAAGATAAAAATAACGATATGTTAAGAAAACTATATAGTAAAATGTAAATGGTGATCAAAAGATTCGGTAACAAAAACGCAATACATAGGAACAAGCATTGGCAGGCGAAATATATTACTCAGGGGCATCAACAGTATTTACGAAAACATATTAAATACCGATATATTAAAATAACAATCGTACAGGTTTAGGAAGTAAAGCTCGTCGAACGTTTGATAGAGAAGAAAATGGGCGATTTATATATAAATTGTTAAATCAAAATATATAAAGACGAAACTAAAACTAAAACTAAACGCTTATATTGAAAATGGCAGAATGTTACAGCTACACACATTAATATAATTCTAAGTAAATCCTAGTACATCCTAAGCAATAAAAGACAAATTAAAAACTAAACCTACATCTTTAATGTTAACAAAGAAGAGGCACAGACGACTTGTAGCTCCCTATGCTGGGAGTCTCGACCGCCTGGTAGATACTCTCTAGGCTGAGGAGATCCATGTCGCTAGAGCTACTGGCTAAAACTGAGAAATTGTCTCTATGTATACGCTGGTCATTGTTATGGGCGTGATCACGAATCGCTGAGTGAACAGGTCTCAATAATGGATGACCCGGTCTCACTGATTTTCCTAAATGTTCGTGAATCCTAGCTTCTAATTGCCTCTTCGTTTTACCTATGTATGTAGCCTTACAGCTATCACACGTGTACTGATATTCCACAGAAGAGACAAGCTTGTAGACCAGTCAAAGTAGGGCTGGACTTAGAACAAATTGCAATAGAAGGTTTTTTGGCTTTAACTTGTTTATTAGGTCCCTCTGATGAACATATAAAAAGTCTCCAACTTTTGGACACCGGGAAAGTGGTTAATTTGCATAAATTCAAGATGGCCGCCGTCCAAAGCTTCAATTTACAGATAACTTTTTTCTGGTTGCTCCTAGACCCTATAAATGTATTACAAACAACGTTTTTTGGCTTTAACTTGTTTATTAGGTCCCTCTGATGAACATATAAAATGTCTCCAACTTTTGGACACCTGGAAAGTGGTTAATTTACAGCCAAAAAACCTTACAGCCAAAAAACCTTCTATTGCAATTTGTTCTAGGTCAAGCCCTACCTTTACTGCACATTATTGTCTATTACATTTTGCCTAGGCCTATACTAATCCCATCATCTTGTTTCTTGTTTCAACAGATTGGTGCGACATCTACCGAAGCCATGGAAGAAGAGGTGGTGCATAATCCCTGCGGCATTTGCTCAAACACGTTAGACGAAGGAGAAACAGTCAAGCTGAGGGCGAAGGGAGCAGATACTATCAACAAGGCCAGTACTGAACGTGGAACGCCATCAATTACCGTGTCCGAGGGCCAAACGGTGCACATTGATTGCCGAAAGAAGCATGTCAATACGAAGCCAAATAGAATTCCTGGGAAGCAGAAGAAACGTCCTGAAAAACCTGCTCTTCGTTCTCAGACACCAGACTTTTGTTTTACAGAGAACTGCTTTTTTTGTGGTACAAAAATCTATTTGGACACAAAGCATGATTCAGAAGAAGTGTATCCAGTACGCACCTTCAACTTTCAAAGGACAATACTTTCTGCATGTGATGCCAGGGCTGATGAGTGGGCTGACACTGTTAGAGGCCGAATTAACTTTGCACGCGATCTTTCAGCAGCTGACGCAATATATCACAAGCAGTGCAGCTCAAATTTCCAGACACATAGGCAGATCCCCTCCAAATATCGTGATTCCGCAGACAGTGAACCTCCTCGCAAGGGTCGCAAAGTAGATGCCTCACGAGAGGAAGCATTTCTACTCGCAATCGAGGACCTAGTCAGTGGCAATGATGATGAACAGACTACAGTGGTTGATCTCGTTGATAGAATGTCCCAGTTGTGCCCTGATGTTGAAGCGTATAGTGTAAAATTCATGAAACAGAAACTTATTTCATATTTTGGGGATGAACTGGTTATTAGTAACGTGCATGGACGCAGCGATGTTGTAACTGTCAAAGAAAGTGCTGCAAAGATTTTGCAACAATTCAAAGACTCACCACAGACTGATGATGAGGAAGCAGAACAAAGAAAGATAGTCAGGGCTGCGGCACGGTTGATCAAAGCAGATATAAAGAACATTGATACTTGTAGAGATTTCTATCCAGATCCTTCTGAACTCCGGTCGCTGGAAAAGAATGTGGCGTACGTTCCGCAGTCCCTTCGTATATTGCTGCAAGAGACGTTCAGTGGCAAGTCATGTGATCTTGAAGTTGCATCAATTGGACAAAGTATCGTGCAACTTACCAGACCAAGGGCCATTGTAGCACCCATTCAGTATGGATTGGCGGTTCAAATGCACCAGCACTTTGGTTCCCGCTTTCTTGTGGACAGTTTACACAGCCACGGCTTCTGTCTGCCTTACGCAGAAGTTTTGAGGTTTTCGAAGTGTGCTGCCAATTTCAGGGGCACCAACATATCCACTGCAGGCAGGTTTGGACAGTTCGTTGCAGACAATGTTGATCACAACTTGCGTACGCTTGATGGGCGAGGAACATACCATGGTATGGGTATAATTGTTGCTGTCACCCCTGAAGTAAGAGACACAACATCAATACCAAGATTGCAGTCACCTGAAAACAACTTCACGGCAGCTCAAATTGAAATCAAATACTACCGCAGTGTTCGCAAGAAGGGTGGGTCTCTCGAATTTAGAAAGCTTGACCCCATTTCAGCATCTGACAAGCTTGAAAATCTGGAGATACTGTGGAAAACGTCATGGTTGCTTCGACCAAAACGACCAGGCTGGTCCGGCTTAATGCAGAGTGTGTGCCATGGACCACACCCAGGGAAATCATCCGTCCATTTCTTGCCCATGATTGACATGGACCCTACGGACATGAGTTGTATTTACTCAACACTTCACTTCGTTGCTGCGGAAAGCCATCGCCAGGGAACGACGCCAATGCTGACATTCGACCAACCGCTTTATTGGAAAGCGAAGACGATCATTGTTCATGAGAAGGAAGGAAGCGAACTGAAACCCATTGTTTTGAACCTTGGTGGCTTTCACTCTGTGATGAGCTTTTTGGGATGCATGGGCCATGTTATGGAAGCATCTGGGCTTAAGGAGGTTTTGGAACTTATATACGCTGAAAATGCTGTGACCCAAATGCTGAGTGGGAAAGCCTATGCACGAGCAATCAGAGGCCACTTCTTGGTTGACACAGCCTTGAGTTCGATTGTGTTAGGCAGGGCATACGGTGTCAACCTCTCAATGGTAGATGAGGAAAGTGACGCATGCAAGGACTTCCAGGAGGCTGCAGATCTTTTGGATAAGCTGTTGCGTGAAGACGTTTCACCGGATGAAGTCTGCAGTAAAGACGTTTTCAACAGAATTTCTGAAAAACTTAAAGCTGAGAAGAGCTCCTTAGCAGAGCATAAGATGGGAAAGCTATGGATTCAATACATGGACATGATTGACCTGCTGCGTCGCTTCCTGAGGGCACTGAGAATGGGCGATTTCCTACTGTACCTCGGAACACTCCAGGAGATGTTGCCGTACTTTGCAGCGTGTGGTCATAACAATTATGCCAAGTCAGCCCATGTGTACATTCAAGACATGATTGAACTTGAGCAGCTCAACCCAGACATGTTCTGTCAATTGAACTCCGGTCTATTTGTGATCCGCCGAAGTGATCGGCTGTGGGCAGGACTGCCAAGCGACTTGGTTATAGAGCAGGTTTTGATGCGCTCTTTGAAAACGAATGGTGGATTGACACGTGGTAGGGGCATGGAGGAAACGCAACGCCTGCGCTGGTTACTTGCTATGCCAGCCTGCGCTGAGGTGAGTGAAGTTATGCAAGAACTGACAGGGAAGCATTTCCACACCTCTGAGCAGCACAAAGAAATGACTGAAGCAAGGCGTGAACGAGATAGGAAGGACACAGAGAAGGTTCTCGCATTCTTCAAGGATTATGATCCATTTCAAGAATCAAATGAACTCAGGAATATTGCCAACGGTGTGACAGGACCAGCCTCGGCCAATCCTCATTTACTGTATGAGGTTGGTATGAACATTGTGCAGAAGATGGAAGGTAGCAATGCTTTTGACTTTTCATTTAGGAAGAAAGATCAAGTTGAGTCGTTGGGTGCAAAGGTTACAATCAGTACTGAAAAAGTACCAATCGACCCACAGCTCCTTTTCCAGAGGCTCCTCATCTTTGCTAATAACAGGGACTTAGGTGTTGAAGAGGTCTTTGCGTATGAGTTGTCTAGCTACCCTACTGCTCTGTTCGATAAGTGGGGGAGGCTCAGGGAAGCCAATAAACCACAGCTAGGAGATGAGATAGCTGCTGTTGTTCCCAAGTCGTCATTGGAATCATTTGAGGAAGAAAGGACTGTGACCCATGTTCTGGATGGTGGTTCCTTATTGCAAAGGATTCCATGGAAGAAGGGTGACACATTTGAGGACATTGCAAGCATGTACATGAAGCATGTTTCCAAAAACTTTCTCAACCCGGTGGTTGTATTCGACGGTTATAAATCAGGACCTACTACCAAAGACATGACACACAATCGACGATCAAAAGGAGTCTTTGGTCAAAAGGTGATGTTCACTTCAACCATGCCCCTTCGGTCAAAAAAGGAAAACTTCTTGTCAAACTCGGACAATAAGCAAAACTTCATTGACTTATTGTGTGAAACATTCAAGGCAAATGGAATTGACTGTGTCAATGCGCCAGCAGATGCAGATGTCATGATTGCGAAGAAGGGAATTGAGCATGCAAGGGAAACCGTGACATATGTGATAGGTGAGGACACAGACTTGTTGGTGCTGTTGTGTCATTATGCGGAACGAGGGATGAATGATTTGTACTTCAAGTCGAGCAAGGAAGGTGGGAAATGTTGGCATATTAACTCAGTAGCAGAAGCTCTCGGTGAAAGCATCTGTCGTGTCCTGCCAGTTGTCCATGCACTCTGTGGATGTGACACAACCTCACGACTGTATGGTATTGGTAAAGGGGCTGCCTTGAGGAAAGTGAGGGAAGACAACGGTTTCTTGAAATGTATAGAAGCATTCTGTTGCCAAAGTGGAAGTAAAGACGCGATATCATCAGCTGGTGAAAAGGCCTTGGTTTATTTGTACGGGGGAAAAGGAAATGACACCCTTGACGGACTGCGAAAGACAAAGTTTTGCAACAAGGTGGCAAAAAGTTCAACTACCGTTGAAGTTCACAGCCTTCCCCCAACAACCGATGCAGCCAAATACCACTCGTTCCGAGTTTATTGTCAGGTCCAGGAATGGATGGGGAACTGTGTGGACCCCGAGAAATGGGGCTGGTGTCTGCGGAAGGGACAGCTTGAACCGAAGACGATGGATTCGCCAGTGGCTCCTGATTCACTACTGAAATTGGTCAGATGTCAGTGTAAGGGCAACTGTGACACTCAACGCTGTAGTTGCAAACGGAATGAGCTTGAATGTTCCAGTGCATGTGGTCAATGTAAAGGACTCTGTCAAAATAGCAACTTTGATGCAAGCACCGATGATCCAAGTGAATACGAACTCCTATCATGAATTACATAATTGGCTCTGAATGACGTCATACTACGTCATGGTTTTTTTTTTTTTTTTTTTATAAAAAAGAGGGACAACAGGTCAAAAAACCCATACAAGCACAAAGTGCCTGTGTCACCCCTTGTGAAAGAGACAGTTCAGCCTGTCTAAGGTTTTTCGGCTGTAAATTAACCACTTTCCAGGTGTCCAAAAGTTGGAGACTTTTTATATGTTCATCAGAGGGACCTAATAAACAAGTTAAAGCCAAAACACGTTGTTTGTAATACATTTATAGGGTCTAGGAGCAACCAGAAAAAAGTTATCTGTAAATTGAAGCTTTGGACGGCGGCCATCTTGAATTTATGCAAATTAACCACTTTCCCAGTGTCCAAAAGTTGGAGACTTTTTATATGTTCATCAGAGGGACCTAATAAACAAGTTAAAGCCAAAAAACCTTCTATTGCAATTTGTTCTAGGTCCAGTTAAATGATTGCTAGATTTACTGGACTATTGGTAGGAATTACTTCTTTATATTTAAAAAAAAAAAAAAAAAACTATAGTGCATCCTGACTTAATAACGACCCTGACAGGCTGACACTGACCTGAGGGTAAAATTCACGAAAGAGTCCAGTGAGTTTCTTACGTTACAGCAGACTTTTGCTGCCTGTGAAAACAATGGGAAATAGATAATCTGTTTAGGAACCGTTGCAATAGATGATTTATAACCATTAATTATTTTATCAAGGGCTTTACCTACATATGTGTCAATAAAGTTACGAGGGAAACCATTGTTGTGAAGCAATTCCGAATTAATTAAATCTCCTTGTCAAATGTATAATAATCTGAGCATATTTGGTATGCTCTGGAAGTGAGAGTTAGAACTAGATTACGTTTATAGGTCATGGGAATGAACGAATCAAACTTGTAAGTAAGGCCTGTGAAAATCGGTTTACGGTAAAGGGAAGTTCCAAAACCCAAATGTTTACTCATAATATTTATATCTAGGAATGACAGTTGTTCGTTCTTTTCAGACTCTGAAGTAAAGTGAATATTCGGATGTTTGGTATTAAAATAATCTAAAAACAAGGAGACATGTTGGGGTGATCGGAAGACTAGGAATGATTCGTCCACATACCTTCGATAACAAATGGGTTTAAAAAAAGCAGGGCAATCATCCAACCATAGGGATTCATAATGACACATGAATAGATTGTCTAAGGAGCAACCCAGAAGCTGGGTGTGCTCAACCGCCTTAGGGGGTTCTTTTCCCCTGTACAGCTTCTTGCTCTGTACAGGGGCATAGTGCGCCCTTGTATTGAGTATTGTTCACATGTGTGGGGAGGTTCCTCTCACACTGCTCTCCTAGACAAAGTTGAAAGGAAGGCCTTTCGTATCATTAACTCCCGTCCACTCACCAACTCTCTGCAATCTCTCTCTCTCCGCCGCAATGTTGCATCTCTCTCGCTATTCTATCGCTACTATAATAATCAGTGTTCGTCAGAGCTATCCCAGTGCATACCACCTCCTTTACGTAGGGCACGTGGTACCCGTCTTGCAACTCAATCCCACCCCTACTCTGTGCAACTCTCCAACCCAAGAGTGAAACGTTACTCTCAAACTTTCTTCTACTCAACAGCTGAGCTCTGGAACTCTCTCCCAGAATCAGTCTTTCCCTCTTCCTATGACTTAAATTGCTTCAAACTCCGTGTGTCCAGGCATTTTGGCTCGAACGTCCCTTGATTTTGGCCCTGTCACTCTTTCAACTATGGGGGAGGCACTCGCTATAGGCAGTTATGCCTTTTGCCTCCCTCAATCACATAGAAAAAAAAAAAAAAAAACAAAAAAACAAGCGGCAATCCCATTCCGACACCATCACATTATTTATAATAGTTATTGTTAAGATGAAGAAGTTGTCCTGTACTGCTAGTTTAAGTAGATCTGTGAATTGTCCCTTGCTAAAACCACTTTCAAACTCAACTCCATCAAAAAGTTTATTTATGCAAATATCCACTGTTTCAGCGCGTTAGTAAACAATGAGGTCACATCAAAACGAGCCATATAACAGTTCTTAAAATTTCTTTCACAAAATTAAATGAGTTTGAAACCGTATATTCATTAGTGTGATCGGGGAATATCAAAGGTACCAAGAATTTCGATATGTTATAGTTGAATGTGCCTATTGCTGAAAGTATTGGTCAATTGGACAATTATCTTTGTGAACTTTAGGAAGCCCGTACATTACCCCTGGTCTAGAACCGGAAGCATAGAGCTTAGCAAACACATCATTATCAATAACACACGATTTCTTTTATTTTCTCAATAACCTGTTAACCTTATCCTCATATTTCAAAAATAGGGAGAACGTTTTATCCTTAATAATAACTCTAAATTTTGTGACATCATTCAATATATTCCTCATCTTCTGGACATAATCATCTTTGTTAAGTAATACAACACCATTACCTTTATCTGGCCGAGTAACGACCAGATCCATATATTGTGTAAGATTTATAAGTGCAAAAACTTCATCATTACTTAAATTCTGGTTGTGAGGTTGGTTTTCATAGGAGTAATATTATGACCAATATGTTAAATACCTGAGGGATGTTTTCACATAATTAAAACCTTTAGCACAAGAATCATAAAGAGAGTGACTCTGTATGACTTTAAACAGCCTTTCAAAGCTTAAAACATGCCCAGCAAAATGAAGGTTACGTGGATAAAGAGCATATTTTAGGCCGTTTGATAAAGCACTTCTTTCAATTACAGACAGAACCTTGCTTGAGAAGTTAAAGATCACTTTATCAGGAGACACACTGTCTGTTACATAACCAATGTTCTAAGCGTGTTCCTTTGGACGAACTCGGTGCGAACAATACACTAAATATTTTTCTTTATCACTAGGTTAGAGAGATGGTTAAAATCAAGCCAGCCGACTGTTTCTTTCATAGAGCAAGATAATGTTCTAGTTTTCCTTTCAGTGCTTTAAGAGTTATATTTGTCTGCTTAATTTTGCATGATAACAAGTGTCTTTCACAATTTCTGTACACCTTAGATGTCTACAGATTCCTGTTGCTAAGCTTGAATTTCAAAAAATCAGAAATAAAATTATGTTCGTGACACGATTGTAAAAACTATATATCACAATTAAGCTTCCGTACTTTGAAGTCCAGACGCTCCACACCTCGGTACATCAACACCGTAGGTCGTCCATAGCGAGTGGTCAGGATATGAGAAATAGACTTGCCGCGTGGAAAGCGCAGTCTTAATATGAAGAACAAGGCCAGGGTTGTGACAAACATGTTCACGGAGGTCATCTGCATTGGCAACGTTTCGGACTCACACAAGGTCCATCATCAGGCCTATGAATAAAATATAATTCTTACAATAGGAATGTTTTAAAATTAAAACGTTAATCAGAAGCACTCCCTAGGTAGTCTTCCTTGTGTCCACTCTCCATTACACGTTCCTCCCTTACACCACGTTCTTCCATTAGGCTCCTCTCTTCTCTGGCGCCCCAATCTTCCCTGGTGCCTCGATCTTCTTTGGTGCCACGGTCCTCTCTGTGGTGTCGGTCATCGTGCCTAGTTTACTCCATTTCAGCCTCGCTTGTTGACAAGTCTTCACTTCTGCGGATTTTGGTCTCGTGTTGCCCTCCTCTGCTCGTCGAGTCACTCTTTAAACTCTCAAGGCTCTTGAATACATCCGGCTTATAAGTATGGAGGTCTGCTTAAGCCTTAAGGGATCTGTTTTTCCCTAATTAAGCTAGGATGCTGAAATTTCCACTGATAGTTGCTTGCCCCATGGTGATAATACTGGTGAAATATAAATTAATTCTATGAATGATTTCTACTATTGTTACTATTCATATAGTAATATTGCACTAAATTTGTCCATTTTTCATCTCGCATCTAGTAATTTGCTATTGAGAGTTATGCCTTGATATTTTATTCGAGATAAGTATGGGGCATGCTTGTAAAACTCTGGCACTTTTACTGCTGTAGATACAATGGCTGGGGTCTGCTCTTCTAACGAAATCACTTCACTGCATTTTTACGCCTACATAAACTTTAAACCGCATTCATAAGTAAAATATGTAAGTTACCAACCTATAGGTGCCGCATTTTTTAGAAAAAAAAGTAAGCTAGACAATTAAACAAAAATCATGTAAATTGAGCAAAAACTGCAGAAATTATAGCAATTTGAAAAAATTGAATTTGTAAAATAAAGTCTCTGGGAAACGGGCGTCAAAGTTAAAAACATTTTTCTGTTATCCTCCTGCTTAAATGAAATTTGATATTGGTTACCAATGCACTTCTTTATCAAATGATGCCATTTATTCACAAGAGTGTTGCCAACACAGTAAGCTACACTCTAGCTAGTTTTTTCATTAAATTATCATAATAAAGTATGTGGGAAATTAACATAAAATTTAGTATTTTGTTATTTATCCTGCTGCCTATAATGTATTTATTTATTTGTTTAACCAATGCAATACTCTACCAAATGATACAATTTCTTCACGACATTGTTGTCAACACATTAAAGCAATTTTCTAGCAAGTATTTGTTATTGTTTTCAAAATTTGGGACATAATGGTCTCTAAAGCGGACTCCGTCCTTATACACCTCATTTCTGTAACTCTCAATTTTAAATGAGACCGCTTTCAATGGGTTGTTTTTGTACGTGTCTAATTTGAAAGGGATGCTTTTAAACTAGTCGGCCTTATAGGGGTCGTCCTTGTAATCCGTGTCTTCATCGTCACCTTCAATATCCACAGGTTCGTTGTCATCAGAATCCCGGTTGGAATCTGGCAAGGGAGCCCCAACTTCTCCACTACTGACAGCAGGCGAGGGTGATCCTTTGTTGATGGGTGTGAAGGCAGACAGCTGGGTGGGACAAAGAGCAGGAGGCCGGGTATCAGGTTCCTGCCTAGGGTCCGAAGGAGATAGAAGGGCATAGCTAGGCAGGGGACGAAGAGGCCAGGCCAAAGGAGATGGCAGTCCCAGTGGCGGTAAGGTACCTCGGGAACCCCATAGATCCACGACGTTCTGATGGGCGTCTTTTGGGTGTGATAGATAGGGAGGAGCTAAGGGAGCGAGGTAGGGTGGTGGAAATGCTGGAAGTTTAGCCATGGGGGTGTCCAGTTGCGGTGCCTTGCTGATCCGAGAACCAGAACTCTGCGGGAAAACGTGGTGCTACCAAGACCCAGTGTTGGTGGTCAGTTACTTATTTATATCAACATTGTATTGCAGTGTATTTCACAAGACAACTACAATCGTGGCCAAGAATATATGCATAATAGATAAGGTACTAATAGTGACGCCGTAATCTGGAAATATTATTGTCAAAAAGATAGAATTACCGGTTTCTCAAGACAGGTAAACATTTTATTATTGTGATTGTAGAGGTGTTCCCAAGGTTTCATGGCCAGGGCTGTAGAAGGGAGATTAAAACCTTACCTGTGAACTAGCCGCCATTAGCCATTTCTGCGTATCACTTTTAAACATGGCCATGACATCCTCCCAGGTGTGCTGCACATCGGTGGGAGGGTCGCCTGAGAGTCGGATGTGTCGGCGCCAGGAATTTAAGTTGGCGGCGTCGGGCTGAGCATATATGCTGTCAGACAATCGGTGGGAGTCTTTTGGGTGTGATGGATAGGGAGGAGGTAAGGGAACGAGGTAGGGAGGTGGGTAGGGTAACTCAGCCTTGATTGCCAGTGGTGGTAATGCTGGAGGTTTAGCCATGGGGTGTCCAGTCGCGGCGCCTTGCCGATCCGGGAACCAAAACTCTGCGGGAAAACGCTGTGTACCAAAACCCAGTGTTGGTGGTCAGTTATTTATTTATATCAATATTGTACTACAGTGTATTTCATAAGACGACTACAATGGTGGCCAAAAATATATGCATAATAGATAAGGTACCAATAGTGACGCGCTACCAAGACCCAGTGTTGGTGGTCAGTTACTTATTTATATCAACATTGTATTGCAGTGTATTTCATAAGACGACTACAATCGTGGCCAAGAATATATGCATAATAGATAAGGTACCAATAGTGGCGCCGTATTCTGGAAATATTATTGTCAAAAAGATAGAATTACCGGTTTCTCAAGACAGATAAACATTTTATTATTGTGATTGTAGAGGTGTTCCCAAGGTTTCATGGCCAGGACTGTAGAAGGGAGATTAAAACCTTACCTGTGAACTAGCCGCCATAACCCCTTTCTGCGTACCACAGTTAAATATGGCCATGACATCCTCCCAGGCGTGCTGCACATCGGTGGAAGGGTCGCCTGAGAGTTGGATGTGTCGGCGCCAGGAACTAAAGTTGCTGGCGTCGGGCTGAACATATATGCTGTCAGACAATCGGTGGGAGTGGAACACGAACTGGTTGGGGGAGTAGAACATGGCGCAATAGAAACATTTGATGCAACTGGCACGGGAAGAGTTGTATCTGAAGATCATCGGGAAAAATAAGAGGGTTAGCACATTGTAGTAATAGTGTGGAGTAATAGTAAAAAGCAATACAAAAGATATTGTCAAACAACCAGACGAAGTAATTATTCAGATATTTGCATAATTTACATGGTATATACCAGTATAGTTTATAAGCACCTATATATGTTTAAACACCATTTTAACCCCCCTCCCCTACACCCATACAGATACACTAGAATGCTAAAACACACGAGCATGAATATGCATAATATTACCTTTAAATTATTGATCTACAGCAAATTACTGACCTAGAAGGAAGGAAGGAGCCCCTACAGCCCCAAGCACACTTATGCATCACGTTGAAGGCAAAGTTCTCCGGCAGCTTGGGTGGGGGGTTGTAGCCAAAGAAGGATTTACACAATCGCTCCGCCTCTCTCATAGTTATCATTCCGCATCTAGGAAAATATGAAAAGCTTGTTTAGTATGGTAGTGTAGCTCACAGATTCTTAATCAAGCTTATGATGTGATATATATGTAAGGAAATATTGGTTACTGTACAACATAACTGTAGTCCATTCATTATAGGTTGCCAGAAATCGTCACCCCTAACCTCTGCAACTCAAAAATGTCTAGAGCAAATTAGCTGTAAATCTCCACACCTCTTCCCTGGCTGACCCTTCCCAAATGGTAGAAATATTATCTTGATTACTTTAGTCATTATTGAGTTATAGAGGTTAGTGGTCAACATTATTGACCTACCTATAATGAATTGACTAAATAATAACAAAAATACGATATGTGAAATAATATCATAGACCATAATGTATTATGTTATATAGAAGTAAAATGAGAGCACATTATCCACTGGAACCTCAGATGCCTGTGGTATAAGTGTTCATGATTTTTAAAATGTTATGCATACACTTTGAGGATTGAGTGATCCATTGGAGGTACAGTTTTAGTCTCATGTCCTAATGGATGCATTCCAGGAAAACCTGTTCTGGGCTGCCTCACTTGTCAAGTTCTTGCATATTAATTCAGATTGTAAAACTAGATCCCAAGTCTTTCTAGGTCTACTCATCCGATTATCTCACTTCATCCTATAGCTAGCCTAGAATAGCTCACACCAAAAAAGAAAAGCAGAGTAAAGAGTATAGAAGAGTAAAGTAGAGAAGAGGAGAGGAGATAAAAGGGGAGTACAAAAGATAATATCGAGTATAAGAGTGAACGAGTAAAGTAGAATAGCAAAAAGCTAGTGAATATTATATCTCCAAACACCCTTTAAGCTTACCTCATGGAGGATATAGGCATCGGCCCTCCTCATGATCTCTAACTGGACAGGGGTACACTGGACCAAGGAGATGCCCGGGACCACTCATCTATTGTTAACATAATTATATACTAATATTTTAGCTAACCTAGAGTAACTAACTCCAGGGAAGAGACGATGACAGAAGAGAGGAGACAAGAGGAGAACTGCCGAAAAGAACAGAACAGGAAAAGAAAGAAGAGCGGAAGAGAAGAGAGTAAATGCGAGAGTGAATAAGTAAAACAAAACAAAACAATGAGTTTCCTAACCCTCCAACGTAAATGTAACTAACCTCTTGGAAGATATAGGCAGAACACCAGCTCTCTTTAATATCTTCAGTTGAACAGGTGTACACTGGACGCAGGTGATTCTGAGGGCTACAAGACGGTTGTGAATACCGTTGTAGCTGAACTCCTGCATGGGGGAGACAAGTAGCAGAGGTTGGGGCGGGTTGCATCTATTTGGCAAAACATTATATAACAGACGCTTGTGGAGATTGGTTTTGGGAATTGTTTTGATAAAATGTAATTGTCTGGTAAGAAAATAGTAAACATTTAAATAAACAAATATATATATACTGTATATATATATATATATATATATATATATATATATATATATATATATATATATACAGTATTATATATTAAGCTTTTGAAAATATTTCGAATACTTCTTTGTTCATCATCAGGTGAAACGCCAACGATCCTACAACAAAAAATATATATATATATCTGTTAAATCTTTGTATTAAATAGTAATTATGTAACTAAAACCTGTGTTCACGAGGTCCCGAAACTTAAAAAATATATAACACTTCCATTCTATGGTAAATCTAGTTACGACTTTCGTAAATAGCTCCAAAAATTACTTCATTCTAGATTCCCAGCTGTTAACTTCCGCATAATTTTCACAAATGACTTTAACATTCGCTATTTTTTTAGAATAAAGGACACTGTTCCCAATAACTTTTGTTCCAATATTACTTATGAATTTAACTGTCCCAGCTACCTTGCGGGGTATGCGGGATGTCCATCTCGTTCATTCCGAACTAGCTGAATACTGAAGCATTTGGGGAAAAGTGTCCGAACAGGTCAATATCTAACGAAAATGCCCTTTATAGCAGTAAGGAATCACTCTTTAGAATTGGACCATAGATTTAATGAAAAAGATTTTAAGATATTGGCTAAAAGCAGAAACAAGAACGATACTTTCATTGGGGAGAAATATTTCATAGAAAAACTTATACCGAACCTAAACTTACCGCTCACGTAGTTGATAGTTTGGGGCTAATATAGGATCCCTTGCTATATATAATGTACTATAGCCAGTTAATACTAGTTAGTTCTCCCGGAATAGTCGTAAGGTGCAGGTCGAATTGATATGTTGCATTTTATTTTATATTACATGTTCAGGTTTATGAAGTTAGGATTATGTAATATTCATGTTAATCTTGTATTGTTTTCAATTATTAACTTATATTTCTAGCAGCTTTAAGTAAAGTATTATGTAAAATTGTCACATTAAAATTGTTTAAATAGATCCATGTATTCAATACAAAGTGTTAACATATATCATGTTTGTTTTTTAGGATCGTTAGTGTTTCACCTGATGATGAACAAAGAATTGTTCGAAATATTGTCAAAAGCTTAATCAATAAACAATGAAAATGGAGTTGATGTTTGGTCTCGTCATCCTATATATATATATATATATATATATATATATATATATAAATACATTCATACATATATATATATATATATATATATATATACTGTATATATACTGTCTGGGGTTATCGGATGCCAGGATGACTAACCAGAGACATGTTGTTTGAAGACTTGAATGAATATGAGAAGATAATTATACAAGAATATGAACGCGAAATTACATTGTTTTGGCTATTTCATCTCTTGCAAAGTCATTAATGGAACTACAAACCATAATTTCATTTATACAAAAGCATTAATAAAGACTATTACGAATGGATTTGCCTTTCGTTTAACACCTTGTCGGATATTATACTATTATGAGAAGGGTATCATCGGACCAAAAGAGGGTATCTAGCTGTATCCTGGAATAAATACACAGCTCCAACCATCTTAAGAGGAGATGGGGCGTTTTTATGGTCCGCCTTCTTCTTCATGTTTAACCCCATTAGCTTTCAGATTGTATGACGTTCGACCAATTTGTTTGGCGATTTTAAGACCTTTTGCCCCTTTTGTTGTCAATATTAAGACTTGTTGTGTCATTTAGGTATCGATACATTCCTGGCGAGCGAGAGCGAACCTGTAATTTAAGAAAATGTACAGATTTATCTTCAAGGAGGGTCTGGGGGGGGGGGGTTAAACTTGATGAAGTTCTAGGGAGAAAGCAACAAATAATAACAAAAATACATGTATGAGGAAATATATGCACCCATTCCCCCTTAATTAACTAATATGGAATAGTCTAAAACTAACGGCAGAGTTGTAGCTGACTCACCTTCAATAACGTGTTGGTGATTTGTGCCAGACATAGCCTCTCCACGTTGTCTATGTTGAGTGAGACTATGGGCACCCCGTATAGCATTACCGTGGAGACCTGCAGGGAGATCACAGTTAGATAGAGATTTTGTTTTTTATTTTTCAATTTATATGTTTGTATTTGTTTTAGATTTATATTTGTATTTACTTATTTTATTTTTTTATAGTTGGACATGCAGAGATATATATGGATGATTAGCTAGAAGGATTAGTAGGTAGATAAGCTTGCGGGTGGGTGTGGAGGTAAGTAGGTTGGTTGATGGGTGGGTGGTTGGGTGAGTGTGTTAAGCCTGGTTCACACATAGACGAGTCGGTGCCCGCCCGAGTCCAACACGAGTGACACTCGTTGATTATCGGCATTGGTGGAGGCAGATTATTACACGAGTAAAAAATGAGGCAGAGTCAACACGAGGTGAGACAAGGGTCTACAAGAATCTACACTAGTCAACACGTGTGTATTCAAGAGTTAACACGAGTCAATGAGAGTCAACACGATTTGAACACGAACCAAGCACGAGTGCTAGAAATAAAAATAAAAATTGTCACATTCCAGGGTACGAAAACAAAGAGTAGGTAGGAGTCAACACGAGTCAACAAGAGTTTTACGCGTATCAACACGAATGGAACACAGGTCTACACGATTGCAACACGGATCTATGCGAGTCTTTGAGAGTGTACCGCGAATGTGCAAGAGTCACTGAGAGTCCACACATTGTGCACATTGTGCCCTCATCCATATATAAGCAGCCCCCACCACCAACCATTGCCACTCAACCACTCGACACCACGCAAGAAAGACCCACAGGATACAGCCACCAACCATGTCCAGCAATTGCCGCAACACAGTAGCTAGGGTGTTACTCCTGAAGATGCGGATGGATCTCATAGACATTGAGGAAGGTGAGGCAGCACTAGCTGAACGCAGACATCAACGGCAAAGGAAACCAAGGACAGTTTGGGCAAGGAGTTGGTTATTGAGACGGGCACAGTTCGGTGTGTACGAGCAACTCCTGAAGGAGTTTGAGGCAGAGGACCATAAAGCCTTCAAGAACTTCCTGCGTGTGGACCAAGTCATGTTTAGGGAGTTGGTGGTACGTGTGGGGCCAAGGATAGAGAAGCAGACACCTTTTGGAGGGAGGCTTTGTCACCTGGGCTGAGATTGGCAATCACACTCTGCTAGTGGAAGGAGGTTGCCAGGGAGTTCTCCAAACGGTGGGATTTCCACCATGCCGTTGGTGCCATCGACGGAAAGCACTGCGCCATCTGATGCCTTCCACAAGGCAGAACTGAATTCTACAACTACAAAGGCTTCCACTCCATCGTGCTCATGGCTATTGTAGACGCAGACTACAAATTCCTCTACTGCGACATAGGTAATCACGGTAGCTGCTCAGATGGAGGGTTTTTTCTAAGGACAAATATCAGAGCAGCATTGGATCAGTGCACCCTGGGACTCCCTGCTGCCGAACCTCTGGCCAACGACGACACACCTGTTCCGTACTTTCTGGTAGGTGACGACGCCTTCCCCATGCGAAGCCACACTCTACCCGCCACCTCACTGTACCTCAACGGATCTTCAACTACCGTCTGTCCAGGGCTCACCGCGTTGTGGAGAATGCCTTCGGTATCATGTCCTCCAGGTAAGCGTATGGTAATGTGAAGTTATTTCGTCGATGCGACATGAGATATGACAAGACCATTTATATGCCACCGTAATAATATGAACTATAACTACACTCAAGTATATAACTATACATGATCATAACCATTCTCTCCCAATCTCAGGTGCAGGTGCCTTCTCGGCAATATACCCCTCCATCCTTCCCGTGTCAAGTCAGTGGTATTTGCGTGCTGCTGTATGCACAACCTTATGCAGCTGAGGTACCCTGGTCACCACGACACCCTACTGGACGAGGAGGACCCTGTGACGCATGCTGTCATTCCTGGGGCATGGAGGGAGGATGTGGAGAGGATGAACCCCCTGCAGAGACTCACCGGGAATGTCGTGACAGCCCAGGCCAAGATTCAACGGCAGCACCTCACCGACTACTATTCATCACCAAGGGGGAGTGTCTCCTGGCAGAATGACATGATCTAAAGGTATGTAACCATAATATGTTGGGATTCTTTGTTGTAATGTCTATAACCTCTTCAAGCATCTCCCGGTTCATCATGACCTTTGTATACCCTTCTCATATTTATCAATATTAAGAATCCTCGTATATAATTATTTATTTTCTATATATATATTTAACCAATTATGTTCATTAGTATGATTTCATTCAATGTTTAGTCTCAAATTTTGCTAATGTTTTTCTAAGTCTTTTAAATATCATTATTATATTATCTCTATATATTATACATTTCGAGTAATCCTTGTTTTAGGTTTTTCTATGTGCTTTCAGAAATATTTATATGTTCGTTATATGTTTATATTTATATTTGTCTCATAGGTTGTGTATGTTTTTCTAGGTACAAATCTTTATTATATTTTCTTTGTATACAGTATATTATTCCATTCTGTATATCCATAAATGTCTTATCATATTTTTCAGCCTATTGGCATTATATGTTCTTCCTGTTCTTCCAATTGGTTAATCATTATCTATCTATCTATCTATTGCCTGACGCCGTGATCCCCGAAGGGGTGGCCACGAACGAACCGTCCCCATGCACCTCTGTCCCCAGTCAGTCGACGCCCCTCCCCCCAACCAGCACCGCCTTCGTTCATGTACTTCCTCACTCCATCCTTCCACCTCATATTCGGTCTACCTCTCCCCCTCTGTCCCTCATTATCATTATAATTATTAATTATATCTAATCTTCCAAAAAGTATTTCATTCATATTACTTATTTGTTTGTCTGTTAAAAAGACATTTTAAAGTTGAATAAAGTGAAATGGTTATTGAAACTTAGGATTAAAATAACTGTAGACGTTATTTGGATGCAAAACAAAAGCTGGAGTCACATTCATTTTATTTTTACATAAAAAAGTAGAAAAGTTCCTTAAATGCTACAATCCTAATAATATAATTCAGCGTCATCCCCATCACTGGGGTTTATGACTAGCTTGTACATTTTACAGTTTAGTCATCCCCATGCCTGGGGGTGTTGGCTGCAGTGTTCATCCTGGTGAACTGCAGAAAGTTGCCAGGTGTTGGAGGCCTGCTAGGGGTAGAAGGGATGGCCAAGTTGGTGCCATGTGTGGGTGTTAGACACCCCCCCCCCCACCACCACTCAGGTACAGGGGACCTAAATGAGGCCACCATCATATCAGAGAACGAGGGAGTAGCGAAACCTGGGGACACGCGTGCTACCCCCATTGACGGTCCTGCCTGCTGTGGCTGGGTTCATGTCTTCCCTGGCCTGCAGCACGAGCATCATCATCTTCCTAGACAATGAATCTCCTACTTCGTCAGGCAGGATGTTCAGCTGCTGCTCCAAGTAGATCACAAACGGGAAGTACCGTGTCTGCTTACAGGACAGGATTGACACCAGGGTGGCCATGTCTTCCCTCAGCTCATCCCGCTTGCCAGACAACTAGAGAAACAAAATGTTCTTGGTTAAAAACATGTTATAATTATATATTAATATATTATAATAATAATAATATAATATATTCTATCTATCTATCTATATGCTCAGGCCCAATCCCCATTTTGGGGGTAGCCGACTCAAGACAGAGCAAGAACAGGGAAAACACAAAAACAACATAAAACAAAAAATAAACACAGATAAAAAACACAAACTCACACACATCCAGGTCACCCAGGAGAAGACCCAGAGACCAGGGTTACCAAGGTCGCTCCAGCACTCCCCCGGCCCCTGACCACCCGGAGAGGTTCCGATCTCGGCATGCAGACATGCAGCGGAACCAAAGCCACAAGCCCTCCCACCACACTTCCAGGCACACCCTTCATATTAATCGTCTCCCCGGGCCAGGCGCCTGATGGACTATTATCTAGTCGAACTTGCGCCCGACCCCTTACTCCAAATGACCACGTGTTCACTCAACTATTCACAAGCATTCTCCATTCACTCCTGTCAACCACCACTTCCCCTGCCTGATCTATAGTCATTCCTCTATCATCCAAAGCCTTTCTTACACAGTCTCTCCATCTCAATGGGGGTCTTCCTGCCCTTCTATCTCCCCTTGTACCTGACTCACATATTCTCTTTGTAAGCCTTTCATCTCCCATTCGTTCAACATGACCATACCAGCTCAGCACCCTTCTGTCCACTCTGGCTGACAAATGTTCCTGCTGCCCCACTCTCCTACGTATCTCTTCATTCCTCAATCTGTCTCTACGAGTAACTCCACACATACTCCTCAAGCAGCTCATATCCATCACATCCAGCCCTCTTTTCTCCTTTTTCTTCAGAGCCCATGTCTCAGCCCCATACATCACTGTTATATATATAATAATATACTATATTAATATAATAATATATAATATAATAAACTATATATACTAATATAATATATATAATAAAATATAATTCATATGAATACTCTAAAATATATAATAATATACTATATTAATATAATATAATATAATATAATATAATATACTATATATACTAATATAATATATATAATAAAATATAATTTATATGAATACTCTCATTATGAATTATGTTAACAAGGCTTTCATATTTATCTCAACAGGTTGGCTCGTGTCAGCAGTTTCCAGCCTCCATCAAATTATAATTAATAGGAATATTCTCGTTATGAATTATGTTAACAAGGCTTTCATATTTATCTCAACAGGTTGGCTCGTGTCAGCAGTTTCCAGCCTCCAACAAATTATAATTAATAGGAATATTCTCGTTATGAATTATGTTAACAATGATTTAATATTTACCTCAACAGGTGGGCTCATGTCGGCGCTTCTGCGACGCTTCTTCGAGATTGTGCCTGGGGTGGCAGGTGTCCCGGAGGGCGGGGGCATGCCAGAGGAGTCATCCTCACCACTCCCTGGGTCTTCTGTTGTCTCCCCGGGCGTGGCAGTAGAGGGGTGGGGGGAGTGCTGCTCTGATTGTTGGAACTGAAAGAAACTCATATATTTAGTCTTTCATTAATATATATCAATTATATATTAATTCGCAGACGAAGGTGTGGCGTTACATATATGATGCAAAATGAAATTATCTTCTAATATGTACATTGCCAATAAATATTAATCCATAAATCCATATGATGTTTATATCAAGCCTTCCTTTATAAATGTATACCTACAATAAATCACAAAATAAGTATATATGGCAGCGTTAAATATGTTATAACCGACACTATTCGGTAAATGGGAGCATATTATAACACTTTTATGTTTTACAAACGATGACTTTTATATATTGTTGCTGTTGATTACTTGTTGTTCCCATGTATCTATTATTGGTACCAGCGGCGGATTTACATGTTATGGAACCCTAGGCACTGGGGTTATGCGGGGCCCCTGTAAATGGCTGGGTGGGGGGCCAGCGAAGCGAGCCCCTACAGCTGGGGTGTTTGGGGGGGCGCTATAAGCCCCACCCCCCAAGAAAATTTAGGAAAATTTAGTACTTTTAGGGTCATTTTGAGGCCTATGGACGGAGTGAAATCCTGTAATTTATGGTGGTTTAAATATGACCATAGTGTTTCTCACTAATGATAGTCAAAGTATTATTAGACACAACATGAGTGACTGAGCCTATTTGTGCTAATTCAATATAAATTTGAATCATTTTGTCAATAGCCTAGTGATCACGTTATTTTGCTTAGCTTTTTAACTAGTACATTAAGATAGCAGATGCATATAGATATACAAAATTATCCATAGATCTATGTACAACAACGATAACACTGACAATATTGATTGAGTCAGTCTGCTTTGATAAAAATATATAAAAAATCATATTTTGCAGCTTTTGCTGTAGGCTATGTAGCTAGGCTTTGGGAATGGATCAGTTGTTGGTTTTGCCGAATGAGGCTTTGAACTTCTATGAAATATAGAAAATAATTAATATTTTACTTTGATCAAGTTTTCAATGTGAAAATTGTCATTGACATTGTGTCATAGAAATTGGAACGAGTTGCTGAAAATGAAGGCATGATTGCATTGCCAATTATATTTATCTTTGGTAAATATCCTGTTTTACACCGGGGGCGATTTTTACAAGTATTTTTTATTTTTTTTCCTTGTTTTTGTGGTTTCTTAGGAATGTTTTTATGAACCCCATCGGAAAATGCCAAAAAAATAGCCTAACCTAACCTAACCTAACCTAAAACTAACCTGACTAACAAACGCTGACGGTCTAAACCCAGCTCACGTTCCCTGTCCATGGGTGCGCGACGGTCTAAACCCAGCTCACGTTTCCTGTTTATATTTTTTTTAGAGATTTAGGGATTTTTTTATAATGAATTTTCGACGGGGTGGACATACTGTATATGGCAATGAAGTACATGACCTAACTAAGATATTTGTCTAAATAATATATCGATGGTTTCGACCCGGTGTAAAACTGGATACATTCCCTATCTTTAAACAAGCATGATAAAACCACCTTTACATTGTAAACTACTGTCCAAGACTACAAACTATAGCCGAATTGTAACTTATTACCTCTCTACTTAGTCTAATGCAAGACGATATTGTAAGTGATCGGAAAATGGGCTGGACAAAATTATTTTTCATAACAAATAGTATAATAGATTATATAGATAAAATATAAATTGACATATAGGCTACTATACATTTGTAATATATTAAACTCGTCTAAAAAAAGCCAGATTGTGTTTAAAAGGATGACACTGGTACTGAATGGCTTAAGGGTTAAGTTAATTAGGCAAGCAGCCTAAGTACTAAGGAGATTGATTAGCATGGGTCTAGATTCCATATACCTAGGCATACAAAATTGCACCTTCACCTACGAGAACTATCTGCTCCTCTTGAATCTCGTTTGGGCTAGGAAACGAGCGTGCCGAGCTCTGTGCTATAGAGATGCCTGCTATCCATAGACTACCCATCAATAATAATTGGTTTAGCAAAAATACAAGGCATAGGCAGTGCCAGTAACATAACCACTTAATCACAGGTATTTATAAGTGAGGATCAGTGAGAGTAATTGAGGAAAGAGTCCTAGATTCCCAATAATCAATAATATAGTGTTAACAATATAGTATCAGGGATAACTAAATGTTTTCTTCTACCAGGTAAACGGGTTACGCGTTTTACGGTTTTAAAATAAATATAACGCAATCATTATACATTTAATACCCATTATTTTATGTTCTAAAAGTCATAATGCCATTAATCCCAATAGTACTGGGAATGGGGTAATCGCTAACAAAAATTAATAACCGAAAATGCAAACTGTGAATTAACTTTTATTTTTTATTTTTTTATTTATTTTTTATTTATTTTGTTACCAAAGATGTGGGCCCCTTGGGGGTGCGGGGCCCTTGGGGGCGCGGGGCCCTAGGCCATGGCCTACTCCCCCCCCCCCCCCCCCTAAATCCGCCACTGAGCTGAATGATAGTAGGACAAACACAGCGTCAGGACACATTTACGAGATTGTGGGGCACAGCCATTCAAAAAGACATAGTGGGTGGGACACAAACTCTCAAAAACACTGAAATTCATGACCCACAAACACAACTCGGTGGGACACTGAAGACTCTCTCTCACACACACACACACACACACACACACACACACACACACACACACACACACACACACACACACACACACACGCGACAAACGGGGCGAGATACATACATTTATCGACACACGTTGGGATACGACATACCTAAAAGGAACAGTGGTTGCTTTTCTGGTCCATTAATTTACTTATTCATTAATGTTTTAGTTTCCTCGCTAGACATTCCTCAAATTTAGACAAATATCCCCTAGATCCCCCAAGATAAATTTGTAAATTTGTCGGTAGAAAAATGTCCTGGCCGAAGGCCGGTTCCTCTTATATTAACAGGCTTGCTATTGCTCGCCAGGAAAAAATCGACATCTAAATTGCTCGAAAGGTCTTAAAATTGACAACGAAATGGGACGAAAGGTCTTAAAATCGCCAAACTAATGGGCCAACGTTTTAAAATCTGAAAACTAATGGAGGTAAACATGAAGAAGAAGGGGGACCCGAAAACTAATGGAGGTAAACATGAAGAAGAAGGGGGACCCGAAAACTAATGGAGGTAAACATGAAGAAGAAGGGGGGCCCGAAAAAAGGCCCCATCTCCCCTTAGGAGACACGCACAGTAATATTAGTCTGAAATTCATGACCCCCACCCCCATCGGTAACAAACACAATAATTACTCTCTAGGACACACGGGGCGAGATACATACATTACATTTCTCGACCCACGTTGGTCATACGGCATACTTAAAGGGAGATGAATAGTTTTTCTGGACACCTTTATCCCTCGTGTTTAGCCCCATTACTTTTCATATTTTAAGATGGGTGCGCACCCATTAGTTTGTCGATTTTATGACCTGCCCCATATCCTTGTCAATATCAAGACCTTTCGTGCTATTTAGGTGTCGATTTTTGTCCTGGCGAACGATAGTGAGCCTGTAATTTTGGAAGAACCGGCTTTCGGCCAGGACATTTTTCTGCCGAAAATTTACAAATTAATCTAGAAGGGGGATCTAATGGATGTTTTTTTGTTTTAAGTTTGATGGCGGTCTATGGAGGAAACTAGAACAACAATTAATCAACGAAAAAATCTACCAAAAAGTTGACCATCCCACCTTAATCCCTTCTGTATCGGGAACGTCTTCTTAATATTATTTTAGCCATATTTATACGATGTTCTGCAGTTTAAGAAGGATCTGTGGTAGGTAAAATGGTTTAGCGAGAAAGTTCGATGCCTGTTAAATGCCGGAGGCCCTTATTAAACTGAATAACATGGTATAATAGTAGCCATAATAAAGTTAAAAGGACGGCACCGGTAAAGAAGGGGTTACGAGACACTCACAGTAATAAGGCAGAATTTCAGGACAATGGGACATGTGGTTTTCCATGACACTTTCGGCATGACTCAGGAGGCCGGGACATATATTCCAAAACCGAAAACTTCACAGCACGCACGGAATACCCCAAGGCAATGAACTTTAAGACGACACATTCGGAGGAACGCAAGACTATCCTCTGTTTCATTTCATCTGACGGTAAATTGAATCCCTTAGCAGCACATTTATCGATACTTAATAGAAAAACGTGAAAAAAACTATGTCTCTGCATCATATTAAAAGCAAGTGTATATATTTAGCACCATATTTCACTACAAAATATGAAACTACTATGTCTCTGCATCATATTAAACTACTATGTCTCTGCATCATATTAAACTACTATGTCTCTGCATCATATTAAACTACTATGTCTCTGCATCATATTAAACTACTATGTCTCTGTATCATATTAAACTACTATGTCTCTGCATCATATTAAACTACTATGTCTCTGTATCATATTAAACTACTATGTTTCTGTATCATATTAAACTACTATGTCTCTGCATCATATTAAACTACTATGTCTCTGCATCATATTAAACTACTATGTCTCTGCATCATATTAAACTACTTTGTCTCTGTATCATATTAAACTACTATGTCTCTGTATCATATTAAACTACTATGTCTCTGTATCATATTAAACTACTATGTCTCTGTATCATATTAAACTACTATGTCTCTGCATCATATTAAACTACTATGTCTCTGCATCATATTAAAAGCAAGTGTATATATTTAGCACCATATTTCACTACAAAATCTTCAAAATAACTGAGACATTTTGATGGGAACTTTGCAATATACCGTCAGTTAAATATAAACAGAATATAGGCATACATTTGTCTAGGTGCACGTGCGGATGGATACATCACATAATACTGCACACGCGGGCATGGCGGAACACTTCGTCCTTCAATTATACTGCACACGCGGGCATGGCGGAACACTTCGTCCTTCAATTTTGAGGAGGTTCTTTATCATAATATATTTGATTTACGGCAAATATATGAACAATGGTGGGATTAAACGATGACAATGAGATCAATGTTTACGTGATGAAAGCTTACAATAACGTTAATACTTTCACAGAGACTCATATGACGGGACAAATTTATAACTGCAGACTGATAGTTTAACTTTCTCTATAGTCCTCTTCAGGATGTCAAATAGTGTGGAAACTGTCGTGTTTCACAATATATATGATATTTAAATAAATGTCCGCTATGAGGGTACGGTTTTACATAAATTTGACTTTTGCAATCTGATACAATATAAATCTGGTTAAAATACCACGATACCAATACAAATAAATACAATAATCGCCATCTGATGCTTGTAAGGGATAAACTAATGGAAAACTGATAATCTACACAAATATACCAAGAAGAAATTTCACTATGCCCCTTTCAAATTAATTGTTAGTAAAATATCACCCTCTAAATATTAATATGAATGATCATGATTGGCTGGCAGAGGTGTGTGGAATAGTCCTTTATGTTCAATCATGAAGAGCATTAATTATTATTATTACCAAAAGATTAATATAAATAAAACTCATCTGGGGTACCTTTGAGAAACATAGAATAAATTGTTATTTGAAATTACAGTACAGTATTGATAAATCAAAATTCAAAATCATGAAATTCGTGAAATGGGCTAACCAATTGCAGGAAAATCATGATACTAAAGACAGTAATTCACCTAGTGTGACGGCGGAATAGCCGGCGGCGCAGATGGCAGCGGCGGCGGTAGTGGTATATACTGTAGATGGTGGCAGTAGCAGTAGTATTGGTGGTGAAAACACTTGTACTATCCCCTCGCCTCCACAGTCCACTTCTTTATATACACAAGGCAGCCAATCACTGAGCCTGCATTATCCTTGGCTACACCTCCCTCATAACATAATGCAATGGTCGCTCCCCTTGGCCAATCACAACCCCGTCTGCTACCACCCAAGCGCCGCCCTAATCGTGACGTATTGAGAGTAAAATCCGCCCTAAATATGACGTCACGCGCATTTGCTCCTCCCTAATTGAGACCTAACGCCCCTAAACCCCGCCTCTTCCATGACATCACGAGTGGAACCAGCCAATGTGGACAAGATAAAGAAGGCATGTGGCGTGTAAAAGATTGAGTAGTGTATAATACTATAGGTAGCGCCAACGAACTTGACAACAATCTCGACGCCTGACCTCTTCGTAACTCAAAAGGGTCTAGAGCCTACTAGCTGTAAATATCCACCCCTATTACATGGCGGACTCTTTCTAAATGATAGGAATATCAGCCCAATTGCTTTCTTTTATTTTGAGTTATAAGAATTTAAGGGGTCCAGATGATTGTCAAGTTCGTTGGTGCTACCTATAATAATAATAATAATAATAATAATAATAATAATAATAATAATTATAATAATAATAATAATAATAATAATAATAATAATAATATTAAAATTAATATTGTTTACTCAAGTTAGCAATTTACAATGTTGACACAACATATGTTTCAAATATGACATGTACCAGCTTTGCATAATTCAACTAAGGATAGCCCAATAAGGCCGGTTAGGCGTGTTTCCATTGGGCTCCTTGTGGGATTAAGCTAGCTGGGGACAGAAGAAAACAAATGTAAATGAATTTCATTAGTTAAAAATATATATTATTTTTAGGGGGCTAAACTATAAGCTAACTTACTTTCTAAATCTGAACTTAAGTTATCATATTTTGTGGTATTTGTACCTAACACTTATGACGTATTAAATAGTAGACATAAGTTTGCTCCTCCCTTCTTGCGACTGTTACAATGTGAGTGTATAATCATAATGTAAGAAAGGGAGAGGGTGTGTGTAATTAAGGAGTGAATGTATAATTTATGAAGTTAAGAGTGCGTGTACAGCAGAAAGTGTGTGTGTGTGTGTGCGTGTGTGTGTGTGTGCGTGTGAAGGAGAGAGGAGTGAATATATTTGTTGGTCGATTATTTCATAAGTTATTAAAAGCAAAATAGTTTCCTCCCTAGACCTCCATCAAACTAAAAAAAAAAAAAAAAAAAAAAAAGGATAAGAACATCCATGAGATCCCCCTTCTAGATTAATTTGTAGAAAAATGTCCCGGCCGAAATCCAATTCTTCCAAAACTACAGGCTCACTATCATTCGCCAGGGAAAAAAAATCGACACCTAAATAGCACGAATGGTCTTAATGTTGACAAAGAAATGGGTCGAAAGGTCCTAAAACCGACACAATAATGGGGAAAACAGGTCAAAATCTGAAAACTAATGGGGTTAAACATGAGGGAGAAAGGGGTCAAGAAAAACGACCCATTTCGCCTTAAAGGGGATTATGAGAGAGTGTTTCAGTAGATGAGAGGAATAGATGCGGACTTTGTGTTCGATTCATATAATAATTTGTTTCAAATAAGGCACGATGACGTATTGTTCATCATATGCATAATGCTGGTTACAATTAGACGATTTTCTTTAGCTTGTAATCTACCTCGAGGACTCAAAAGGGTTAATAAAATCTACCTCGAGGACTCAAATTGGTTCATACGATCTCAATAACCCTCTGAATAACACAGGTCGTTCATAAACTGCATAAAATCGCTTAGTTGTAGCCAGAATCAAAGAAAGAAAGGCGTTATCGTGCTGAAGGGGTTAACACGCAAACTAAATAACAATGCAGTCGCTCAACGAGGCCATCCGAAGTTAATAAGCAGAATCAGTAAGGATTTTAAGGGGGTTGGTTGGTTTTCCTGGACCCACTTCTCCCTTTTGTTTAGCCCCATTAGTTCTGAGGTTTTAAGACATTTGTCCCATTAGTTTGACGATTTTAAGATCTTTCCCCCCATTTTTTTTGCCAATATTAAGACCTTTCATGCAATTTAGATGTCAATTTTTCCTGGCGAGCGCTAGTGAGCCTGTAATTTAAGAGGAACCGGCCTTCTTTTTCTATCGAAAAATGTACAAATTTATCATGAATGGGATATTAACCCAGCAAGTGCGGGAAGACTCTTAAGAGTTTCCCCGGGCAACTGCGGGAAGACTCTTAAGATCCTGGGCCTAAAAAATCAATTTAAAACACCCCAAGAAAACTTGAACCCTTGTTTTTATTTTGTTCTTTTGTTTTTGCCCCTGGGCCATGCCAAATATCACTCCTCCACATCCCCTCCTTCCCAACTTCCCCCCCCCCCCCTCCTTCAATTATCACCTATTTTCCCTGTTATTCCCTTATTCTGTGGTCTATTTTCGTGCCAACATTAGCAAGTTGCCAGCAGGGCGTTGTCATCAGTGTTACCAAGCGTGGGAAAGAGCGAGAGAAAGAGTATTGCGCAACAGTGTCTCTCCAGCCGTCTGGCAGGCTGGTTGGCTGGCAGGCTGCCTCAGCCATAATTATGTTATGTAACTCCCGGCCTCTATCGTTGATTTTGACCATCCAAACGCTGTTTCCACTTGTTTTATTGTTGTATCTGGTTAATATCTTCATATTAATGGTAAAATAGGCGCATATGAATAAGTATTAACGATATTTATGGTAAAATAACGATGTTAGTGATGGGAACAGCTCAAATACGTTCGCACAGGCGTGTGGTGTCTCATACCCCCCATGCGCAGCCGAGAGGTTAAGGGTGTTATTTTTTTAAGCTTGATAGAGGTCTAGTGAGGAAACTAAAAATAAATACACTATATAAATCAAATAAATACGCCCATTCCTCCCTAAATAACATAATGGCATCTGCTACTAGTTTGGATGGTGACTATGGCCCGCGTCAACTCCACCAAACAATCGCCTATACTCAACCAAACGAATCGCGTCTACTCAACCAAACAATCGCATCTACTCAACCAAACAATCGCGTCTACTCCACCAAACGAATCGCGTCTACTCAACCAAACAATCTCATCTACTCAACCAAACATTCGCGTCTACTCCACCAAACGAATCGCGTCTACTCAACCAAACAATCGCATCTACTCAACCAAACAATCGCGTCTACTCCACCAAACGAATCGCGTCTACTCAACCAAACGAATCAATCGTGTTACTCCACCAAACGAATCGCGTCTACTCAACCAAACAATCGCATCTACTCAACCAAACAATCGCGTCTACTCCACCAAACGAATCGCGTCTACTCAACCAAACGAATCAATCGTGTTACTCCACTAAACGAATCGCGTCTACTCAACCAAGCGAGTGGAATCGGACAAAAAGTTTGAATATGTTAATTGATATGGAATAGAGCTATTGCGAGCATGTCTATGAAAGGGGACATTACTGTCATTAATATAGTACCGAAACTGAATAACCACGATAATAACCCTTTAAGGAGAGATGGGCGTATTTTTTTGCTCATTTGTGTATCTTTATATTATGTTATTAGTTTTCTCCCTAGACCTCCATCAAGCCTAAAAACCACCCGTCCAAGACCCTCCTTCAAGATAAATTTGTACATTTTTCGATAGAAAAATTTCCTGGCCGAAGGCCGGTTTCTCTTAAATTACAGGCTCGCTATCGCTCGCCAGGAAAAAAACGACACTTAAATGACACAAAAAGTCTAAATATTGACAACGAAATGGGGCGAAAGGTTTAAAAATCGCCAAACTAATGGGCCGAATGTCTTAAATCTGAAAACTAATGAGACTAAACATGAGGGAGAATGGGGACCAGAAAAACGGCCCATCTCCCCTATACAATATAAACTGTAGGCATGCTCTAGATTGAAAACCATATGCTGTGATAAGACCAAGAATAGTGGATAATATCAAACTAAAGGTGGATAGTAATATGCACAGATGTGGTGTAAAGTTGGCCAAATAAGTCGTGTCTCCGCTGTCATTACGTTTTATCTATCTATCTATCTATTTTGCCTGACGCCGTGATCTCCGAAGGGGTGGCCACGAACGAAACGCCCCCATACACCTCTGTCCCCAGTCTCTCGACTTCCCTTATCTCAACCAGCACCGCCTTCATTCATATACTTCTTCACTCCATCCTTCCACCTCTCCACGGTTTACTCTCCCTCTCTGTCCTTCCACCTCGCTCTCGTACACACTCTTAGTCATTCTCTCCCTTCTCATACCTTCCATATGGCCGAACCATCTCAAGGTGTTCCTTTTAGCACATTCCAGCACATCTACCACCAACACCAGCCACACCTCCCTCTTACTTCCTCATTTGTCTGTCTATCCCTCCATGTAATTCTGCACGCGCTTCTCAAGTAACTAATTTCCACCCCTCTCACTCTTGGTCTGAGTCTCTCTACCAACGACCATGCTTCGCTTCCGTAAGTTAATGTCTGGATTACCGCACTCTCATGCAAGGACTTCTTCACTTCCATGCTGATCACCCTATTTCTTGTTGTTGTTGTTGTTGTTCCCTAAGCTGCCTGGCCGAACAGCCCAGCGGCTTCGGTCGCGCCGGGAATTTCCTATTTCTTGTTACTGCTTTCAGCATTCCTACAACCCTCTTCCCCTGTTGCACCCTCTCCCGCACTTCTTCATCCATACTCCCATCATTACTCAGCACACTGCCCAGATACCTAAATGAGCTGATAATCTCCATAGCCTGACCGTTCAACTTCACCTCAGATAGATAGATAGATAGAGATCCTGAAGAATTGAATATTTATTGTTTTTGTATGAATTGTAAAATGGCCCAGCCATTACATAAATAATAGGCATTATCTATATAAAGTCGTATCTATATGACTATAACGAATGAAATAGTACTCAACAATTATTGCACCAAATCAAACTGATTTTACTCCTGCTTTATCAGGGTTTTTATGCAACTTTTTAATTCAGCAAAATGTGAATAGGGAGCTTTCCGTAAGCTGTATCTAAATGTTTGCCAAATCTCAGCTACACAAACAACATTAAATCAAAATAGTGTTAGCCCCCAATTATGCAGCGTTGGGTATGTAGTGTTTTTATCCAACTAAATATTGTATATATGGGGAGGTCCTATAGTCGATAGCCTACACTTATATAGTATCCACATTTTAGCACGGTATCACAACACATGCGGCAACTAACCAAAGTAACTTAATCTCTCCCTCTTATAGGATTGGGTATACAGAGATTCCAATAAGGGGAGATGGGCCGTTTTTCTGGTCTCCTTTCTTCCTCATGCTTATCCCCATTTGTTTTGAAATCATAAGACGTCTGCCTCATTAGTTTGTCGATTTTAAGACCTTTCGCCCAATTTCTTTGTCAATCCTAAGATTGTTCGTGCCCTTTAGGTGTCAATTTTATTCCTGGCGAGCGATAGCGTGCCTGTAATTGTGGAGGAAGTGCCATGGCCTTCGGCCGTGAAATGTTTCTACCGAAAAATTTACAAATTCCTCTCGAAAGGGGATCTATTGGATATTTGTTTTAAGTTTGATGGAGGTCTAGGGAGGAAACTATATATAAATAGACTCAACAAAATAACCACTTTCCCCTTAAGCATATGTTCAAAACTCATCTATAATAATAGTTGCCAGAATTTTGATCACTGATGATCCCTGTTATACCGTGATTTTTATCAGGTTTGCTTATTGGTTCTAGTGAGTTCTATCAAGACTGGAGATTTCAGAGTTCATACAATACATGCACAGAAGGCAAGCAGAGGATACATATAACACCGACATATCATTTAAAGAACAGTTTTATTTATCTTAAACTCTACGTACTTATATAAGAGATAATAAGGTTTTAAAATTAATAGATAAGTTTATACAACATGGGAAAATACTCTTCTAGCACGATCGAGGATCTAGATGGAGCTCAGGTTTAAAAATAGGTTTAGCTGTCCTCTTGTACAAATATATATTCGTGAAACACTGAATAGTCGAAATATACCCAGACGGTGATTTTATATTCAGATATGATATTAAGTTGCACTTAGTTGACAAGGTTTTGGGGACTAACTTTATATCACTGGCAGGAATTTCGGCAGAGTCAAAATCTTGGGACTCTTACTTTATAAGGCACCTTGCGCACTGATGAGAATTTGGTAGAGTCGATATTTGGGGGACTAACTTTATATCCACTTGTAGGAATTTAGACCGAGTCAATATCTTGGGACTCTAACTTTATATACCTCGTCACTAGTATCGACTTCTTTCAGTTTTATATAATAACTCCAAAAGTGAACACTTTGAGTAAAAGGGTTTTGAGGGAGCAGCTTGCAGTCTTCTGAGTTTCCATTGGGCCATCCAGGTTGGCCTGTCATGTGAAGTAGTAGGTTACAGATAGATTAATGGGCGTGGGGTCTTAACCCTCTGAGCCCCAGCTAGTTTAGAATAAATGTACATCCAGGGACCGACAGTTTTGGCGAAAAATATTGTTGTGCTAAAATGGAAGAAAAAGGTGAGAAATGAAGAAAAAAAAATACTCACCTCGGTCAATTGGGGGTCGTTTGGGGTGGGGAGGGCAGCCTCATACATCACCTGGTGCCGGGCGGCCTTCAAACTTCCCGCCCGGCCAGACACAGTTGAGCGCGGCAGCATGGCAGATGAACGATGCGGCCAGTTTTCGAGTGACGGTTATTTACACCACCCGATCATCATGTGTGCCTTCATAGTTCATATTATTAGCAACATGTATCACATAATGTCATTGTAAGTGAAGTTACAGTGTGAAAATTGCTTAGATATAAGTCTTGTAAGTGCACACGAGTGGCAAGAGCGTGGCGTGTCCTCGTTGCCATGGATACTGGCGGCCATCATGGTCTCGGACAATAACAGAACGCACGAACTGTCACACACCCAGCTGACTGACACGCGCCACCAACACTTTCCCTTTTCTTGCGTCAATCTCTCTTACTCCCCTGCTTTATTCAGTTTTCATGTCTCTTCCCCTCTTTATTCAGTTTATTACTTTATCATATGTTTTATAGTTATACAATATGAGTTTCACACATTGTTTTACGCACGTTTGACTTAGAAATAGTATATATTTACACTTATTGGTGTCCGTCACTGTTTTACGTATATTTGAGTGTCAATCTCACTTACATATTGTGTTCGGCACTTTGTATATATTTATTATTTACACTAGGTTTGTACACACACTTCACATTTCATAGCGTCTTTTATCGCAGTCTTCGAGTACAGTTTTAGAAATGGTCAAGGGTGTGATACTCCCTGAAACAGTCCGGGAGACACAGTGCAACATCACATTCTGTGCACATCCACCTGGTATCTGTTCTCGTTGGCTCCCTCTGTGTCGTGTTGCGGCACACATGACACCGTCTTCGGGGTTTGTCATTGTGTTCTGTGGGCGGCACATATTCAGGGAAGTGGCGTTGTGTCAGCCTGGCAATCCCTTCTGCTGCTGGGCGTCGATGGGCGGGGGATTACTGGAAGTGGGGGGCAGTCATGAGGGGTGGTGGGGAAGGCAAACGCTGTGGGGGAGCACCACGGCGAGGCACGTGTGGTGTCGGATCTTGGCGCAGCTCACCCTCCTCCTCCTCCTCCTCCCCCTCCAAATCCTCACCTCTTCTCTTCTCTGCCCTACGATGAGAAGATGGAATGTTGAGGAAGACCATGGGGTGTCGGTCATCTTCCTCTTCCTCATCTTCGTCTTCCCCACTTGCTGGGGAGTCCACTATGTCACGGGGGGGAGCAGGGGAACGATAGCTACTCTCCTCCCTTTGTTGTAACCTGGCGTACCGTTCAGCGATGGGGAGATAGGGTTCCTCATCATGCATTTCATCATACTCGGCCACAGTGGGACTATATTCGTCCTCTGAATCGTCATTTGATTAACCAGTGTCACTATCAGGCACATCACTCTCCTCAAGTATGGCCAAGGCATCGGCCAGGGATATTCCCCTGCGTGGGTAACGGCGTGGTAAATCCGACATGGTGTTGCACTCGTGAGATGTATGGGTAAACTGACTTTCCTTTGTCACGCACATCCCTTGTCCCAACAAACCGAGATTTGTGGGTTGTCATACATTGCCTGCATCCTAAGGAATATCCCATACAAATATCAAGCCAATAGCTACCATAGGACAAGAGTAAATGAGGTCGAAAGTCGTTGGGAGATAAGTGGGTACAGTGTCTTTCATCACCTCCCCCGCATGACCACCCGCCCGGCAGGATTTGGGGGATAGCTGAGCATGGTCAAGTAAGGCATACATCCTAAGGTGTGCCTCACAAAATTGTTAAGCCTATAGCTACCATAGGACAAGAGTAAATGAGGTCGAAAGTCGTTTGGATATAAGTGAGTACAGTGTTTTTCATCACCTCCCCCGCATGACCACTCGCCCGGCAGCACTAGGGTAACAACTGAGTATGGCATTGTAATGCGTACATCCTAAGGAGTGTCTCACACGAATCTCAAGCCTCTAGCTCCCATACGACAGGAGTAAATAAGGTCCAAATTCACGGTGAAATAAGTGGGTAAAGTGGCGCCACTAATCCCACCACCACCACCCGCAGGGCCTGGCTGGCCGGTTCACGTGTACCGTCCCTGTTCGCCAACACTCTACGGTACCTGCCCTCCAATTCTCAAGCCATTTCCTACCATACGAGCCGAATAATATATTTTTTAGTGGTGGACGCATGGTTTGCGTCGCTGGGGTTTAGCGTTACATACGTTGTGGACGCAAACGCTGCGTCGCTGGGGCTCAGTGGGTTAAATGCGGCTCCGTAAATATACAAATATATTTGGGCACATCGGACGAACGCGAGTATATATAGCTTAGGCCTTAGAGGTTAGGGATACTCGACTATCATGACCTTTATATTAATCGGTAATGAAGTTCCGTTCAGGTACTTTTGACTTAGGGTCTTTAATATAATGCCTCAGTTATGACGGATTGGCACTATATTGGGCTAACGCGAGTAGACAATATGGTTATGGCTACTCTTGTCTTCTCGACTACCACTGACCTTTATAAGAGGTTCAAGGAACTCGGGGCGGTTTAAGCTTTTTAGTTGCAAGAGTCAAATAGTATGCTACAGATAAAGGCTCCAAGGACTTCTATATGCCGAGTGCCGGTCAAGATACGTCGCAGAGCCCTGAACTACACAAGTGACCTTGGTATGCCAAGAATCGTTTGGTAGTTTTCAGAATGCGGTTTTAATAATAAAAGTTGAAGTGTGGGTATGCCCTGGTACTTCAGCCTTCTGATATTAACACCTTACGAGCGGGCCCGTCAGTTTTTTTCCACTACACGCCAAGCGGGGTTTTTTTTTACCATAAATGGCCTTGTTTCCGTGCTCTTTTTCATGCATAAACAAGAGCCAGAGCATAATACAATTATGTATCCCTGAAAGGGCATTAATTGAGCTTTCCAATGACCCCTGAACCATCCTTCTACGATCACTGGTTGTCTTGCAACGATCGTGCAACCGAAGGGCAAAATCGCTAAAATACGGTCATTTCGTTACATAATTACGTGTGTAGCAAGGGAGGGAGGGTGTATGTGTGTGGAGTAGATGTCAGTAGCCCATGGCAGCCGTGGCGAGCGGTCATGAGGCAACCTACGCTCCTCCCGTCGCTCGTCTCTCTCTCAGAGCCAATATTGCGCCAAAAATGCACACAGACTTAAGTCGGGCCCCGCCACATAGTCCAGATTTTTCGATACGGACTTAAGTCGGGCCCTGATAGACAGGGGTTAAAGGTGCAGCCTATTAAAGACTTCTATATTAATAGATGGTATGCCACACAATTAACAAAGATCCCTCAATAGGGAAAATAACTTCTCTGACCTTGTGGGATATCCGGTATGCCATTTATCAAACCAAATGAATGGGAGGGTAATACTAGGATTTATTCAACTTGGAATGCCAGTTATTGAAAAGCCCTAGAATTGCTTGCCCTGTTCAGTTTCCTTCAGCATAGGGATGACGTTGGCTGAGATGTCCCGGGCTTGGTGTGTGGGAGCATAAAGGTCACAAGTGTGGTCAGGGGGTAATCTAGGGGATTAGGAGGACCCCCTAGAAGCTGGTGGGTAAGTACTTTGGCCCAGAGTGCTTACTCTGTTGGTTGTGATAGGAGTCCTTCTCGTCCCGGCTGAACACTATTCTTCTCTTTTACTGTTGTTGGGAGGTAGAAGATATTTTAAGGTTCTTTCCGGGTGTAGTAGGGCATTCTGGTGTAATAGTGTTGACCCGGGCTTCTCTTCTGGCAGTGATGACTGGCAGTGGAGTAATATTATTATTCCTTGAAAACTGATGGACAATTGGTACATGTGGTGTTTCCTTAGGCGCGCATTTCCTGGTTGGTACTTCTGCCTTTTCTCCCGTCTTCTTGCCTTTGTTCTTCTTCTGTTCTGCTGGTTGTTGATTAACGTGGGGCAATTTCGGAATACGGGGCATGGTAGATATTCTGGTAGGCATCTCTTTCTTCTGTCTTACTTCTATTTGTTTTCCTTTGGTTTCCCCTTTGTTTGTTGTTGGAAAACGCTTTCTTTGGTTGTCGCCATCTTGCTTTCTTGTCCTTCGTTCTTCCTGAGTTCCTCCTTCCTGGTGTAGGTTCCCACGGTTTTTGTTGTCTGTTTCCCTGGCGTTTTCCTTTGCTTCCTTTCCTTCGTTATTTTAATCCCCAATAAAAATAACAACAGTAAATAATTTGATCATTAATCAGCCACCCGTCTTCGTCGAAAAGAAAACTAAATGCATGAAATATATGTTGTTAAATATCTTGTTCGTGAAGAGACGAAAGGAATGTTCGTATTCTACTATATAAATATTTTTCACACACACACACACACACTAAACACACGCAGACAACAATACGTTTCAGTAAAATATTGTTAATGTAATCTAAATGTCTCATTGTCGGATAATTAACTCTAGCATGCTAAGTATTCTTATCCTTCGTAGTAGGTTCAATATTTGTTCAACTTCTATAGCCAAATTTACCTCTTTAATCTCTCTCTCTCTTGCTCACACACACACGATAATAGCACCTGGTCTTACACATAGAGTACAGATTGGATAGAGAGGAAAGAAAGACGCTACAAATCTGAAAATGGCGAGCCGCGCGTTTGAAAGATGGCAGCACGATAGCAAAGGAAAATGGGAGGGTCCCCATTAATTGGTAATAATCCCTACCTTGTACTAATAACGCTATTAATATTCAATTCTACACTATCCAGAGACTCTATAGACATGATAGAGTTAAATAGACATAAGTATAAGCTACTGTAAAGGCCAGATCATCGTGAAATTGTCGTCATTATGATGAGGTTCACAGTCAAGTCTCTTATACCCCCACCATTGTTGTTGTGAGAGTGGGGAGTTGCCAACGTCAAGCATGCTGGGCCAAATTATCCCTAGGTGTCATAAGTATAACCTAAGACGTATTTCGTGAAATGTCCTGTTATAGTGCAAGTTTATAAATTAACATCTACATAACATGTAACTAATTATATATATTCAAAACGAAATTTTAATTCTTGTTGTGTTGCATGTAGTTATACAGCTTACATCATATATAAGTATCTTTTATAATATATATGTATTCCTAATATTTTCCTCTTGTTTTGATATATCTAACTTATTTTAAATAATTTGCAAGTGTTTTTACCAACACTCTTAAAGACGTTCCCTTTTTAATCTATTGCCCCTTCATTTTGCGGAATTTCCCTTAACTTTGGTAACAATGCAGACAAGACAGGTGCACAGATATCAAGGAGTATCTAATAAGTAAAAACGACGGAGGTGTTTTGGTTGTATGCCCTACAACAGTGCTGCCACCAAATCCCTAAGACGCGCGGCAAAATAACCGTGTGACGTCACGCTTTGAGCTCTATCCTTCTGTACTCTATGGTCTTACACAGCCAGGGTTAAGAGTCATATAACTTCTCCATAAACTTCAAAATACTGTACACTAATGAATGAATATATAAGTCCAGCTGCAGTATAGTGAGTATACCATAAAGCTAGTAAAGGGGCGCATTCAGTACATCTAAACATGCAAACGTGATAGCCCAACTGAACGTGATCGCCTCTGATTCGACAATCAGGTTTGCGATTGTTTGCAATCAGACAGCGATCACGCTATCACTTCGTTGAGGTGGCTAGCGAAGCATTCATAGCAGTGGTCCTAAATCTCACATCGACAAAATAGTATCATAATTAAGCTTAATTAGCCTTCTTGCATATTAAACTGTGTTGGTGGTGCAATGGTTTAGATGTTTATGTTCTGGGTGTGGTGTCCCAAGTTCGATTCCCGGGAAGACCATATGCTTTCATTAGTTTATTCTAGTGCATTGGGGTTTGTAATAGAAAATTTATGTTAAGAACGGGGTGTAACTTAATGAATGTGTCGCAATCTCAATAAAGCGGCACTCATTTAAAAATCATGGCTATCATATCTAGTTTGCTTTATATAACGCAAAACAAGCGACTTGGAGTGCAACACACATCAAACTTTAATTCAACTACTCAAACCAGAACTAAATACTATGATGTGATTCAATATTTTAGTCAGTTTTAAAATAATTTAGTTATAATATAATTTTTCTGTTTGTTATATTTAATTTCAAATTCTTTAGGAATATTTCACATTGCACACCCCAAATATACTGCAGAAGTTATGTGGGATCACTCGGCTCTAACACCACCATTAAACCTTAACCCACATGGATACCAGCGACGCATCACGTGTGTCGGCAATGTATGTAACGCTAAACCCCACCGCCACATAGGGTGCGTCGCGGTTAATTACTCCGGTTTTCTGGCACCTAGAGGGCTCAAATTTGTATGGGAACTGTGTAAGTATCCCCTCCAACAATGCCGATGGTTGAACACTCGTAAAGTCCAGCCGTTTGCACGTGAGCACGCAACAACCTGTGTTTGCACGTTTTTGCCTACCCATTTCCCCTCATGTAATTCCGACTTCTGGGCGCACCGTAGGACCCCTTAATGACCTAGGGGATCGTTTTTTTATGGATTTCTTTCCTTTCTAACCCACTCCTGGTGTTTTTTGAAAAACAAAATTGTACAACCTGCTGGTCCTTGGGTGTACAGTCGGTCAAAGATCCAGCTGACCCACCCTCGCTCAGGGACTCGCAGTATTATCTGGCAATACTTGGTGTAGTAAGCAGGTGTGTTTTACAGAGAATGTGATTGGTTGATCTGATTTTAGCTATATCAGTATCATAAGATATAATTAACAAGACAAAGGAAACATATATGTAATACAAATGCATAAATTGCTATATATAATTAAATGTCTCCAAATGTTCGTAGATGCTCTTAAATAAATTGACACAATAATGGCAAGTGGTATCTTTAAATAGCGGTGAACGATTGTGCGTGTGTGTTTGAGTGGGAGAAGAGGGGGGGGGGGGAGGAGGTTGGGAGAGAGAGAGAAGGGGAAGGGGAAAGGGTTGTTGGAGAGGTAAAACTCTAACGTGGGTATTTGTTGTTCTACTAACTGCTGTTCACGTTTAAGCTCTTCATTACCTACGCACATCACCTAATGCATGGCGAATTCATGTGACAATGCTGAATATACAGTAACCATCGCTTTGACGAAAATATCCGAGATAACGTTAATTCAGACGGAAAACTATGTGTATTAACCTACACTTTAGGCCATATAATGCCTCAATAGACATGGTGACAAATGACAATGGTAATGAACAGTCAAAATTTGTGAAACTAAATATACTATTGCATTATAACTGCATTCCATTTTATATGTATATATACAAATAATTAACAACAATACCATTATACAGTATTGTTGATTAATCCAAATATTGTATCATAGATAACAGGAGAACTGGATTTGACACAGGCCAGCGAAGTCGACCTCAGCTGCAGTAACGGACCCAACCCTGTTTAGTTGAAGTGGTGCTCTCTGTTTAGATTTTGTGAAGTATTATAATTTTGTAATTATTCAAAATGCAAAATGCTTTGAAAGTGTCCATTTTGTAGGCGTGTTTAGTGCTAGCTGAGACGAATGTCCATACCAAGCTGTTGTGAGCTGGCTGAAAGTTGTTCGATATTGGACTTTGGACTTTGGACATTCGGATGTAAACAAAGCGACGAATCTCAAGCGATCTTGAACGAAGCAAGCTGGTTTGCTTAGATACGTTTAGTATGATCAATACGTATATTATTTATGTTGTATTTAATATTTCTTGGCAAATCTATTATCACACAATTAAAATTCATATTATAAGTAATGTTAACCAGAAAATAAATAATGTTATATACCGGTAGCCTATTGTTATGGAATAACAAGCCATAGTAAATACCAATGACACTGCAGATCCTGAATATCCAATAGAATCCTGAAAACTGTTGGATATTGGACTTTGGACGTTGGACATTAGACATTCAAACATTACTGGATAGTGAGTAGCCTATTGAATATCCAATAAAACCCTGAAAACTGTTGGATATTGGACTTTGGACATTGGACTTTGGACATTCAAACATTACTAGATGCTAATCTAGCGGCTCGCTTGGTGTAGTGACTAGCGTCTCGGACTTCCACCCAGAAGGCCCGGGTTCGCGCCCACGCTCGGCGCATTAAAGATTTTTCACAAGCACTGAGTCGTTACCATCCCTCATGAGCAAAGGGATGGGGTAGTAGTACAGGACCCCAATGGAAATACGCCTAATCGGCCTTATTGAGCTATCCTTAGCTAGCTTAGCATGCGCTAGCTTTAAGAACTATTATTATTATTATTATTACAATCAATATCTAGTAATGTTTGAATGTCCAAAGTCCAATATCCAACAGTTTTCAGGTTTTTATTGGATATTCAACTCTAGGCTAATCAATATCCAGTAATGTTTGAATGTCCAAAGTCCAATATCCAACCGTTTTCATTTTTTGATTGGATATTCAACTCTAGGCTAATCAATATCTAGTAATGTTTGAATGTCCAAAGTCCAATGTCCAAAGTCCAATATCCAACAGTTTTCAGGTTTTTATTGGATATTCAACTCTAAGCTACTCAATATCTAGTAGTGTGATTTTTTTTTTTTTTTTTTTTTGAATGTCCAAAGTCCAATGTCCAACAGTGTTCAGGTTTTTATTGGATATTCAACTCTAGGCTAATCAATATCCAGTAATGTTTGAATGTCCAAAGTCCAATATCCAACAGTTTTCAGTTTTGTATTGGATATTCAACTCTAGGCTAATCAATATCTAGTAATGTTTGAATGTCCAAAGTCCAAAGTCCAATATCCAACAGTTTTCAGTTTTTCATTGGATATTCAACTCTAGGCTAATCAATATCTAGTAATGTTTGAATGTCCAAAGTCCAATGTCCAAAATCCAATATCCAACAGTTTTCAGGTTTGTATTGGATATTCAACTCTAGGCTAATCAATACTCTAGTAATGTTTGAATGTCCAAAGTCCAATGTCCAAAGTCCAATATCCAACAGTTTTCAGGGTTTTATTGGATATTCAATAGGCTACTCACTATCCAGTAATGTTTGAATGTCCAATGTCCAATGTCCAAAGTCCAATATCCAACAGTTTTCAGGATTCTATTGGATATTCAGGATCTGCAGTGTCATTGGTATTTACTATGGCTTGTTATTCCATAACAATAGGCTACCGGTATATAAAATTATTTATTTTCTGGTTAACATAACTTATATGAATTTTAATTGTGTGATAATAGATTTGCCAAGAAATATTAAATACAACATAAATAATATACGTATTGATCATACTAAACGTATCTAAGCAAACCAGCTTGCTTCGTTCAATGCGCTTGAGATTCGTCGCTTTGTTTACATCCGAATGTCCAAAGTCCAATATCGAACAACTTTCAGCCAGCTGCTGTAGTGGTGAGCTATGTAGGGCAGGTTTCTCGATTCCCAAAACCACCACAGCTATAATATAGCTGTTGAAGTACATACAGTAAGGTAAACAATGTCTAAAATATTAAGAGTATTATTAGACAATAAGGATAAGTCACTGGAATAACGAAAAACTTAAACAAATACGAAATAACTGAGCCACCAGAAACATATCGCTTCCCGCACCCTGCACACCTCATTGTTTATGTTTAAAAGTTTAAACTCCCAGAGTGTGGCCGACTCTGCTGAACTGCGTATTATTTCCAGTGATATATCGTGTTTTAGTGCTTTAATATTCCTCTGATTTAACACAACAATGGCATAATGTACAAGTGATGAGAATGTGACTAACTGGTAGCCTGTAGCTACTCCATATGGCCTTCAATAAGCGGAAAAAGGAAGCGTTTCGTCTTTTTATCAGGGCTAGGCTAAAACAAATTACATTCCTTGTTGGATTCCAAGTGTTTCTAGTAGCCTAACTCCAGTAATGTCAGTGATGCTGTCGATCCCACATACTATCCTACAAGTGGTGAAAGGCATAATGATGACAGTGAAGGCACCAATGATGTTAAAGGCGATAAATGGAAGTGATGTGGAAGCAGTTAGCCGAAACAGTAGTGACACCAGAGACAGTTTAATTTGACACCAAGAATAATGCTGGATCTTGTAAAATAACTTAGCCTACTTACGAATATTTTATTTATCTTTTATAATAAGCTTTCCATGAAAATCTATGGAGTATGGTATTTTATTAAATATCTAGGCTAACCCATCCTATTTAAAGTATGGTTTATTTGTAGGTGCATTTCAAGGTTTTAATAGTTTTTAAGGTAATTACTGTATAGGGAAAAGAAAAGGCTCGCACCCTTATTTTTCTTGTTTTTTTTCCTCCAGATTTTGAGAAATTAGTGTTTTCATGGTTTTAGTTACCTATATTTCCAATGTGGGATACAGGATGAGTTGAGGGGGGGCGAAGCCCCACATGACTTATTGAAATCATCATCTGTGACTCTGTGTTACCAGGCTACCAGCAGGGGTTAAATATCGATTATACTCCATACTGAAGAAGTTTGTAAACAGTGAGGATGTCCGAAGGAGCTCTGAGAGTGATATGACTTTTTTCCACTAATATCGGGTTATATAAATATGATAAAAATTATTCTTCCACAGTTGATTATACATGAGTACAGTATAAGGATTCCATAGACCTGCATTGTCCCTAATAAATTATTTATAATAAGGCGGCGAGCCTTTTCTAAATAATTATCGTTTTTAACAATATTTACTAGGCTATTTTTAAGCAATATTTGAAAAATATATCCCAGACATCCAAGTGACCCGACGACGCTACCCCGCGAGCTTTGTACTGTATTAGTAGGCTAAGCGGTTTTGTTCATTTCCTTTGAGAATCCTTGTTGGTCAATATTAACCCATTGCCTGCAGGAGACGTTCCCGAATGCCATGGCAATTTACAGACTTTTAAAGCCTCTTAACCCTCTTTCAGCGGGAGACGTTCCCGAACGCCATGGCAATTTACCTCAATTTACAGGCTTTAAAAGCCTCTTTAGAGCAGGAGCGCGACAGGGCACACGTCCATCTCCCAACCAAGCGGCCGTGGAGACTGAAGGCTCTGAGTCAGAGTCTCGCGAGATATACAGTTCTGCCAAAAGCAAATTTAGCGAGACATTAGCGAGAATTGCTCATTTTAGCGAATGTCTATGTTAACGCTGCAGGTGAACCCCGCGAGCTACGAAGCTCGTTTTGGTGTCATTTTGAAACTATTTTCTTCTAGTTTTCGGCTGAATACATTACATTTCATTCAGACACTTGCCTAATCAATCAGGAGTGCCTGAATAAGCCATAATATGGCGGAAATAGAGGGAAAATGCCCGTACCGGTGTTAAAGCCTGTAGAATTGAGTGCGAGGGAGTGGAAGCACGACGGAACGTAAACAAACCCACCTCCAATTTTGGGAGGCTTTAACTTGAAATAACTAAATATTAGAGGTGTGATTCTATACAAGAAGGCTTCTTCATACTCCCCCACTAATTACGATTAGGTAAGCACCCGCTTCCTCCTCCGACGACAATAGTGTTCCTAACCTTACCTGACAACCATAACTAACTTAATGGCTGCCGCCCCCAGACCCCCGTTGCTCCTAAAGATGATGTAGAAGACGTCAAATAACTAAATATTACTGCGGGAGAGTGACAAACAAACCCAAAATCGCACATCGTAAGAAAATGGGTCAACAGAAAACGGTGAGGTGCGAGGTTAAACTACTCATCGGCGATAGCGTCGATGGACGTCTTCAAATATTGTTTAAAAATAGTAGATATTGCTAAAAACTCCTAAAACTTTGAAATGCACACATAAATATATCATACTTTAAGTAGGATCACTTTATCTTTCTTCATTTTGTAAGCGCTTTTTTTAGTATGCGGGGAGTGTTACTGCTAATATTACTATGGCTAGAACCGGGTGCTCCCACAAAATCCCAAAAGAAATGTTCCCGGGAACGTTCGGCAACCAGGGGCAACAAGTGTGGTGCCTGTGCTGACCTGCTGGTTGACAGAGAGGCTGCACCGTTGGAAGCCAGGTTTGAAGAGAACGATGGCGAGCAGGTGGAGGCCATTTACAGGTCCTTCACGGAGCTGTTGAACCGTGGCAAGCTCCTGGCTCCATCCTCCACTGCCATTGATGTCACGCTGGACATCTGTCATATCTGGAGGTTCCTGGTGATGGAAGAGACCAACCGGCACAAGCTGCTACAGTGTGACCTGCCCAGGAAGGTGTTCATTGAAGTGGTGAGCACCCTGTGAAGCGAGAACGCCCAGCTGACCGGGGCCTCCTGTTCTGAGGGACACAGCTTGGTGGACAAGCTCGTGCGACAAATGGCTGGCACCCTTTTCAATCTGTTTGCCGGCAACATGGTGCGCGACATCAACAGTAATGTCCACGCTAAGTGCAATCCTGATGCTGCCACAGGGGCTGACACAAGGTCACAAAATGACGACAATAGGCGCAAGCTCACAGGTGTGAAAAAGAGCTGTGTAAGTGGACTGTCAAAGCTATGTACAGTGATCTATTTGAAGAGTGATATAAAATTAGTATTTTTGTGTACATTGGCTTGCGTTTGTAAATCTGTCGACTAGAAATATAACTGTATGCTTGAAGTTGTACTTACCGGTACTGTATATAGCCAGCCGTTATTATATAAATTCTCATGTTTGACTAGTATATTCCAGCGGTGCAAAGAAACAAGTGGACGGATTTAGATACCGCTTTCAGACATTAAAATATACATTGAATTAGCTGACTTCACGTGAGTTTCATCAATTTATGTGGGTTGTGAGCCGATATTTTGAAGATTGAAGTTAAAGGTCCATTTTCCAGCTTTGGGTCCCTTACTGCAAAGTGGCCATTTTCGTGTCAAATCCAGTTCTCCTGTTATCTATGATTGTATATTACATTTTAGATTATTATTACGTAAACAGTTTTAAAATGTTTTATACATACGGTAAATAATATTATTACATCAATTAAATTAACACAAGACATGAAATGTCATGATTTAAATCAATTATCTTTGTGTTGGGAAAATGTGTTGAGAGTCACAGTTGATAATGAGTTTGTTAAATATTGATTAAAGTTATCATGATTCACGATGTTTTGTAAAATCAATTGCATGTATAGGTAAGACAGTCATAGGTTCATCATGATTCTAAATTACCAGTAGCCAGAAAGAAACATTGCAGATGATGTCATAATTATGTTACTGTATTTAGCCAAATGATAGTTATAACACTTCTGATTATATATTAGTTGATAAAACGTTTCCCTCATGGTCACGGTATAATTAGACCAGCTGGCAACCGTGTTTGAACTTTACATATCAAATTCTTCTCTATTCATAATGATATAAAGTCGATGTTCCTGTATGGCTCCAGTCAAACTATCCACTTTCCTCACTCCCCTCCCTCCCCCATTGTATATTTTGAGTATCTTAGCCTTTATTGCTCTCAGACACTAGGTTGAGATTAGCATGATTCGTTATACAGAAACCTCCACCAACACACTTGTACTGCCAAATTTCACATTTCTTACTCGTAAGATCTACCAACTTGGTTCAGGGTAAATCCTATGATTTTAACTATTCAGCTTCAGTACTAATCTGGTTCTTTCTGATTACCTTCCACTAAATATGAACATTAATAATACGTATTTGCTAACGTGGATGACAATAGCCACAATCATTACAAATATATAGTAGAAATGTGTTGGTATGATTGGAGAACCCTGTCCAGTTCTTCAGAGAGAGAGAGAGAGAGAGAGAGAAAGATAAAGAGTGTTATGCACATTTCTATTCAGACTATTAAATTTCAATATGATTGCAAATGGCATATGGTGTGAAGAATAATTACCAGCGATTAGATGTAAGATAAATATAGTTAACCAAATCAACATATTACATACCATAAAGCCCCATATAATCCTAACCAGATTAGGGCTCTGCATAATTAATTCAAGTGTGTCTCACTACAGTATGTCTTGCACTGTCTATGTTTTTCTTGTTTTTTTCTTCTTGTAAATACTAATATCGTCCTTGACAATAGGTAGAACAAATAGGACAGTATTTCTAGTCATGCCTAAGTCTTGTCTACTGCTTAATGAATGATGACAAAGTGAGACTGAGTGTTATTATGTGAAAAATAACTTCATATCAGACAGATTCTTCAAGGTAACACTTTGTTTCTACAATTTTCGTTTATGAACTGTATGGTTGTCATGTGAAGCTACAACAACCTTGATAATCCTTTCTTGCACAAGGATGTAGAATAAAAGTCCAGAGATAAGTTTATAGGTTCTTATTAGCCAGAAATATACAGAGCTGGGGTGGCACTGCTATGCTGAGTGCCGACCGGATGTTACTGATGAAAACATGTGCAGCGGTGCCGGATATATTTGGTGCAACGCTGCCGATACTACAGAGTACGGTATATAATCATGGGATATTAAACAATGATAGTATTGCCCTGAAAGTACATGTGTGTATGTTGCAATATGATTAAGGCATGTGTACACTCTGTATATATGTTGTGTGTGCACTTAACCTATATCAACACCTCCCTCCCCCTTCAAGCTCGCAAGACGTCGAGCTGACTCTTTTTCTAGGAGCCTTTCAGACCTACGTGGGGCCATGGGGGAAGTGAAGGACTCTCTTTCAGGGTCTGTGCAAGACACAGGGATCTCAGGGTTATGGGCGAGGGGTTCAACACCAGGGGAATTCACTGGGCGGAGGAAGCGACGGTTCCGCCAATATATCTTACCACTGGGGAGACGAACCTCGTAATCCCTGGACCTGCCGCAGCCCATGACGACCCCAACCTTGTCCCAGCGGTGAGAAGTCGGGTCTTGGATCCGCACTGTGGTGCCGACTCTAAAACCTGGGAAGGGGGCGTGCGTGCTGGTCATAGTTTCTCTGCACCAGCGCAGTGTGGGCGGCTGCACGGCGGTTACAGTCCTCGGCCTTGGCTTGCCACTCTGCTGCAAAGGACTGGGGATGAGCAGGGACACAAGACCGTAGTGGGTGGCCATACAAGATTTGTGCCGGGGAGCGGCCTGTGAAGTTCGGGGTGTTGCGGAGCTCCAACAGTCCACGGTCAAAGCCCTCACAGTCGATGTTGCCTGAGGGAGCCGTCTTCACTATGAGGTGTTTGACGGACTTGACGGCAGACTCGGCATGACCGTTGGATTGTGGGTAGTGTGGGGAAGAGACCAAGTGATTGACTCCCCAACGCTCCATGAAGTCCCGGAACTCACGGCTAGTAAACTGTGGGCCTCCATCTGTACGTAGGCGGAGGGGTACACCAACTTCCCTGAAGTAGCGGCAGAAGATCCTGATGGTGTTTGAAGCGGTAGTATCTCCTTTGCAGGGTACGACAACGGGCCAGCCTGAGAGTCGGTCTGTTACGACGAGGAAGGATTTCCCCGCCACAGCGAAGAAGTCGGCTGAAACAGACTCGAAAGGCCTAGTTGAGTTGTCGTCGTTGATCATGGGTTCCTGCTGCTGACTAGGCTGTAAGACCTGACACGGCTCACAAGCTTGAACTGTATTGGCGATGTCCGAGTTGATGCCAGGCCAAAAGACAGCCTGTCGCGCCCTACGCTTAGTGGCCTCCACGCCTCTGTGACTGTCATGAAGGCGAGCCAAGGTGCAGCGGCGGAGGGCTTCGGGAACCACAACTCTCGCTCCGTACAGGACGAGTTCACCATCTGCTGACAGGTAGTCTCGGAGTTTCCAAAATGGGAGTAGAGAGTTGTGCAGGTCGTAGCGGTTGGTGGGGAAACCCGAAGTAACGCACTCACGCAGGCGGATGTACACAGGATCCGCTCTGGCTGCGTCTCGGAATTCCTGGAGAATCCTGTCTGCGTCCTGTGAAGGAGAGTTGACGTCGGCGGCGGCGGCATTGACAGTCACGAGGGATCTGAGGTGAACCGTGGCGTCGGCACATGCTAACTCATCTTCTGGCGTCGGGTGGCTGACAGGGGCCCGTGACAACGCATCAGGGATGCAGAGCAACCTGCCAGCGCGCCAGACGGCTGTGAAGAGGCAAGGTGCGACTTTCTCCTTCAGACGTTGCAGGCGGGGATTTTCAACCGCATCAAGGGTGTAGTTGTTGAAGATGGGGATGAGGGGGTGATGGTCCGTCATGAGGGTGAAGTGTTGCAGTACGATGAGGTAGAACTTGCACTTGGACATAGCCCAGACCACGGCTAGCATCTCCAGCTCAATGGTGGCATAGCGGGACTCGGGGTCGCTTAGGAACCTCGAGCCACACTGAACTAAGCGGAGACGGTTGTTGCCATGATCCTGTAGGAGGGCGTATCCAATACCGTTGAGGCGGGACGCATCAGTTTGTAGAATCACTGGTAGGGAAGGGTCGAATGGGGCCAGGACGGGTGGACTGAGCAGGGCAGCCTTGACCCGGCGGAAAGCCTCATCATGGTCAGCGGTCCACATAAACGACCTCTTCGGGCTCATCAGGGGGCGCAGGGGCTGAGCGGCAGTGGCGATGTCGGGGGTGAATTCCGCCAGCTGGTTCACCAAACCCATGAAGGAGCGAAGGTCGGTGATGTTGGCTGGTGTCGGGAAGTCCTTGATCGCTCCGACTTTGCCAGGGTCAGCCGAGATGCCCTCACCTGAGAGCGTGTACCCACAGAAGTTCACACTGGGTGCGGCGACCACGAACTTGTCCTTGTTGAGTGTGATCCCACTGTCGCGGCACCGTATGAGCACTTCATGGATACGCTGAAGATGTGTGTTGAAGTCCTCGTCGTAGAGCAGCACGTCGTCGACAACCTTGGCACAATTTTGCACCCCTTGGAGGGCCCTATCACCGCGAAGGCAGAAGGCGTCACCTGTTGCAGCGAAACCCATTGGACCTCTACAGTGTTGGAAACGGCCATAAGGAGTGATGATAGTTGTGAGATGCTGGTCCTCCTCGCAAGTTCCATTTGCCAATATCCACTCAGGGCGTCTGCCGTCGTGAAGAATTTCGCCTGCGGGGCCACACTGCGGATCGCTTCGAAAGGCGTCGGTGAGGGGTGGGCTGGGCGGGAAACTTGGCAGTTGAGCTTGGTGAGGTCTACGGTGAGGCGAACTTCGGCGTTGGGCTTGGCGACGACGACGAGGGGGTGGCACCACTCTGAAGGTTCATCGCCGGCCGGTTTGATGATACCTTGTGCCACTAGCGAGTCCAGCTCCTGCTTAACTTTGTCCCTGAAAGCAACGGGGATCTGCCGCGGGGTGTAGATGGCAAAAGGCACGGCATCGTCCTGGAGGTGGATCCGCATTGGGGGACCCTTCATAGGCTTGAGTGGAGCTGTCTGGAGATCCTCCTTGGAGACCAAAACGTCCTTGAACTCTCGAAGAAAGAACTCCTTGGCTTGTGCAGGTGATGTGGTGACTGTGAAGGGTAGCTCCTTACACCTGTAGATATGTTTAACCTGTAGAATTGGCTTGGGGAACTCTGCTGAGATGATGGCCAATGCTTGACAGTGGCATTTGGACAGAAGCGGCGTCTGAACACCCTCGCGGACTTGGATTGTGGCTGAACAGGAGCGTTTGCTGATGGTGAGTTGTGCATGAAACGTCCCCAAAGCAGGAGCCATTGCAGAGCCATCCGCGTTGAGCGTTGTTGTCGGAGGCGGAGGTCGTAGGCTGCTGACAGGAATCCAAAGTATGTCGAGGTGTCGTCGGCCGATCACTGTGATGTCTGCACCTGTGTCAGGAAGCATGTGGAGTTTTCTAGTGGTGCCGCTATAGGTGAGACTCACGGATGTCAGTGTGGGTGCCTGAACAGGTGATCCCACACGTCGGCAACTTGTGGTCTTCTTTGCTGTAGACTTGGTGTGGGAGGAAGCGTCGTTGTCCTGTGTGGCGGGCGTCTTGGAAGATCTGCAGCATTTGTCGTAGTGGCCCATATGGTTGCAGCGATGACACTGGGCGGTGGCTGCAGGGCAAGCAGGAGTCCTAGGCTTATGACCACGACGGCCGCAGTTAGTGCAGGTGTAGTCTTCAGCCGGGCACTTGTTCTTGTCGTGCCGGCGAGCACAACGCTAGCAGGCGGCAGCCGACGCCAAGGACTGTTGCGATGTGGAGAATTTGTCGCGTTGCTTAACTTGCTTGTTCTGCTTGTACGCTGACACGGCGTTAACCTGGGACGGTGGGGCACGTATGGCTGACGTAGCGCTTCGAGTGGCCTCGTTGGAACGGCAAGTGTTGACGATGTCCTGTAATGAAGGGGTGGTGTCGAGGGAAAGCAGCTTCTGTACAAGTTCTTCGTCATGTATGCCCATCAGAATGACCATCTTGAGTTGGGCCTCCTTGCAGGCTGAAGAGTTCCCTGGGCAGACGTCAATTTCTTCGGCGATGTGGCAGAGGCGGACGTAGAAGTTGTTGAATGACTCGCCCTGTTTTTGCTTGCAACTGAACAGGTCCCTGTGACGGAGAGCTTCATTGCGAGAATTCTTGATGTGCTCCTGAAGTGCATCGAGGACTGCATCAATGGTCTTGTCGGTGTCAGGGGGTATGCTTAAGGTGTGCTCCAAAAGCTGCTGTGTCTCCAGGGTTAAGCACATCCGCATCTGGATCAGTTGTTTCTCCCTCGGTAATTTAGATAAGTCTACCATAATAGAGTAATCGTCCCACCGACGCCTCCATTCTCTGAAAACCTGGAAGGTGGCATCAGCACGAAGGGGCGGCGGGTTCTGGATGATAGCCTTCTGTGGTGGAGGTGGAGCTGTAGGGGAGGAGGATGTTGTGGAATTGGGTGTTGTCCCCGTTGAGGTAGGTGTAGGTGCGGCGGCAGGTGGGGTAATTTGGGCCAGAGCCTGGACAAGGGCGGAGAACTTGGCATCGTCCATCTGTCTCCTGTAGTCCTCCTCCGTGCGTCGTCTTGTTTCCTCCTCTTGTCGTCGGTTTTCCTCTTCCCATCTTCTGCGGTCCTCCTCCTGTCTTCTGGTATAGTCGTCCCGTTGTCTGCATTGCTCCATATACTGTATGAGCTGAAGGAGGTCTGCACTTGTGGTAGGTTGTAGACTTGCAGGGTGTGGTGACAGGGGTGGCATCCCCCTATAGTGTAGGGGAGGTAAAGTTGGGGGAGGTTGGGGAGGTGGAGTAAAATGAGGGGTGGTGAGAGGAGAGGTTGGAGTGGAATGAACTGACTGGTACCCCGTACCAGCAACTCCAACAGTATCTCCATCATTATCTCCACCACTATCTCCACCAGTAGCTCCACCATTATCTCCCTCCCCAGTATGGTCGTGTGGGGTGTCTCTGGGCTCCCCATGAATCTGCTCTTCTCCCTCCATAATTGGTTGATAGCTGACACACTGTAGTCTTGCAGGAACGATGAAAATGTGCAGTACAACTGGAACAGTTTATTTAATATTATTATTATTATTATTATTATATGAGATGCCGAAGTCTCCAACCAGGGTGCAGAAACACCATCAAGATCAATCCACACAAAACACCCGGAGGCACTGGAGAGAGACTATGGCAACTTAGGAAAAAATAAAAACATACACTGTATACTGTACCGTACACATACACATATTAAACACAGATAACATATTATGCAGTGGAGGATATCAAGCTTAAATATAATACAATAAAATAGAATAAAATAAGTTTAAAAATTAGAATTAATGCTGCAAAAAAGCATTAACTCTAGACTTAAAAATGGAGATATTAGCTGAATTGACTAGCTCATTTGGCAACTTATTCCACAAGTCAACCATGGCCGGCACAAAACACCGTGAAAACTGTGTAGTAGAAAAATTAACACGGCTCATGGCAAGATAATTAAGATTGCTTGTGAATCTAGTTGCACGACCCCGGACATAGGGCCCAGGCAGAACCCCATGTAAGGGATGCTGAGGGTTGTTAAAAACTTTAAAGAAAAGACTAAGGGCACCAACTTTACGTCGATGACACAGATCAAGAGACAAATTAGGTAGAATAAAACTGATGGAATTTAGCGACCTGTCAAGCAACTTGTGATGGCAGTCAGCTGCTGACAATCAGACAGGTGAGCAGTACTCGAAATGTGGCAAAATATAAGCATAAAAAGACTTGATAACTGTGGCGTCCATGATGTAATTTTGGCTAAATCCCTATTCAGAGCAGTAGCAATTACGTGTCGATCTATTGGTGATGCAATTGACGCATATAAAGTTGTATCATCGGCATAGGAGATTAGTTTATTTTCAAGCTCGGAACACAGGTCAGCAGTAAAAATAATAAAAAGCAAAGGCCCAAGGACACTGCCCTTGTGGAACACCAGAAACAACAGTAACAGAAGGGGAATGACACCCATCAATGACCACAGACTGAGATCTTTTCATCAAAAAATCTTCAAAGATCCTTAAAAAATTGCCACCAATACCAATGAGCTGTAACTTAAACAGAAGTGCTTTATGGTTGACTAAATCAAAAGCAGAACTAAAGTCAATAGCCACGACGCGAGACTCATGTCCCTGGTCCAGTGAAGATTGCAAGTCATGGGTGAGTGTCAGAAGTGCATCACATGTACCCAGTCCCTTACGAAAACCAAACTGTGAGTTTGGTATCAAATTATGACTATTACAATAAGAGGAAAGGCGTCTGGACAAAAGCCTCTCATAGAGCTTGGATAAGATAGGTGTAATGGAGATAGGGCGATAGTCATTAGGAGATGATGAGGCAGTATTTCCCTTTGGAATAGGAGTGATAATAGCCTTACGCCAGCAAAGAGGAAAACTACCTGATTTCAAAAGCAACCTAAACACCACTGCCAATTTAGGTGCCAAGACCACTGCAACCTTTTTAAAAAAGAGAGGGAAAAACCCATCCGGGTCTGTGCCACCATAGGTATCAAGATCCAGCAAGTACCTTTTCAGTTCAGCTGATTTGAATGCCATTGAATTGAGGTTGGGTCTAGGGAAACATGTCAATGGCAAAGACAATTCCTGATTACTCTGCTTATTAATAAAATTATTAGATAGAATATTGGCCTTCGATAATGGATAAAAAGAGATGGAGCCATCAGAATCACAAAGAGGAGGCATGGAGGAATCTATTCCAAATAAAGAGGATTTCAAAGCGGACCACCATTTATGAGGCTGTGTAGCTCCTGCCATAACATCCTGAAGATGGGAGTTATAATCCCTCTCAGCACCATCATAAACTCTCTGCGCAGCTGCCCTTTTAAAAACATAATTTTCCCAATGCAAGGGGGTTTGATTACACTTCCATAGACGATATGCAGCCTGTTTGTCATCAAATGCACGCTTGCAGTCATCATTAAACCATGCTTTATCCCTGATACGAGACTTAATTGTCTTTGTTGGAACTCTTTTGCGAAGGATACCAAGAAGGGAATTGTTGAGAGCTGAAACCGGGTCATGAGATCTTAGTATGTGATTCCACTCAATATTACAAACATCATTACAAACGTTGTCCCAGTTAACCCGGGATTTAAGGTAGACTTTACGTGAGAGAAATTATCTGTGCTAGAGTGAGAGCGAGTGAGTGAGTGCGGTAGGCTTGGCACCACCGTGTTGACTTGGCAGCGATGTGCGTGTGTACGTGCGCGCATGTACCGGCACAGCTGGAGGGCGTGAGGGGTGGTAGCTTAGCTGCAGAGTTCAGTGTGGCTGGAGCCGTCAGAGAGGGAGGGTATGCTGCTCCTAGCGCTTGTCCAGCTCTGTTTCGGCGGCTATAACCCTCACAGCAAGTTGGGAATGGGCACAAATGACATGGGACATATAATAAAGGCACTGCACTACACTCTTAAGTACTTCAGTGCACTATAAAGCACTGCACAAAAATATATCCAGGGCTGGAGAGGTGAGGTCTTGCAAGATGGCTGGCTGAGAATCCGGTCTTGGCTTGTATCTCCTGGCTGTATTAACACACTGCGCCATGTATGGTTGTCATGTGAAGCTACAACAACCTTGATAATCCTTTCTTGCACAAGGATGTAGAATAAAAGTCCAGAGATAAGTTTATAGGTTCTTATTAGCCAGAGATATACAGAGCTGGGGTGGCACTGCTATGCTGAGTGCCGACCGGATGTTACTGATGAAAACATGTGCAGCGGTGCCGGATATATTTGGTGCAACGCTGCCGATACTACAGAGTACGGTATATTATCATGGGATATTAAACAATGATAGTATTGCCCTGAAAGTACATGTGTGTATGTTGCAATATGATTAAGGCATGTGTACACTCTGTATATATGTTGTGTGTGCACTTAACCTATATCAACATGAACAAAGATAGTTTAACTTTGCACATTATGGCGGATTTAAGGAAGATAAGTTTACTCTAGGCTACCTAAGACTGAAAAGGTTCGCTCATATAAAATATAAATTAATAATAATACCGGGAGTGTAACTCACTATTAAAATCACCATAGTATATTGCAGTTAGGCAAGGTGGAAATGCTGATGGAGGTGCTGATGGTTGGTAGGGAAATGGCTACCAATCGAACACCATTGTATGTTTACCTCAAGGTGACCACTTGGGTGCACCTGAATAAATAATGAATAACTAAGGTTGAAGAAAGTTAAATCATGATAATAAGGCTTAGCTGTCTGTCTGTAGGATGAAGTTGAGTTTAAGTTAATGATGAGAGCTGGATGAAACCGGAACCAGGATCGCGGCGAACTAAGGAGTGGAGTTGTTGCTTGGACGATAGACAAAAGAGCTCTGACGCGGTGCGCCACAATCCGAGACGTCATCGTCTTACGCTATGAATCTAGCAGCTACTGCTAAGTTTGTAGAGGATATCTAGTGGTAAATATCGCACCGCTTTTATAATATTACGGCATGGTTTATATGATAAATCATATATGCATTCCTAAAGACACTCAAATACTATACTTTCGTATAATAGACCTTATTTAACTTATTAACCCTCTCCGACATATGACGCGATTTTGAGCCTATTAGGGATACTTTAAAGTCTTTGTTACCATCAGGGGTATTTAGAAACCTATAGTTTAGTTACTTCAGCCTCTGCAGTTGTCTTTGAGTTAGCTGTGGGCAGAAAACTAATTTTAGAGAGGTAATTATAAGACTGAGATAACTCTATTTCTTATTGCTAATCTGGCAACCTCTGCATCATATGAGTCTGAAGGGTTCAAGCTTACATGCTGTACAAAATGTATTTAGGGTATGATACATAGAAAATGTAGGTTATACCACTGACTATCGTGAATCCACGATACACCCCCCCCCCCCCCCTTCCCCCCGCCCAAACACAATACCTGAAGCCCACCTTATATCTAGAGTTGCCCAAAAGCAATCTTGTGTCGCCACATATCAACGGCGCCACGAGCTGCACGTCTGGGTCTAGTCCCTATTCGAGGCGGATCCCCAACGGGTTGTGGTGGATCGACTAAATTAGCGTCCTCGGACCCAGCATCATCAGGTGGAGCTTCTTCATGTGTAGAAGAGCCAAGCTCCATAGCGTACAGTCGTGCAACCGGACGAATTGTAGTCCCAGTAGCTGTCTTGAGCAGCGCCACTCGCCCTACTGAGCCCTCGCCCTCGTACACCTCCACTACGAGGCCCAACTTCCAATACAATCTAGGACTATCATCATGGATGAATACTATCTCGCCTACAGAGGGTGCTGATGGTTGACCAGCAGTCTTAGTTGCCCTCTCACCTAGTGCCAATAAGTAGTCATTCACCCATCTCTTTCTAAAATCACCTATAACCCTAGAAATATACTGGTACTGTCGTGACACCGCAGCCTAGGTGAACATCGAAGGGTCCTCTAACTCTGCCTGTGACTGCAAGTCAGTAGGAAATGCAGTCAACGGCTTACTGTAGAGCAAATGCGCTGGTGTTAGTGGCAGTGGTTCTTGCAGGTCGGTATATACAAAAGTGAGAGGACGATCGTTAACAACCGCCTCGACTTCAGTGAGCACAGTTACTAGTTCGCTCCTTTTTAACAAGGCGCGTCCTGCAACCACCCATAAGCCTGACTTCACGTTGCCTACACACCGTTCCCACATTCCACCAAACCACGGCGCTTTGACTGGTATGAATTTGCACTCGCACTTCTGCTCTCCCAAGTAAGCAACAACTGTTGGATCGTCGCTAATATCTTTCAAGTACCTGGAAGCTTGAAGAAAAGTGGGAGCATTGTCGCTGAGAAGCAAATGAGGGAAGAACGACGTGCACAAAATCTCCTGAATGCCAGCATAAACTCCTCACAAAACATATTGTCACAGAGTTCTAAATGTATTGCACGTGAAGTGGCACAAGTAAATAGCAACACATAAACCTTGTCCAGTTCCCTAGTTCTCAGTGCGCCGGTATAGTCTAGTCCTGTAACTCTGAAGGGTTCTAGATGATTAACGCGACACTTTGGCAAGGGTGGAGCAGGTCCAGTCGTAAATGGTCTTCCATTTAGTCTACGGCACACCACACACCTTTTGACTTCTCGTCGAACTACCTGCCGAATTCTGGGTATCCACCAGTTGAGACGCAATTTAGAAATAACGTGGTGGACCCCGTAGTGCATTACTTCCTCGTGTGTGCTTGTACCAGTAGAATGGTGACATGGTGTGTTGCAGGCATCAGGATAGGATTGTTGGCACAGTCGTCTACACCTGACCACTTTAGACGTCCCTCACATCTAATAATGTCATGTTAGGCATTTTAATTTTACCATAACTTCTCATGGACTCTAATTCCTGACTGAAGGATTTCCTTTGAACTCATCTAATTAGTGTTACCTCAGCTGCTTTTATTTCTACTGCATTTAAGCTTTGACCCAGATTGCAGAGTCGTCCTTGTAGCCTCACCTTTATGTTGGTGATATAACGCAACACCCAAGCTATGACCCTGACTAATTTATTATACCCACCGATGCTTACCCCCTCTAACATAGGACTCGGTGTTGATGTCGGTTGAATGACAGCTGTCACCATGTGTAAAGGCAAAGCTAACTCAACCTCGGCATTCCATACAGCCCAATTCCCTTCGTGGAGCAGCCATCTGGGGTCTTGCTACCACAGGTCGGACTTAATCAATTTGGACGCCGTTACTCCCCTACTTATTAAGTCACTGGGGTTGTCCGTGGTTGGTACATAATGATAGAAGGTGTTTGGTAGTAGGGATCGTATTTCATCCACCCTATTGCGCACATAGACGGGTAATGTCCTTTGACTATGCACCCAGCTTAGTGCAATTTGTCTAACGCACCATACGTGTACCGCCCTTAGTTGCAGTTCCTTATCGTATGAAGTGCGTACATGATTAACCAAACGTCCCAATAGCAGCATGGCAGTTAGTTCCAATTTGGGAATCGTGGCCCCTTTACCAGTGCAACCTTAGCCCGGGCGGTGAGTAAATTTATCCTAAACGAGGTAACACAATAAATAGCTACTCCATACGCTGTGGCACTCGCATCACAGAATGCATGTAAAGACATGGGTCCAAATGCGGCCACTTGGCTCGGTAACTCTAATGTATATAGGATGTTATAATCTTCTAATAAGGACCTACCCTGTTCAATAAGATCATCGGGTAAATTTTCGTCCCACCCCACGTTGCGTCTCCATATTTCCTGGATTAGGATCCTAGCTCTGATGGTAACAGGTAATGCTAAACCTAAAGGATAAATAAATTGCGCGACTTTACTTAACAGACTATGTTTTGTGTGCATCCCTGTCCGTTTAGTATAATCTCTGTTCCGGTACATCAGTATGTCTTTCCCTGGTTGCCATATCATCCCCAAGATTCTGGCATATTCTTGGTTATCAGAAGCTACCCCATCTATTATTAGACCAGCCCGAAGCAATACAGAATTTGAAACCCACTCGCGGAGAAACAGATGAGCCTCAGTGAACAACCTACTAGCCTGCCTATAGTTTGCGACTAGTTCCTTTTCACTATCACTAGACCCCTGTAAATTGTCTATGTATAATCCGCGAGCGAGTACAGTCGTGTCTTCTTCAGAATCATCAAGATGTTTTTTAACCCTTAATTAGCGGCGAGCAACATAAGGCGAGTTAAATAAAGCTGGACTATGTGGCGGCGCTCGACATAGGTCGAGTGGCAATTTCAGCACGTAATGTTGCTGAGAGAGAGAGAGACAAGTGGTGGCAGGAGAGTAGCGAGCGTATGACTGCTCCAGACCACCGCGGCGAACATACTGACACGAATCCCAGCTCCCTCCTCCCTCTCTCACTCGCTATATAAGGAATTGTATCGGGAAAGTGGCTAATTACATGCTTTTTGCACTCGCGTTGCACGGTTATTGCAAGAAAACTAGCCATCATAAAAGGATCGTTATGGTGTCATTCGAAAGCTCTGTTTATGCCCTTTCAGGGATAGATACTTGTTTTACGTTCTGGGTCTTATTTAGGCATGAAAATGATCACGTAAACAGCCCTATTTTGGCTAAAAACACCCCGCTGGGCGGTACATATAAATAAACCGCATAGGCCGCTCTTAAGGTGTTAATGGTCGCGTTTAATAAAAATTGCGAACATGTAGCGCCAAACAAGACTACCTTAAACCGATAGGTTACTATGGGGCGCTCCGGGTCGTCGATGTTTTTGAACCAAAGGAACCGGGTGACGTCTCGATCCCCCTTCTGCAATTTCACCATCAAGAAGGCCTTTTCTATATCGCTGGTGAATGCGTAACGTCCCAGTCTAAAGCGCAGTAATTGCTGCGATAGATCCGACACCATGGAAGGGCCGGTCAATAGACAATAATTTTGACTGGGAATATGGCCTAGGTGGGCTGAGCAGTCATATACCACTCAGATGGGAGTGGTAACACTGTCCTTCTTCACCCCATGATGTGCGAGGTAATGGACTTTCCCGGCACTCCCTGGTTCATCCACGTCGACGACCTCGATGAACCCTCAGTTGAGATCATTTTTAAAAACCTCGTCATTAGCCTTGTAGGTGCTAGGTTCTTGGGTTAGTTTCCGCTGCAAGGCGCGTAAGCTACCCAACGCTAAACCATAATTGGTTGGCAAACTGATATTCTCATGTTTCCAGGGTAGACAAACTTCGTATTGTTTTTCCATGGTCAAGTAATGCACAGATTCCGAGAACTTCTCTATCGCGAATTTTGATTCCTGGTCATTCTCCACAGGTTTAATTCCTATGTGGTCTAGTTTCCACAGTCTTTCCAGATTGAACTCGGCAGCTAACTTTGGGTCCTCAATGCGAGTATCATCTTCGGTGAACTCTTCTGCCGCGGTCGTGCTCATCCTCAAAACGGATACCGTGTCAACCAGAACATTTGACTAGGTAGTTTGGACTGTACCGCTCATGCAGTAGCCAAACTTAGTGGGGATCAAAATGACTCCACTCTCTCTTTTAAAACCAGGGTGTACTAAATCATAATAATAATCTGCTCCTAACAGTATGTGCACCTCCTTCAAGTCACCTACGGGATCAGACAGGTAAATACCTTTCCTACGAAGTGCATGCTCTACTTTGTTAATTCCTACAGATTGATAGTCTGGGAGTTCATCTACCACTACACACTGTAAGAAGTGTTTCTTCTTACGGTAGATGTAAGCAACTTCAACAACTTCGTAGTCTCTACTGTCGGTCACTCCTGTAAAACCTTGCAACCTAAGGGTCTCACTACCTACTAACTGGTGTTTTAGAACGTCCAGCACCGATCTCTTTGTAAAGGATCGTTGTGAGCCCTGGTCTAGGAGTAGCCGACAGACTTGTGTCCTGCCATAACCCTCTATGGGTATCTTGATTGTGGGTAAAATGGTGGTGTCCTTCCTACTGCCTAGCATTAGTGTTGCAGTACCCCCTACTTTTTCCTCCTTGACTGGACTACCTGTGGGGCATAACTTGTCAAAGTGATGACCCACACAGTTGCGACAGGGCCTCAAATAGGAAGCAGTACATTTACCCTGCATACCATGGTCCTTACTCAGACAACCCTTGCACAATTTTAGCTTCCTTGCTTGAGAGCTAATTTGGCTTCATTGGTTTGATATTTGGTACAGCTTAGCCATTTATGCTTGGGATTGTTGCATAGCCTACATGACATTTGTAGTTTCTTACGTGACTCTTCAACCTTCCCTTTAGAACCTACCATCATATTAATTGAACCCCTTGCTGTTGTCCCTTCTGACCCACCCACCGTCCTACCATTGTTCAATTGTATGTTGCTAATCTCCTTGCTAAAGGACTCTTTGAACTCCTCCAAATCAAAAGTACGAACCTTATCTAGAATAGCTAGAGGTAATTTCTATCTTAAAATTATGACCAGCATTTCTTGTGAGGTTACCCCCAACGCATCTAATGATCTTGTATGACACTCCATATCTGCCCTGAACTTTGTCAGTTCAAGGACCTTGTACCTAGGCTGTGCTAGGTTCAACAGGGTGTTCACATGGGCTATCTTGAGCTGGTCAGTGTCTCCTTACGTCGCCTGTAATAACCTCACAACACTATCATGATTTTCATCTACGATGGAAAACCCTTCTACCAAATGTAAAGCTTCATCCTCGAGTTGGCATTTCAGATAATGGAACTTTCGTACATCGTAAAGTTTTGAATCATGCACTGTGGATTTAAAGACGTCCCAAAATGCTAACCACTCGATCAAGTTTCCCCTGAACTTCAGTAAATTTAATTTGGGCAAGTTGACTTCACGACGGGGATCTGTCTGATTGGCAGCGCTGCTAGTCGAGGTTATCTCTATCTTCTTCACCGCCCTTCGCAGTAAATGGATTGCCTCTAAATTGGTGGTGATATCATTGACAGCGCGCTGCTCGTACTCTGCATGAATATCGGACTCTTCCTCTAACCCTGATACTATACTTTCATTCAGGGTAACTATACAATCATAGGTAGTTTGTAGGTATTCTAACCTAGCCTCTAGCTGTTCAGGAGTTGCACTACCTACAAAGTCTTCCAAATTGGACGTTAGCCTAGTGATGAGACCCCTCAAACCCCCTCTCTGGTTTTTCAAGACTGTGATAGACATAATTATAGTCGATTTATCTTCTGGTTTACCAGCCATTAAATAATTTACACGAATTAGCCTAACCCTTCGTCAGCCAATACGGACCTCTATAATAAGTCTCGATCATGAAATATAGGCCTACCCTTTTGCTAATAATCATATATTGTTTCACATTAGCCTACCCTTCATAGATTAATGTAATTAAAGTAAAGAGGTAGAAATTACTATATAAACGACTTACCTTACACAATACAGTACCATGAGAGCTTGAGATATGATGATTAAACAATGAAGGAAATATGAGATGGTAGATCAGTCATAAGTCAAAAAGTAAATAATAATGAAATTAGGGAACAAATGCAGGGTTAACAAAAAAAATACAAAAAACAAAAAAGAAAGAATGATAATATACTGGGGGAAGGTGATGGGCTGGAAGCAGAATTTAGGGAGTCGCAGGCTTATCACTCCGGCATCACACTCCAGCCAGTATTTAGTCACGCCAGTTATCTTGTCATGCAGGATCTTGTTTGTGTCGAGGTATAAATGGACACCATCTATGTCAAGATCCTGCGGTTTTGACGAGACAGACCAAAAGCGATGGCGCGTCATGTCTAGCCTAGAGCGCAATGACCGGTTAACAGAAAGTAGCGGAATTGAAACTTCCGATCCCCGGTCGCTCCCCTGTATTCTACAGGGCCCTGGTCTGCTGCCCTCAGTCGGGTTGCGTATGAGTGGCCGAATATCGCTATGCGATCTACCTCGACGGCCACTTCCTGCACCGGGTTAAACCACAGACCTACACCCCCAGGATCCTTCGACCTACAACCTCCCTCAACATTGCCCTTGCTCATGCCTAACTTATTGAAAGAAATTTAACTGTGGGCTAAAGTCCCGGGTCTGGGCACCAATATGGCGGATTTAAGGAAGATAATTTTACTCTAGGCTACCTAAGACTGAAAAGGTCCGCTCATATAAAATATAAATTAATAATAATACCGGGAGTGTAACTCACTATTAAAATCACCATTGAATATTGCAGTTAGGCAAGGTGGAAATGCTGATGGTTGGTAGGCAAATGGCTACCAATCGAACACCATTGTATGTTTACCTCAAGGTGACCACATGGGTGCACCTGAATAAATAATGAATAACTAAGGTTGAAGAAAGTTAAATCATGATAATAAGGCTTAGCTGTCTGTCAGTCTGTCTGTAGGATGAAGTTGAGTTTAAGTTAATGATGAGAGCTGGATGAAACAGGAACCAGGAGCGCGGCGAACTAAGGAGTGGAGTTGTTGCTTGGACGATAGACAAAAGAGCTCTGACGCGGTGCGCCACAATCCGAGACGTCATCGTCTTACGCTATGAATCTAGCGGCTACTGCTAAGTTTGTAGCGGATATCTAGCGGTAAATATCGCACCGCTTTTATAATATTACGGCATGGTTTATATGATAAATCATATATGCATTCCTAAAGACACTCAAATACTATACTTTCGTATAATAGGCCTTATTTAACTTATTAACCCTCTCCGACATATGACGCGATTTTGAGCCTATTAGGGATACTTTAAAGTCTTTGTTACCATCAGGGGTATTTAGAAACCTATAGTTTAGTTACTTCAGCCTCTGCAGTTGTCTTTGAGTTAGCTGTGGGCAGAAAACTAATTTTAGAGAGGTAATTATAAGACTGATATAACTCTATTTCTTATTGCTAATCTGGCAACCTCTGCATCATATGAGTCTGAAGGGTTCAAGCTTACATGCTGTACAAAATGTATTTAGGGTATGATACATAGAAAATGTAGGTTATACCACTGACTATCGTGAATCCACGATACACCCCCCCCCCCTTCCCCCCGCCCAAACACAATACCTGAAGCCCACCTTATATCTAGAGTTGCCCAAAAGCAATCTTGTGTCGCCACATATCAACGGCGCCACGAGCTGCACGTCTGGGTCTAGTCCCTATTCGAGGCGGATCCCCAACGGGTTGTGGTGGATCGACTAAATTAGCGTCCTCGGACCCAGCATCATCAGGTGGAGCTTCTTCATGTGTAGAAGAGCCAAGCTCCATAGCGTACAGTCGTGCAACCGGACGAATTGTAGTCCCAGTAGCTGTCTTGAGCAGCGCCACTCGCCCTACTGAGCCCTCGCCCTCGTACACCTCCACTACGAGGCCCAACTTCCAATACAATCTAGGACTATCATCATGGATGAATACTATCTTGCCTACAGAGGGTGCTGATGGTTGACCAGCAGTCTTAGTTGCCCTCTCACCTAGTGCCAATAAGTAGTCATTCACCCATCTCTTTCTAAAATCACCTATAACCCTAGAAATATACTGGTACTGTCGTGACACCGCAGCCTAGGTGAACATCGAAGGGTCCTCTAACTCTGCCTGTGACTGCAAGTCAGTAGGAAATGCAGTCAACGGCTTACTGTAGAGCAAATGCGCTGGTGTTAGTGGCAGTGGTTCTTGCAGGTCGGTATATACAAAAGTGAGAGGACGATCGTTAACAACCGCCTCGACTTCAGTGAGCACAGTTACTAGTTCGCTCCTTTTTAACAAGGCGCGTCCTGCAACCACCCATAAGCCTGACTTCACGTTGCCTACACACCGTTCCCACATTCCACCAAACCACGGCGCTTTGACTGGTATGAATTTGCACTCGCACTTCTGCTCTCCCAAGTAAGCAACAACTGTTGGATCGTCGCTAATATCTTTCAAGTACCTGGAAGCTTGAAGAAAAGTGGGAGCATTGTCGCTGAGAAGCAAATGAGGGAAGAACGACGTGCACAAAATCTCCTGAATGCCAGCATAAACTCCTCACAAAACATATTGTCACAGAGTTCTAAATGTATTGCACGTGAAGTGGCACAAGTAAATAGCAACACATAAACCTTGTCCAGTTCCCTAGTTCTCAGTGCGCCGGTATAGTCTAGTCCTGTAACTCTGAAGGGTTCTAGATGATTAACGCGACACTTTGGCAAGGGTGGAGCAGGTCCAGTCGTAAATGGTCTTCCATTTAGTCTACGGCACACCACACACCTTTTGACTTCTCGTCGAACTACCTGCCGAATTCTGGGTATCCACCAGTTGAGACGCAATTTAGAAATAACGTGGTGGACCCCGTAGTGCATTACTTCCTCGTGTGTGCTTGTACCAGTAGAATGGTGACATGGTGTGTTGCAGGCATCAGGATAGGATTGTTGGCACAGTCGTCTACACCTGACCACTTTAGACGTCCCTCACATCTAATAATGTCATGTTTGGCATTTTAATCTTACCATATATTCTCATGGACTCTAATTCCTGACTGAAGGATTTCCTTTGAACTCATCTAATTAGTGTTACCTCAGCTGCTTTTATTTCTACTGCATTTAAGCTTTGACCCAGATTGCAGAGTCGTCCTTGTAGCCTCACCTTTATGTTGGTGATATAACGCAACACCCAAGCTATGACCCTGACTAATTTATTATACCCACCGATGCTTACCCACTCTAACATAGGACTCGGTGTTGATGTCGGTTGAATGACAGCTGTCACCATGTGTAAAGGCAAAGCTAACTCAACCTCGGCATTCCATACAGCCCAATTCCCTTCGTGGAGCAGCCATCTGGGGTCTTGCCACCACAGGTCGGACTTAATCAATTTGGACGCCGTTACTCCCCTACTTATTAAGTCACTGGGGTTGTCCGTGGTTGGTACATAATGATAGAAGGTGTTTGGTAGTAGGGATCGTATTTCATCCACCCTATTGCGCACATAGACGGGTAATGTCCTTTGACTATGCACCCAGCTTAGTGCAATTTGTCTAACGCACCATACGTGTACCGCCCTTAGTTGCAGTTCCTTATCGTATGAAGTGCGTACATGATTAACCAAACGTCCCAATAGCAGCATGGCAGTTAGTTCCAATTTGGGAATCGTGGCCCCTTTACCAGTGCAACCTTAGCCCGGGCGGTGAGTAAATTTATCCTAAACGAGGTAACACAATAAATAGCTACTCCATACGCTGTGGCACTCGCATCACAGAATGCATGTAAAGACATGGGTCCAAATGCGGCCACTTGGCTCGGTAACTCTAATTTATATAGGATGTTATAATCTTCTAATAAGGACCTACCCTGTTCAATAAGATCATCGGGTAAATTTTCGTCCCACCCCACGTTGCGTCTCCATATTTCCTGGATTAGGATCCTAGCTCTGATGGTAACAGGTAATGCTAAACCTAAAGGATAAATAAATTGCGCGACTTTACTTAACAGACTATGTTTTGTGTGCATCCCTGTCCGTTTAGTATAATCTCTGTTCCGGTACATCAGTATGTCTTTCCCTGGTTGCCATATCATCCCCAAGATTCTGGCATATTCTTGGTTATCAGAAGCTACCCCATCTATTATTAGACCAGCCCGAAGCAATACAGAATTTGAAACCCACTCGCGGAGAAACAGATGAGCCTCAGTGAACAACCTACTAGCCTGCCTATAGTTTGCGACTAGTTCCTTTTCACTATCACTAGACCCCTGTAAATTGTCTATGTATAATCCGCGAGCGAGTACAGTCGTGTCTTCTTCAGAATCATCAAGATGTTTTTTAACCCTTAATTAGCGGCGAGCAACATAAGGCGAGTTAAATAAAGCTGGACTATGTGGCGGCGCTCGACATAGGTCGAGTGGCAATTTCAGCACGTAATGTTGCTGAGAGAGAGAGACAAGTGGTGGCAGGAGAGTAGCGAGCGTATGACTGCTCCAGACCACCGCGGCGAACATACTGACACGAATCCCAGCTCCCTCCTCCCTCTCTCACTCGCTATATAAGGAATTGTATCGGGAAAGTGGCTAATTACATGCTTTTTGCACTCGCGTTGCACGGTTATTGCAAGAAAACTAGCCATCATAAAAGGATCGTTATGGTGTCATTCGAAAGCTCTGTTTATGCCCTTTCAGGGATAGATACTTGTTTTACGTTCTGGGTCTTATTTAGGCATGAAAATGATCACGTAAACAGCCCTATTTTGGCTAAAAACACCCCGCTGGGCGGTACATATAAATAAACCGCATAGGCCGCTCTTAAAGTGTTAATGGTCGCGTTTAATAAAAATTGCGAACATGTAGCGCCAAACAAGACTACCTTAAACCGATAGGTTACTATGGGGCGCTCCGGGTCGTCGATGTTTTTGAACCAAAGGAACCGGGTGACGTCTCGATCCCCCTTCTGCAATTTCACCATCAAGAAGGCCTTTTCTATATCGCTGGTGAATGCGTAACGTCCCAGTCTAAAGCGCAGTAATTGCTGCGATAGATCCGACACCATGGAAGGGCCGGTCAATAGACAATAATTTTGACTGGGAATATGGCCTAGGTGGGCTGAGCAGTCATATACCACTCGGATGGGAGTGGTAACACTGTCCTTCTTCACCCCATGATGTGCGAGGTAATGGACTTTCCCGGCACTCCCTGGTTCATCCACGTCGACGACCTCGATGAACCCTCAGTTGAGATCATTTTTAAAAACCTCGTCATTAGCCTTGTAGGTGCTAGGTTCTTGGGTTAGTTTCCGCTGCAAGGCGCGTAAGCTACCCAACGCTAAACCATAATTGGTTGGCAAACTGATATTCTCATGTTTCCAGGGTAGACAAACTTCGTATTGTTTTTCCATGGTCAAGTAATGCACAGATTCCGAGAACTTCTCTATCGCGAATTTTGATTCCTGGTCATTCTCCACAGGTTTAATTCCTATGTGGTCTAGTTTCCACAGTCTTTCCAGATTGAACTCGGCATCTAACTTTGGGTCCTCAATGCGAGTATCATCTTCGGTGAACTCTTCTGCCGCGGTCATGCTCATCCTCAAAACGGATACCGTGTCAACCAGAACATTTGACTAGGTAGTTTGGACTGTACCGCTCATGCAGTAGCCAGACTTAGTGGGGATCACAATGACTCCACTCTCTCTTTTAAAACCAGGGTGTACTAAATCATAATAATAATCTGCTCCTAACAGTATGTGCACCTCCTTCAAGTCACCTACGGGATCAGACAGGTAAATACCTTTCCTACGAAGTGCATGCTCTACTTTGTTAATTCCTACAGATTGATAGTCTGGGAGTTCATCTACCACTACACACTGTAAGAAGTGTTTCTTCTTACGGTAGATGTAAGCAACTTCAACAACTTCGTAGTCTCTACTGTCGGTCACTCCTGTAAAACCTTGCAACCTAAGGGTCTCACTACCTACTAACTGGTGTTTTAGAACGTCCAGCACCGATCTCTTTGTAAAGGATCGTTGTGAGCCCTGGTCTAGGAGTAGCCGACAGACTTGTGTCCTGCCATAACCCTCTATGGGTATCTTGATTGTGGGTAAAATGGTGGTGTCCTTCCTACTGCCTAGCATTAGTGTTGCAGTACCCCCTACTTTTTCCTCCTTGACTGGACTACCTGTGGGGCATAACTTGTCAAAGTGATGACCCACACAGTTGCGACAGGGCCTCAAATAGGAAGCAGTACATTTACCCTGCATACCATGGTCCTTACTCAGACAACCCTTGCACAATTTTAGCTTCCTTGCTTGAGAGCTAATTTGGCTTCATTGGTTTGATATTTGGTACAGCTTAGCCATTTATGCTTGGGATTGTTGCATAGCCTACATGACATTTGTAGTTTCTTACGTGACTCTTCAACCTTCCCTTTAGAACCCAACATCATATTAATTGAACCCCTTGCTGTTGTCCCTTCTGACCCACCCACCGTCCTACCATTGTTCAATTGTATGTTGCTAATCTCCTTGCTAAAGGACTCTTTGAACTCCTCCAAATCAAAAGTACGAACCTTATCTAGAATAGCTAGAGGTAATTTCTATCTTAAAATTATGACCAGCATTTCTTGTGAGGTTACCCCCAACGCATCTAATGATCTTGTATGACACTCCATATCTGCCCTGAACTTTGTCAGTTCAAGGACCTTGTACCTAGGCTGTGCTAGGTTCAACAGGGTGTTCACATGGGCTATCTTGAGCTGGTCAGTGTCTCCTTACGTCGCCTGTAATAACCTCACAACACTATCATGATTTTCATCTACGATGGAAAAACCTTCTACCAAATGTAAAGCTTCATCCTCGAGTTGGCATTTCAGATAATGGAACTTTCGTACATCGTAAAGTTTTGAATCATGCACTGTGGATTTAAAGACGTCCCAAAATGCTAACCACTCGATCAAGTTTCCCCTGAACTTCAGTAAATTTAATTTGGGCAAGTTGACTTCACGACGGGGATCTGTCTGATTGGCAGCGCTGCTAGTCGAGGTTATCTCTATCTTCTTCACCGCCCTTCGCAGTAAATGGATTGCCTCTAAATTGGTGGTGATATCATTGACAGCGCGCTGCTCGTACTCCGCATGAATATCGGACTCTTCCTCTAACCCTGATACTATACTTTCATTCAGGGTAACTATACGATCATAGGTAGTTTGTAGATATTCTAACCTAGCCTCTAGCTGTTCAGGAGTTGCACTACCTACAAAGTCTTCCAAATTGGACGTTAGCCTAGTGATGAGACCCCTCAAACCCCCTCTCTGGTTTTTCAAGACTGTGATAGACATAATTATAGTCGATTTATCTTCTGGTTTACCAGCCATTAAATAATTTACACGAATTAGCCTAACCCTTCGTCAGCCAATACGGACCTCTATAATAAGTCTCGATCATGAAATATAGGCCTACCCTTTTGCTAATTATCATATATTGTTTCACATTAGCCTACCCTTCATAGATTAATGTAATTAAAGTAAAGAGGTAGAAATTACTATATAAACGACTTACCTTACACAATACAGTACCATGAGAGCTTGAGATATGATGATTAAACAATGAAGGAAATATGAGATGGTAGATCAGTCATAAGTCAAAAAGTAAATAATAATGAAATTAGGGAACAAATGCAGGGTTAACAAAAAAAATACAAAAAACAAAAAAGAAAGAATGATAATATACTGGGGGAAGGTGATGGGCTGGAAGCAGAATTTAGGGAGTCGCAGGCTTATCACTCCGGCATCACACTCCAGCCAGTGTTTAGTCACGCCAGTTATCTTGTCATGCAGGATCTTGTTTGTGTCGAGGTCTAAATGGACACCATCTATGTCAAGATCCTGCGGTTTTGACGAGACAGACAAAAAGCGATGGCGCGTCATGTCTAGCCTAGAGCGCAATGACCGGTTAACAGAAAGTAGCGGAATTGAAACTTCCGATCCCCGGTCGCTCCCCTGTATTCTACAGGGCCCTGGTCTGCTGCCCTCAGTCGGGTTGCGTATGAGTGGCCGAATATCGCTATGCGATCTACCTCGACGGCCACTTCCTGCACCGGGTTAAACCACAGACCTACACCCCCAGGATCCTTCGACCTACAACCTCCCTCAACATTGCCCTTGCTCATGCCTAACTTATTGAAAGAAATTTAACTGTGGGCTAAAGTCCCGGGTCTGGGCACCAATATGGCGGATTTAAGGAAGATAATTTTACTCTAGGCTACCTAAGACTGAAAAGGTCCGCTCATATAAAATATAAATTAATAATAATACCGGGAGTGTAACTCACTATTAAAATCACCATTGAATATTGCAGTTAGGCAAGGTGGAAATGCTGATGGTTGGTAGGCAAATGGCTACCAATCGAACACCATTGTATGTTTACCTCAAGGTGACCACATGGGTGCACCTGAATAAATAATGAATAACTAAGGTTGAAGAAAGTTAAATCATGATAATAAGGCTTAGCTGTCTGTCAGTCTGTCTGTAGGATGAAGTTGAGTTTAAGTTAATGATGAGAGCTGGATGAAACAGGAACCAGGAGCGCGCGAACTAAGGAGTGGAGTTGTTGCTTGGACGATAGACAAAAGAGCTCTGATGCGGTGCGCCACAATCCGAGACGTCATCGTCTTACGCTATGAATCTAGCGGCTACTGCTAAGTTTGTAGCGGATATCTAGCGGTAAATATCGCACCGCTTTTATAATATTACGGCATGGTTTATATGATAAATCATATATGCATTCCTAAAGACACTCAAATACTATACTTTCGTATAATAGGCCTTATTTAACTTATTAAGCTTACATACTGTACAAACTGTATTTAGGGTACGATACATCGAAAATGTAGGTTATATCACCGACTATCGTGAATCCACGATACACATACTCATTCGCTGCTATGCAGGGATACCACTAGCCATTACTGTGCCACATGTGTCTGTCCCGTATATTACGGCAAATTATATTATGCAATGTTCACATTGTGAAGACAAATACCTCCTTCATTATGCAGCCAACATTAAAACACGAATATGTATTCTTGAAACTCGAGTATGTTGTGGCAGCCAACGGGTTTTATATGCGTTGCCAACCAATCAATACAATGTTGTGGCAGCCAACGGGTTTTATATGCGTTGCCAACCAATCAATACAATGTTGTGGCAGCCAACGGGTTTTATATGCGTTGCTAACCAATCAATACAATGTTGTGGCAGCCAACGGGTTTTATATGCGTTGCTAACCAATCAATACAATGTTGTGGCAGCCAACGGGTTTTATATGCGTTGCTAACCAATCAATACAATGTTGTGGCAGCCAACGGGTTTTATATGCGTTGCTAACCAATCAATACAATGTTGTGGCAGCCAACGGGTTTTATATGCGTTGCTAACCAATCAATACAATGTTGTGGCAGCCAACGGGTTTTATATGCGTTGCTAACCAATCAATACAATGTTGTGGCAGCCAACGGGTTTTATATGCGTTGCTAACCAATCAATACAATGTGCTTAATTGTTAAAGCATATCTACGAACTGTTGGTGACATTTCATTATCATATATTGCGATGTTTACATTTGCATTAGGCTATTTGTTTCCTTTGCCTTGTTTAATATGTCTTCTGACACTGATCAGCCGAAATCAGATCAACCAATCACAATCCCTGTAAAAAACGCCTCCTTGCTACACCAAGTATTGCCAAATAAAACTGCGAGTCCCAGAGCAAGGGTGGGTTCAGCTGAATCTTTGACAGACTGTTCATTTATTAGTAATTAGCTGGTGCTCAGTGGGTTTTAAGCTATTTTGATGTAAGTGTGGTTAACCCTTTTTTGTACCGGCGACGTCTATTTCTATTTTATTCTAGCTATATTTAGACAATTTTGTGCAGTTTAAAATGGATCTGTGTTAGTAAAAATGGTTAAGTGAGATAGTTTGAAGCCTGTAAATTTTTGGAGGCCCATTTTAAACAACAAAATTGTCTAATAGTAGCCAGAATAGTTAAAAAAGCGTCACCGGTACGACAGAGGTTAACAGTGTCTCTCTGTGGGGGCACCTTTAGGTAGTAAACTACACCCTTACTTGCGCTTTTTATTAATGTATTTATTTTTATATAATGTGTATGGAGGAGACAAAAAGTAAAGCTGCCTGTGACCAGTGTCCCTCCCCAGAGTTGAAAGAGTGAAAGAGAGGCAAATAAAAGGTACTTTAGTAAAACATTCTGGACACTCGGAGCTTGATGCAGTTATAGTCATAGGATAAGGGAAAGACAGAGTAAGGAAGATAGTTCCAGAGCTTATATGTTCAGTAGAAGAAAGACTGAGACAATTCGTTCACTCTTGGCTTAGAGAGTTGGACAGAATAGGGGTGAAAGTGTGTTGAAAGACAGGTGCCCCCTACTCCGTAAGGGAGGAGGTACACGCTGAGAAAGCTCTGTAATAGCGGTAGAGGAGTGAGAGAGATGCAACATTGCATGCTTTTCACTACCCTTTCGAAAAGTGAGATATGGGTGGAACTTCCCCACACATGCGAACAATACTCGATACATGGGTGCACTGGGCCCTGCGGTACAGAGTAAGAAGCTATGAAGGGGTGAAGAACCCACAGAGACAAGTGAGCATACCTAACTTCTAGGACGCTGTTTTAGCAAGTGTGGTGATATGTTCTTTCCCAGAAAGGTCAGCAGAAAGAGAATCACCAAGAATATTGAAAGAAGATGAAGGGTAGATTTGTGTATTATTGAGGAGTAAGGAATGGTCATGTGAAAGATTGTGACGGGTAGATAGACGGAGGAATTGAATTTTGGAAGCATTGCAAATAACAAGATTCTCTCTGCCCCAATCGGAAATAGTTGACAGATCAGAAGAGAGGCGTGCTATATGGCCTCATCGCGTGAGCTTTGGAGTAATTTCATGTTGGGTCGTTGTGGAAAACTAATTGAATAGTCATCAGCATATGAGTGGATAAGACTAGAGGTACAGTCGAGAAGATCATTAATGAATATTAGAAAGAGAACTGGACACAGGACAGAACCCTGGTTTTGTCCATCCATCGTTTGCGAATCAGTTAGATATATACACTCAGTCCTTACCTAGAGGTGGGATCGAACTCCAGTTTATCAAATTTTGGCTTTATCGATTATACCAGCAACTTCCCCACTGTTTACAGATTGAACGAGATTTTCATATGAATTGTGAAATGAGCGTATCGAAGTTAGGTCCAGGTATTATGGTTTACCTATCGGATCGGGTAAAGTATAATATTTCTGATTCATGATAGGTGGGGTAATATGTTAGATATAAGATCAAGTAAGGTATAATATATCTGACTCATGATATGTTTATGATTTAGCTATCAGATTTGGTAAGGTAAAATATATCTGATTCATAATAGGTGGAGTTATAATGCTAGCTATTATATCAATTACGGTATCTGATTCATAATAGGTGGAGTTATAATGCTAGCTATTATATCAATTACGGTATCTGATTCATAATAGGTGGAGTTATAATGCTAGCTATTATATCAATTACGGTATCACGTTATAATGCTAGCTATTATATCAATTACGGTATCACGTTATAATGCTAGCTATTATATCAATTACGGTATCACGTTTTTGTATAGCATAGTTAGGGTTATGAGTTAGCTACCAGAATATGTAAGGTATTTTGACTCATAATAAGTATGTAGCGTTATGTGTAGCGGGCTAGTTATAAGATCAAGTAAGGTATTATAGTGCTGACGCATGTTATGTAGGATTATGGGTTAGCTACAGGATCAGGTATGGTATAATAGTTATGACTCATTATAGGTAGGGTTATGGGTTAGCTACAGGATCAGGTATGGTATAATAGTTATGACTCATGTTATGTAGGGTTATGGGTTAGCTACAGGATCAGGTATGGTATAAGAGTTATGACTCATGTTATGTAGGGTTATGGGTTAGCTACAGGATCAGGTATGGTATAATAGTTATGACTCATTATAGGTAGGGTTATGGGTTAGCTACAGGATCAGGTATGGTATAATAGTTATGACTCATGTTATGTAGGGTTATGGGTTAGCTACAGGATCAGGTATGGTATAATAGTTATGACATGTTATGTAGGGTTATGGGTTAGCTACAGGATCAGGTATAGTATAATAGTTATGACGCATGTTATGTAGGGTTATGGGTTAGCTACAGGATCAGGTATGTTATAATAGTTATGACTCATTATAGGTAGGGTTATGGGTTAGCTACAGGATCAGGTATGGTATCATAGTTATGACTCATGTTATGTAGGATTATGGGTTAGCTACAGGATCAGGTATGGTATAATAGTTATGACGCATGTTATGTAGGGGTATGGGTTAGCTACAGGATCAGGTATGGTATAATAGTTATGACTCATGTTATGTAGGGTTATGGGTTAGCTACAGGATCAGGTATGGTATAATAGTTATGACTCATGTTACGTAGGGTTATGGGTTAGCTACAAGATCAGGTATGGTATAATAGTTATGACTCATGTTATGTAGGGTTATGGGTTAGCTACAGGATCAGGTATGGTATAATAGTTATGATGCATGTAATGTAGGGTTATGGGTTAGCTACAGGATCATGTATGGTATTTTTTTTTTTTTTTTTTTTCTATGTGATTGAGGGAGGCAAAAGGCATAACTGCCTATAGCGAGTGCCTCCCTCATAGTTGAAAGAGTGACAGGGCCAAAATCAAGGGACGTTCGAGCCAAAATGTCTGGACACACGGAGTTTGAAGCAATTTAAGTCATAGGAAGAGGGAAAGACTGATTCTGGGAGAGAGTTTCAGAGCTCGGATGTTGAGTAGAAGAAAGTTTGAGAGTAACGTTTCACTCTTGGGTTGGAGAGTTGCACAGAGTAGGGGTGGGATTGAGTTGCAAGACGGGTACCACGTGCCCTACGTAAAGGAGGTGGTATGCACTGGTATAGCTCTGAGGAACACTGATTATTATAGTAGCGATAGAATAGCGAGAGAGATGCAACATTGCGGCGGAGAGAGAGAGATTGCAGAGAGTTGATGAGTGGACAGGAGTTAATGATACGAAAGGCCTTCCTTTCAACTTTGTCTAGGAGAGCGGTGTGAGAGGAACCTCCCCACACATGTGAACAATACTCAATACAAGGGCGCACTATGCCCCTGTACAGAGCAAGAAGCTGTGCAGGGGAAAAGAACCCCCTAAGGCGGTTGAGCACACCCAGCTTCAGGGAGGCTGCCTTAGCAAGACTGGTAATATGGTCCTTCCAAATGAGAGCAGAAGAAAAAGAGACACCAAGAATATTGAGAGAAGATGAAGGGTTGATTTTTGTATTGTTGAAGAATAAGGGATAGTCCGCTGGGAGATCCTGACGGGTAGATAGATGGAGAAATTGGGTTTTGGAAGCATTAAAGTTAACAAGGTTTTCTCTGCCCCAATTGGAAATAGTATTTAGATCAGAATTTAAGAGTTCTATGGCTTCATTACGTTTGTCGTTGAGGGATTGCTGGCTGGGGCGTTCTGAAAAACTAATGGAGTAGTGTAAGGTTGAGTCGTCTGCGCATGAATGGATGGGAATTAAGGTACAGTTAAGGAGATCATTTATAAAAATTAGAAAGAGAATAGGAGATAGGACAGAGCCCTGAGGAACACCGGAGTTTATAGGGTGAGGAAGTGAACAATGGCCGTCCACAACCGCAGCTATGGAACGGCCGGAAAGGAAATTAGAGACAAAGGCACAGATGGAGGGATAGAAACCGAAGGAGGGTAGTTTAGAAATTTAAGATTTATGCCAGACTCTATCGAAGGCTTTCGATATGTCTAGTGCAATAGAAAAAGTCTCACCGAAGTCCCGAAAGGAGGATGACCAAGAGTTAGTAAGATATGAAAGAAGATCACCAGTAGAGCGACCCTTAAGGAAGCCATACTGGCGATCTGAGAGCAGATTATGAGAAGAGAAATGCTTAAGAAATTTGGAAGCAAGAATAGTTTCAAAAACTTTAGAAAGACAAGAGATAAGAGCAATTGGACGATAGTTGGAGGGTTGAGAGCGGTCACCCTTCTTTGGGACAGGTTGAATGTGAGCAAACTTCCAGCATGAAGGGAAGACGTTAGAGGATAGACAGGGACGAAAGAGTTTGCCTAGGCAGGGAGTCAGCACGGAAGCACAGTTTTTGAGAACAACAGGAGGAACACCGTCCGGACCGTACGCCTTATTAGTGTTAAGCCCAGAGAGGGTAGAAAGTACATCTTTAGATGAGATTAGGATATTAGGCATAAGTAAGAGAGAGGAGGGCGGAGAGGGAGGAATAGCACCGGAATCATCCAAGGTGGAGTTTCTAGCAAAAGTTTGAGCGAAGAGTTTAGCTTTGTCAGAGGAAGAAGTGATGGTTGTGCCATCAGAGTGGGAAATGGGAGGGAAAGACGAGGAAGAGAAATTGTTGGAGAGGTTTTTGGCTAGATGCCAGAAAGCTTGGGAAGAGCTAGAATTGGATAGTTCAGTGCATTTATTATTGATGAAAGAGTGTTTGGCAAGTCGAAGAAGAGATTTGGCTTGATTCCGGGCAGAAACATATGAAGAATGAGTCTTGAGTTTTAAGGCGTCGGTACCGTTTGAATGCTTCCTCCTTATTGCGGATATAATAGTTATGACGCATGTTATGTAGGGTTATCGGTTAGTACAGGATCAGGTATGGTATAATAGTTATGACACATGTTATGTAGGGTTATGTAGAGCTACAGGATCAGGTATGGTATTATAGTTATGACTCATTATAGGTAGGGTTATGGGTTAGCTACTGGATCAGGTATGGTATAATAGTTATGACGCATGTTATGTAGGGTTATGGGTTTGCTACAAGATCAGGTATGGTATAATAGTTATGACTCATGTTATGTAGGGTTATGGGTTAGCTACAGGATCAGGTATGGTATAATAGTTATGACACATGTTATGTAGGGTTATGGGTTAGCTACAGGATCAGGTATGGTATTATAGTTATGACTCATTATAGGTAGGGTTATGGGTTAGCTACTGGATCAGGTATGGTATAATAGTTATGACGCATGTTATGTAGGGTTATGGGTTTGCTACAAGATCAGGTATGGTATAATAGTTATGACTCATGTTATGTAGGGTTATGGGTTAGCTACAGGATCAGGTATGGTATAATAGTTATGACGCATGTTATGTAGGGTTATGGGTTAGCTACAGGATCAGGTATGGTATAATAGTTATGACTCATGTTATGTAGGGTTAGGGGTTAGCTACAGGATCAGGTATGGTATAATAGTTATGACGCATGTTATGTTGGGTTAGGGGTTAGCTACAGGATCAGGTATGGTATAATAGTTATGACTCATTATAGGTAGGGTTATGGGTTAGCTACAGGATCAGGTATGGTATAATAGTTATGACACATGTTATGTAGGGTTACGGGTTAGCTACAGGATCAGGTATGGTATAATAGTTATGACACATGTTATGTAGGGTTATGGGTTAGCTATAGGATCAGGTATGGTATAATAGTTATGACTCATGATAGGTATTGGTATGGGTTAGCTACAGGATCAGGTATGGTATACTAGTTTTGACTCATGATATATACTGTATATATATATATATATATATATATATATATTTTTTTTTTTGCTTTTTTTTTTTTTTTTTTTTCTATATTCCAACTTACTTCCTCTCGGGCATAGGCTGAGAGCCTTAACATTCACCGCTTTACAATGAACAGTGAAGCCTGTGAGGTCTTTTTCCAGTCTAGGGAGTGAGACATGTGAAGCACGTAGAGTACAACGAGCACCTGCCATCTTGCCTTCACATGAGTGCTCACTCATGGCCCGAAACGACCCCATCTCTGAAGCCACCTCGTTCCCGTGCTTCACTGTCTCACCCCCTACACTTGGACTCTCACACTTACACACACACATATATATATATATATATATATATATATATATATATATATATATAGTAAAGAGAAGAACCAACGCAGGAATGAATAATAACACCTTCTTGTACGACGTTTCGAGAATCCCTGTTCTCATCTTCAGGCCTATAATTAAGATACAGCCAAAATTACATAATGAAGAGCAGCAATGTGATTAAAAATATAAAGGCTAATTTAATTATACATAAGAGTAATGAAAGGATTGAACATGGGAAAACTTAAATATCAAAGCTGGAGTAAACATGGTCAAAATATAAAAAAAAATCACATAAAATAATAACGATAATACTTAAACCTTAAACCGTGAACATTAATTATATTAAGTGAAAGACAAGAAAATATGTGAAGGCAAAAGTAGGCAAGTATAGTTATTAGAAACAGAGTAAATCGAAAGGGGAATCGTGGGTACCTATTTCAGGTTTAGCTAGATGGGTATGTAGAGCCTCACATATTCGCAGATCTAGTTGAGAGCTATGACTGGACAGAATGTTAAACTGGGTGTCATGTATGGGATGAGTCCTGGGAGTGCGAGTGATCACGTATGGCGGAGAACGACGGTTTCGAAGGTTTCTCGAAACGTCGTACAAGATGGTGTTACTATTCATTCCTGCGTTGGTTCTTCTCTTTATTATTAAGTTACGCTTTCCAAGTAACCAATCTATTGCGGATATATATATATATATATATATATATACAGTATATATAACAAATGTAGTTTATGCCAATGTTAGGAAGGGGTTAACACCAAGTTAGAAAGACGTTAGTGAGTCTCCTTTCTGGATTTATAAGATTTGGTTTAATTTAGTTTAGGTTGATTGAAGTATACTGTAGATTATCTGCTCTGCATCCTGCTCTGCTCTCTCATAGATAGGTCTATCTATTCTATATGCTCAGGCCCAATCCCCACTTTTCCTATTTTTATTTTATCGTAGATAGGTAGATAAATAAAAGAGATGTGATAGATACGCCGCCACCATCCTCTACTCTCTCTTATTAAGGTAAAGGAAACTTTGAATCGGTCAATATAATGATGATGTAATGAAATTGCTAAAAAATTGTTTCGATTGTTTATATCTAGTTTAGAGTTGTGTATGGGTGTTTTGATGTGTGATAATACTAGGAAATGCATATTTACCGATTAAACAACAATCTAAAAACGCCCCTCCTCTCGCGAAAAATAACTATTTGGCCATAACCGTTTGCCGTGTGATACAAAATATGTTAAGGGGGGGGGGGGCAATCCCCCCTCACCCCCCCCCCCCCCGGATTTATTGAAATCGTCATATATTTAAACAGTAGGGGGCAAAAAACAAATTTTCCCCAACGCGAGACGCCGAGGCTACTCTCGCGGCGGATGTAAACAAAGCCACCCGCCTCTTGCGAGGTAGGCCATATAGAGGATATTTTGTTTTTTTCAGGATCAGTAATAAATGTTTACAGGCATTTAGACACATATAGGAATGAAATACATGGTATAAGCAACCTGTAGGCCACGATAAAATCGATGTATGAATTTAATTACATCATCTTTATATTGTCCTTTGAATCCAGCCACGTTCTTTATTGAAGTAACAAATGTAGATTTAAAATATTACAAAGAGAATTCCCTAAGTCTGGAGGGAATCTCCTGGGGTTGTGATCGTCCCCATAGCATGTGTCTAAGTGTTGTCTAAAACTATTTCATACCTCTCACTACCCCTCTCCATACACGCCCCTAACATGTGATCTTAACTTCTGACCACAAGTACAGAGCCTGGGTGAGAACCAAAATGCGAGTTGTGACGCCTACAGCTTTGCAATATGCCATGTGGGCTCAGCCGCTCGGTTGGCCACTCGCTAGCACTCGCCAGGGCAGTGTATTTGGCTACAGTCTATCTACAATGTTGTTCTTTCTTTCATAGTGTTCATGTTGTTACAGACAGTCCCGTGGTGGTCTTTATTTTTGCCTGTGACAACGGGAAGCATTTTATATCATGAGTTGAAAATAGGATGCATTGTATATAGTTAAGGAGAGAGAATAATATAGGCAGTGGGGTGGTAGTGTGTGCGTGCGTATACATGTGCTGCCTCCCCCCTCGCTTTCTAGGCTCGCGCGCGTGCCGTCCCACGCCTCTTGATTGGCTGGAGGTTCCTGGCGCCTTCTGCAGCCCTGCTGCCTGGTGACGTAGCGTCCTGTGATTGGCTGACCACCATGCCTTTGTGTGTGATCCTAGGGGTCCCAAGGAGTTACTCTCTTCAGAGCTTGTTTGACCAGTATACCCTTAACATATCCCTTGCCACCTGTCACCGACTTCTACCTATAGAGCACTTTCTCTCTCTCTCAACTTCTTATCTCTCATTCTTCCTCTCTATTTAATATCATAACTCCCCTTTGGTTCTGCACGATTTCATATATCGGCCATCGTATTATATGCTGAAGCTCTCAGATATTATATGTTTAGTTAGGCATTTTGGAGGGGTTACCATTTTGTCTGTAGAGTGTAGAGGTTTGACACACTCATGGTGTCTCCCTGCCTATTCCTTGGCTGTCTGCTGGGCTATTTAATGCTAGACTAGGGTGAGGCCATTGTTGTTGTGATTTCCGATGCGTACTAGGTTTTGTTGAACCTGTACAATCGCAACGGAGACGTGGGAAGCATAGGTGGTCTTTCTGACTGTGTACCTTGTGAGTTTAGCACTGTGTTGCGAGTGAGGGCTTTTGCCTCTGCCACCCAACACTGTGCTAACTCGTTTGCCTTGACTTAGAGAGGGTCGCCAGGAGAGAACCAGATACTAGCGATCTGGATCTCTCAAGAGAGCACCCCGTCAATTAACGTAATTTGGCCGCACAGTCTTAACCCTTTATTGGCGGCGCGCAACTTATGTCGTGTGCCATTTTCAGCACGTAATGTTGCAGAGAGAGAGAGCTGAGCAGTGTGAGGAGAGTAGTAAGGCTATGACCGTCGCACACCACCGCGGTGGGCCAACTGAAGTGAAAACCACCCTTCCTTCCCCCCTCACACTCGCTACACAGGGAATTATGTAGGGAAAGTACCTAATTACATGGTTTTTGCACTCGTGTTGCGCCATCGTTGCAAGAAAACTAGCGGTCGTACAAGGATGGTTGGGGTGTCATTGGAAAGCTCTGTTTATGCCACTTCAGGGATAGATACTTGTTTTACGCTCTGGGTCTTATTTAGGCATGCAAATTATCACATAAACAACCCTATTTAGGGTAAAAACACCCCGCTGGGCGGTACATATAAATTACCGCCTAGGCCGCTCTATAGGTGTTAAGGACCTCGCTAGGCTACGAGCCGCTTGCTCAGCCATTGTTTCCTAGCCTACGACATCCCAGCTAGACTTTATTAGCCTAGCAGACACCTGTTTAGAATTATAAACTCTTATGTTATGTATGCAGCATTCTTATTCACCTTGACCGTAAGCCTTGGTTGTTGTTGAGTTGCACAACCCGAGCAGGCTTTTGAGTTGCCTGAGGAAGTACTTCTTTTTGTTGTTGGAGACAATACTATTGTGCAATTATTATTATTCCCGTGCCAGTTAACCCTATATGTCCATACACTTGTCATTTCCTGTTCCTGCATTATATAACAGTTCAAAGTCCGATACGATCATCTTACCCCAGCATCAGACTTTCTTCAGAAGATTCCTGCTCGATGCTTTGGGACTTTCGTTCACTTTCTTTAGTATAGGAGTGACAGTTCATTATTGTTTAGAGTAACTTTCAATATACCTTCTTCTAGTTTGCATTAAATCATTGCAGTGATTTTATTAAGAACTCTATCTTTTCCTAGTATACCTTATTAACGTAATTGTATGTTGTTGTGATCAGGCTGTATCAGAGATCATCAGCCTGTAGTAGCAGTGCACTTATACTGAGTTATAGGATACCCCGTTATCGCAGATTTAACTCTGGAGGGTATAGGTGTTTTTGTGCGCCGGCATTATAAGTTCAGGGGTTGGATCTAGTGTTACCATTGTGGCTGTGTGCTTTCCTAGTCCAATGATTAAGAGCCCTTGTTTTATACGAGCCCCGGTCGTAACAAATGGCGACCTTGCTTAGGATTTTGTGAACTTAGAGAAATATTGCAGGAGTGTTGTGGTCATTTGTTTTGTTTAAAGAAATATAGTGAACACGTGGATTTTTTTTTGGCAAGTAGTATAACACTTAAGAGTCTTCGAGCATCTTGTATTTTTGAGTGAATAGTGCTGCAGAAGAGTTTAGGTACTTTTTTTTTTTGTATAAACTTTGAGAATTTTCGGTGGACACTATGTCGGACGACGGATCAGTGTACAGTGAGGACACAGTACGGGAAACAGAAACTGAGGTGCAGCAGCGGGCTTTGTTAGCCGGGTACGTTCCCGCAGGCCGATAGTCACTGGCAGCGTGGTTTGTACATGGGTGGGTCTCCAATTGTTGCATCTCCTCCTCCTCAAGGTTTGACTCCAGATATGCTCTTCCAGCTTGAGATGGCTAACCAGCAGCGGCAGTTTGAGATCGCTAAGATTCAGGCTGAGGAGAGAAGGGCCAGATATGAGACTGAGGAGAGAAGGGCCGTACGTGAGGCTGAGATTCAGTCTGAGGGGAGAAAAGCTAGGTACTGTGCAGACATAGATCTTGAGAAGTCTAGGGTGGAGTCGACAGGGCAGCGTCTCGGTTCTGGGAATCGAGGTCTTGATCAGTCGTTATCGCTGCTCAAGTTGTTCCCTGTATTTGATGAGTCGGGTGCCACTGAATTTTGTATGCGTTTCGAGAAGAAGTGCCGGGAGCACCAATGGCCTGAGGTTAAGTGGGCAGCCCTTGTTTCCTCTAGATTGGTTGGCAAAGGACTCAAGGCATATAAGAACATAAGAACATAAGAAAATGGGAGTCTGCAGAAAGCCGATTGGCCTAAGCAAGGCAGATCCCTGTCCCACACAACCCCAATTACAAAGCCCAATTATAGGCTCAACACTCTAATACCCTGAGGATCATCTTACCAAAACGGTTAGAGATTAACGCAGGATTACGGGGGTCTGCAGAGCGCTGATTGGCCCAACCCTGCTGATCCCCCTTCACACCCAACCCTTCTCGTCCATATGCTTATCCAATTTTATCTTAAAGCTCCCTATCGTTTTTAATCCCACTATAGCACTTGGTAGTCCATTCCACCCATCTACAACTCTGTTACCAAACCAATATTTGCCTATATCTTTTCTGAAACGAAATTTATCTAATTTGAAACCATTGGTACGAGTTCTTTCGCTATCACTGAGCTTTAGTACATTTGTCATGTCCCCTTTGTTAATCCCACTAACCCACTTGAACACCTCTATCATATCCCCTCTAACTCTGCGTCTCTCTAACGAATATGATGCGTTGCCCTTGGAGTCGTGCATCGATTACGAAGTATTGAAGGAGGCTGTCCTGCGGGCATATGAGTTACAACCAGAGACGTACAGATTGAAGTTCCGGGGTGTAACGAAGGGTCGTGAGTGCACCTTTCTTGAGCATGCCCGGGATCTGTCCGATGCATTTAGGAACTGGCTGCGTTCTGAGAAGGCATCGACGTTTGAGGAGTTGAAACAGCTGATGCTTCTAGAACAATTTTTCAAGTGTACGGGCGCTGATCTGACGTTGAATCTTAAAGAAAAGAACCCGAAAACTCTTCAGGAGGCAGCTGAGATGGCTGACCTTCGGTTATCTTTGATTCGTGGGTGCGGTCTTGCACAGAGAAGTGATGCAGGCAATAAGGAGCGTAACCCTCCCCCTCCCCGAAACACTGATACACATAATTACACTAAGAACAAGAGCAACGACACCAAAACTGACCATAAACCTAGTACCGTCCCGTTTAAGAAGGGTCAGTGCCCTTCCCCACCTCATGGGAAGCCCAAGTGGGAGTTAGAGTGTTTTCATTGTCATGAGAAGGGGCATTTTGCAAGAGCCTGTCCAAGCAAGCTACCTAATGCAGTTGTGTCTTTGGCTCGCAACATTGGGGTGTCCCCGAAGTCGTCTGAGTTTGCCCGGAAGGCTCGAACCCTGTCCGCGATGTCTTTTGTGACCATCGAGGGCATGGCTGCGTGAAGTGGGCTGGTAAGAAGCATGGAGTTGAGCTGTTGCGAGACACGGGTGCCTCTCAGACTTTGTTGAAGAACTTTACTGGAAGACCAATAAACGCGGCACGGGTGGTTGTGATGCAAGGTATCAATGCTAGCAGGTCATACCCGTTGGTCAGGATGGAACTGGAGGTAGATGGTGTGACACGAGAGTTGGATGTGGGAATTGTGGAAAACATGCCTGTTGGGAGCATCGACCTCCTTCTTGGCAACGACTTTGCGGTGCCTACTTCTGTGGTTTCCCCCTTAATCGTTGCCGAGAAGCCGGCCGACGTGAGTAGGGAGGAACAGGAGTGGGTAGAGAATTGTCAAGTACAACCTATGGCGTGTGTTGTTACAAGACCTCTTGCATACAAAGTGTCACAGCCTATTCCTCAGTCTTCTGATCAGCGGAGGAACGGTTGGAAGAGGCTGATGTTGGTAAAAGTTTGGAGAGTTTAGTACCAGCAGCTCTTCTTGGCGACTCAGTATTGGCACCATTGTTGGAGTCTGGAGAAGCCCCAGGACCTAGTGAGGAGGTAGGGCAAGAAGAGTCTCCGAGGCAGCAACGTTACACACAGAGAGAAAAAAGGGTTGCTCAGTTTGATATTGGGGGAGGACTTGGGTTGCTTCGGAAGCATCTAGACAGGTTGGTTCCCTCAGATATTTGTAAACTGCAGTTGGAGGATCCGGAAATTCAGAAGTGTGGTAATGGTGCTGTCGAGATCAAACACATGGACGGGGAAACATGTCATGTGAACCTGTTGGAAGAGTTTGTGAGGCAACCACCTGAGCAGCCTACTGTCCCTGCGTTGGTCTGCAGCGACCAAGGTGGAGAAGGAGAGGGGGGCAGTAGGGCACAGGTGGAGGAGAGTAGGGATTGGCATGTCTCGGCAGAGCAGTGGGCGGGGGACACGAGTCTGGTGGCTGTGGAAGCGCTAGAGCACCTGCCTGAGCAGCAGTGTGCAGCACTCCAGCACCAGCTCGGTTCATACCCCACTGGTCGTGCCGAGCCCCTGAGCCTCACAACTCAGGCGGTGCAAGATGTTCCGCGGGCAGGTCATGTGAATGTTGGGAGACCGTTAGCCTCGTTGTTTCGGTGGTTCAAGGTGGGCGACGAGGCTTGGACATGGTTGTCAGGTCAAGGTCGACCCATGGCTGCCAAGGGTGGTGGTCAGAAGGAGGACATTGAGCAGATTGGAGAGGTTGGCTGTGGAGTGGATGTGCCCGGTCGTCGTATAGACTCCCAATGCTGCTCTAGTCGAATGCAACAGCCCTTGGGTTGTGGGAGGGCACTAGGCATGTTCTGCGAGATAAGTTGTTTACTAGGCTGTGGCAGTGCATCCGCATGCTTGTTGTTTCTCCAGGCCTGATGTATGTGGTAGACATGGAGGCTGGAGACAGTGCAAGGCTCAGTTTTATTCCCTACCGTATAAATCCTGCTAAAAAGCCTATCGTGACAACAGAGCTAGACGACATGTGGAAAAAGGGTCTGAGGGATAAGGAATGTCGTGAGTGGTCGTTGCCTGTAACTTTACAACCTGTGTTAAGTGGCAAGATCAGTGAGAGTGTTGATTGCGAGAGTGTGTGTGCATTATCCCTGACAGACGCCTATACCTTATCGAGAGTTGACGACACCATAGACCGCATCGGGGCTGCATCGCTAATCACGAAGGTAGAACTAGTGAAAGGTTATTGGCAGGCCCCGTTGCCGGAAAGAGCGAAGAGAAGTGCCAGTCTTGTGATGAACTGGGCAGTTTATCAGTTGCAGGTGTTGTTGTGCTGCCGGAACACAAGTTGGATGTGTGGCATGCTAAGGGCACTGATAATGTTTTGGCCGATTGTTTGTCACAGGAGGGTTTGTTTGCAGGAGAACCCTCGCCGTTCAGTCAGTGTGTGTTGAGAGTGGAGTAAAATAGGCTTGCCCCTTTAAGTGCAGCCGCCATAAACATATTAAAAAAATGAAAATTCTATAAAAATGCTTTCTTTAATAGTTAATTGTTTTTAAGTATGTTATAGGTAAAGTTCTGAGTCGAACCTGTGCTTCTCTCAGTCGGCTGGGCTAGTAGAAGCTCGCTCCAGGAGCATAGCAGTATGAATTAATTAAGCTATTGTGTTGGGAGGGGTTGTAATTTTTGTTGTTGATGAGAACTGAGCTTTGCCTTCTTTGTTGCGAAGTGATTAGGAGTGGCGAGTCTTATCGGCGTTCTGCTTGTCAGATATGGAGCTCATGGTTGAGCGTCTAATATCTTGTGGGGGGGTGTGATGCCTACAGCTTTGCAGAACGCCATGTGGGCTCAGCCGCTCGCTTGGCCACTCGCTAGCACTCGCCAGGGCAGTGTATTTGGCTACAGTCTATCTACAATGTTGTTCTTTCTTTCATAGTGTTCGTGTTGTTACAGACAATCCTGTGGTGGTCTTTATTTTCGTCTGTGACAACTGGAAGCATTTTATATCATGAGTTGAACATAGGATGCATTGTATATAGTTAAGGATAGAGAATAATATAGGCAGTGGGGTGGTAGTGTGTGCGTGCGTATACATGTGCTGCCTCCCCCCTCGCTTTGAAGGCTCGCGCGCATGCCATCCCACGCCTCTTGATTGGCTGGTGGTTCCTGGCGCCTTCTGCAGCCCTGCTGCCTGGTGACGTAGCGTCCTGTGATTGGCTGACCACCATGCCTTTGTGTGTGATCCTAGGGGTCCCAAGGAGTTACTCTCTTCAGAGCTTGTTTGACCAGTATACCCTTAACATATCCCTTGCCACCTGTCACCGACTTCTACCTATAGAGCACTTTCTCTCTCTCTCAACTTCTTACCTCTCATTCTTCCACTCTCTTTAATATCATAACTCCCCTTTGGTTCTGCACGATTTCATATATCGGCCATCGTATTATATGCTGAAGCTCTCAGATATTATATGTTTAGTTAGGCATTTTGGAGGGGTTACCATTTTGTCTGTAGAGGTTCGACACACTCACGGTGTCTCCCTGCCTATTCCTTGGCTGTCTGCTGGGCTATTTAATGCTAGACTGGGGTGAGGCCATTGTTGTTGTGATTTCCGATGTGTACTAGGTTTTGTTGAATCTGTACAATCGCAACGGAGACGTGGGAAGCCTAGGAGGTCTTTCTGACTGTGTACCTTGTGAGTTTAGCACTGTGTTGCGAGTGAGGGCTTTTGCCTCTGCCACCCAACACTGTGCTAACTCGTTTGCTTTGACTTTGAGAGGGTCACCAGGAGAGAACCAGATACTAGCGATCTGGATCTCTCAAGAGAGCACCCCGTCAATTAACGTAATCTGGCCGCACAGTCTTATGGACCTCCCTAGGCTACGAGCCGCTTGCTCAGCCATTGTTTCCTAGCCTACAACATCCCAGCTAGACTTTATTAGCCTAGCAGACACCCGTTTAGAATTATAAACTCTTATATTATGTATGCAGCATTCTTATTCACGTTGACCGTAAGCCTTTGTTGTTGAGTTGCACACCCGAACAGGCTTTTGCGTTGCCTGAGGAAGTACTTCTTTGTGTTGTTGGAGACAATAATATTGTGCAATTATTATTATTCCTGTGCCAGTTAACCCTATATGTCCATACACTTGTCATTTCCTGTTCCTGCATTATATAACAGTTCAAAGTCCGATACGATCATCTTACCCCAGGATCAGACTTTCTTCAGAAGATTCCTGCTCGATGCTTTGGGACTTTTGTTCACTTTCTTTAGTATAGGAGTGACAGTTCATTATTGTTTAGAGTAACTTTCAATATACCTTCTTCTAGTTTGCATTAAATCATTGCAGTGATTTAATTAAGATCTCTATTTTTTCCTAGCATACCTTATTAACGTAATTGTATGTTGTTGTGATCAGGCTGTATCAGAGATCATCAGCCTGTAGTAGTAGTGCACTTATACTGAGTTATAGGATACCCCGTTATCGCAGATTTAACTCTGGAGGGTATAGGTGTTTTTGTGCGCCGGCATTATAAGTTCAGGGGTTGGATCTAGTATTACCGTTGTGGCTGTGTGCTTTCCTAGTCCAATGATTAAGAGCCCTTGTTTTATACTAGCCCCGGTCTTAACAGAGTGTAAAGTCTGACTCATGCAAACCTAATCAGGAAAGTTACATTGAATATCCTTCATAGATGTACAGTCCCACGCTTAAATATACAATACACTGTAAGTTAATCACCTTAAAATTATATGAGAGTTGTAAATAATGAATTCTATAATAATTTTCTGAATGTATCATGTAATAAGCCCCCCTTTAAATACTTGCGTTCCACCGCAAGACAGACACTTAAAAGTTTATGAGAGTACTGTGGAAACTGTAATCACGCCCGCCCTAGGCGTCCTCCGTTCGATCAAATCTCCACACCAAGTAAATAAAATGGACTAAAACTTCTAATAAATCCTCCCTATACTTATACCAACTAGTTTTACTCACGGTCACGAGGGATTAGCCTTATACCAGTCTCGTAGCTACGGGGAACGTCCACTGAAAGGAGGAAAGTAAATGAACTGTAAATTATCCACCATCCATATATTGACTTTCACCGTATAATAAAGACATTTCAAAGTTATAATAAGTTACGATAAAATAAAGATATGGTAGATTAACACCCAGGCTGTGGGACCCGACATATGTCGAGTGAGAGAAAAGTGGCCTATCCCGTGGGGCCCGACAATAGTCGAAAGGGATTTTGAGCACATTATCGACTCTGAGAGAGAGTCCACTCGTTGGGAGGACGTCACATGGGCTCTGACCGCTCGGCATGGACCGAGCAAGGTAACTGAGCTCCCCAACACAACCCTCCACAACCGTGGTATCCCGAGAACAAGGATTAACTGAGGAAATTACCGTATTTTAGGGTTTTTGCACTCGTGTTGCAACATTGTTGCAAGAGAACCCGTGGTTGTACAAGGATGATTCAGGTGTCATTTGAAAGCTCTATTATCGCCCTTTCACGGATACATAATTGAATTATGCTCTGGCTCTTGTTTATGCATGAACAAGAGCATGGAATGAAGCTCGTTTAGGGTAAATATGCCCGCCACACAGGTAGTAGAAATTACAAACATCCCCGTCCGTAAGGGGTTAACTAACTTACTTGATGTGTTTAGATGTAGTGCAGCGTAACGGCAACCTAAAGGCTACCCTATACCTTCCTACCTCTGGCCAGCGGCAAAAACATATGGGCGCCTACCCTAGATCAGCGAAGCTCGGGTTGTTATATGATATACTAATTTCAGAGCCTTGTAAATTTAGAGTCACGTAAGGTTTATTAAATATTAATTGTTGATAATAATGGAGGTAATATTCCGTGTAATATTCACTGACGCACTGTTAAAGTAATGTTATCCGTATGGCTGTAAAGTAGCAACTGATTCCTACCGTGCTTGTCTGCTAGTAATTCAGCTCCGATCATTTTGATATACGTCGAAACATTGTGAAAATATACGGCTGAAAAGAGCCCTTTTAAGTTCTATGCCCAATTCGAACACTAGCGAAATATTATCAATAATAATTACGGTAGTTCAGTTTTCGTAACCGTAAGAGTATTTCCGACATAGGTAATATTATACAATGTACATAAACTAATCTATACTAATAATCCCAGATTTTATACAACTATTTACATATTCAAACAACTGATTAAGCTAATTACGGTCGTCGAATGTTTCAATGGCTTCATATGTCTCAAATGCATAATTTTCCTCATATAATATCTTTAGTAGCAATATACTGGCTCTATTTATCCATTGCCCGACGCCTCAATCTTAGTGACGGGGTGACCACGAACAAATCACTCACAGGCTCCTCAGTCACCTGTGTTGTGGGATAATAATTACTGTATTTCCCACATCCTGGGGGGGCCAAGATAATTACATATAAACATATATATTTATTAGTGGCCCCTCCATCATTGACGAACATGCCTATTACATAAGGCATCCTCTTCAAACACTAATCCGCCGTAGTTTGAATCTACCGCGCAGAGAATTTAAAAACTGAGGAGCCTTCATCATGAGCGCACGCGACCTCACTCATGGCTTCAGTCATTATGAATTGGGTTCTCACTACGAAAAAACTTCGTAAAAAATAAAAACAAAAAGAAAATAAGAATAACTATCTAATAAGCTTTCCATCATATCGTGGATGTACTTGTGTGGATCTCTGACCAGACGCTGATTCAGGCGTCATTCCTCCTTCTCTGCTCTGCGCTCAGCCTGCCCGGACGTGTCTCCCCACGCTCCGCTGATTCCGCATTTGCTGCGTCCCTAGTGAGTTTTTTCTCATTTGTTTATCCGGGATGTATCGAGTAAGGTTAGGATATGCGTAGCAGGAGTGTCCTGGGCTGGTTGCCCGCAGTGCAGTGTATTTTGGGTCGTGTGTTTGGGGCATCTATTTCGGATGTACCCTCGTGGTCCTGTTGTGGACATGTGAACTTTTTCACAGTTAGTTAGCTTGTGATGCAGGCGGCTTTCATTACGCGTTAATTATTGCTGCCTTTTATCTTTCTGATGAGGTAAGCTTTGCTTACTGACGTTCCCAATGTATTTTTCTTCACTTAGTGAAGTTTTTTCTGGGTCCGAGTCAGTCTTCCCTTTGCCGGAAGTATTTGCTACAGTGGTGTGTTGGCGGTGGTTCCTGTTGTGATATTTCCAGTGTTTTGTGTATATTTCAACATTTCTTATGCCGTCTACTTAGGCCTAGCCAGCCGCTCGTAGCTTTGCCACATGTACAAGTGTTATTGTTTATTATTTATAAATATGCCCTACTGTGTCATGTGTATCCGGGTTTTATTTGTGTATTGGCTAATTCCTCGGACTATGTTTGTTTCCTGGTTTAGTTGTGTATTGGCTAATTCCACGAATTATTGTGTGGACTTAGGTTAGTCGTGCGTGGCTTCCCTCGTGTCCGTTGTACGTTCAGATGGTGTCTGATCGGGGTGGGTTTCCTTCCGGCAGGTTTTTTCTCGGTTTCACCATGAAAAAAACCCGGCCGAGAGCCGTGTTGGGCCACACGTGGTTTTAACACAGGCTGGTGTCCCCGGCGATGAGGTGTCTGTGGCTCTCCAGGACTGCGTCTCGGTTGGTGCCTGGTTTCAGGCCCCCTTTGATTCCCGGCGGAATGGCTGTACCCATCTATAAAACGTTGTTCATGCGAACATACGTTATGTAGTTTTTCTACCAGGTTTTACAAAACCACATGAAAAACCTAGCTGTTGTTAAGGGCTTTCCTCCCCGGCGATCTTTTACAAAGAAGTGGGGACAGGAACTTATGGGGTTAACGTTTTGACATCTCACCCGGCGGGTGTACCTTTGGTAGGGTGGGATGAACAACTAAGTAATTTAGTTCGTTAACCAATCCATTTTTAAGTGATACTATATGTATCGCCGCCTTTATACTTACGGCGATTGAAGGTTCAATTAGGGTTAACATCGTTTTTCACACCGGGGGGGTGCTCCTAGGTGGAGGAAATAAGGAATTTACAATTCAATTTCGATTTAACCACTTAATTTAGTGATACAATTAGGTATCGCCGCCTTCAACCTTACGGCGATCTTTTTGTGACAATTCGTTAGAAATCAGATCTCGTGTCAGCCTGCCCTGTGTTATTCTACTAAAATATTTCAAGGGCCGGCGTCTTTATGGGGGGTTGTTTTTGTTCCAAAATTGAATCTTGAGACAGTCACCACCAGAAAGACTATAATCGCCATGCTGGACAGTTATATTATGTCAGAGGGTATTCTTCACTTTCTTCAAAAGATTTGTTTAGATATTCTGAACCCCGCCGCGTAGCGAGCTGTGATCGTTGTGTCATTACATCTCGTTATCCGGTGGGTTATTAACACTTGTGTGCGAACATGTTGGGTTAACCTTATGAGCATTAATTCCTGGAAATTTTCTTTTTTTCCAGAGCTGGGCTCCGGCGGACCAATAAAGACCCGGCGGTAGTTTTCCCCACCAGTCTCTGTCATGGCTACCTTGGCCCCAGTCTTTGCTTTATGCACTACCCCTGCTTGTGCCGGTATCCCTATTTTTGCGCATACTCTTTGCATAAGGTGTGTTAAATGTCTAGACCGTTCAAGGGGTCTCTGGGTAATGTGTAATTGTTCTTTTTGCTCCCAATTAGCTGTATAGGTCCTTTGCGACAATGATAAGACCGCGGCAGTAGCGTTAAGAGAAGTAAGGCAACAGATGGCAGCCTACACTACGATTGTTGCGCATAAACCACTTCAATGTGACAACGTCCCTCTTTGGGATAGATTGCTCTTTGAACACCCTCCCCCTAAACGTTCCTCTAGAGTCACGAGTCATAAGCCGGCGGAGACTGGTCAGGGTTCTGTATCTTCTGCTACTACACCGAAACGTCCAAGAGAGCCTACACCCCCGGCGTCCGCCTCCTCGTCTCGGGCGAGATCTCGGTCTAGGTCATCTCTCAGATGCCAGTCATCTAGTCTTGCCTCTTCACCAGCGAGTAAGAAGAGTAGGACGGAAAGTTCCACCAGTGGTCACGGCGATGAATCCTCCAAATCAAAGAGTAGTTCACGGTCACACCGTAGCCATAAATCCTCCCAAAAGGATTCCCATAAACGAAAGTCCTCCCTACATTCACCAGCTTCTAGTGCCTCTCATCGTACCTCTACCCCAGACAGAGTTTGTGTTAGGTCTCAAGGGTCCAGTGCGGTGCCTGTCCCTAAAGAGGATTTACCTATTAATATTTTAACCCTGGAATTGGAAAGCTCAGGGGGTTCAGTAATTGAGAATGTTTCAGACTCCCAAGAGAGTGTAGGCCAGGGCCTCGGTGTTTGGCGGTTTGCTCAGCCAGGGTCTGACCACCCACGTCCGACTCAAACGAGTCACACAGTAGCTGATGTCCACAGGGATGCGGCGATCCCATAATCTATTCCTGACTTATCTTGGCAACAAGGTACCCCAGCTTCGGCGGAATCTTCTCAGGAGGATCAGGAGGAGAAAGACGAGGTTTCAATAATTTCGGAGATGGAAGGGCAAGAGTCAGGCTCAGGCTTAGACGCCACGCAGGATATTAATGATTCACCTGTAAGTTCATCATCAAACCAATTTGTTACTGCGCAAGAAATTAATGGGCTACTTACTCATGCTTTATCTAAATTTTTTGGCCAACAACAGGAAACCCTCACAATGGACTTGGGGGCTCCCACGACAAGTTCTACGGTACGGCCTCTGATGACTTCGATTGCTTTATCTAAGATCCCTAACCCCCCCACTCTGTCAACATCAGTGGTTACTAGGCCTGCTACGGCGGCATTGACAACTTCAAATGTCAGGGTCATCACGGATGTCAATCCACCCCCTCTAGACAAGGCGCCTCTCAGAAAGGTAGCTATGCCCTTGCTTTATGGACCAGACGAGTCATGGGTCCTTTTGACCCCCACTAACCCAGAGCTCGCCCAACCTACCTTGTCAGGGGAACTCCCGGTACCACGTGAGTGGGTCATCCAGGGCAATAAATCAAAGAAATTAAGGGCCTTGGATAATTTGGGAAATGTACTAGACGTAAACATCAAGGCTATACCTAGTTATTATCACCAAGACTATTTTGTGTATGCTACTAAGCCAGCTTTACCCCCTGCCTCAGCTTCGAAACTATTTTCAGACTGGTCTAAGCTGGATGGGTTTAATGATATTAAGACTCTGTCAGCTCTTACTCCTGAACTTGATTTACAGACCGTCACAGACGAAGCAGCTAATCCAGTTTTGAAGGTGGGGCAGTTGGGTCCAGGACCTTGGGTAGATTGGGAGATAGAGGCTCAAAACTTTGCAACCACATTTACTTCTAAATCTTCCCACCAGATCCCTCAAGATACTCATTCGTGGTTCTCCATGCCGGTAGGTTCTGCCGGCGGAGTCCCGTCAGCTTTGTTTTCTTTCCTAGCTGCCCCTAAGATTAATCTTTGTGAGCTAAAAGACCCTTTCACTACCCCTACCCCTACTCACCTAGACAGAGAATTTAGGCTAAGGGGGAAAGCTTTTCGCCTGTTCTCTCAGTACATAGTGTCTCAACAGGTAGCTAAGTCTTTACTGCGGTCCACTCAGGCAATCGCAGATGCGGATGCCAGAAGATCGGTTGAATTATCCCGGCGACTGCTCCTCCAGTCGTCAATCCAATCCTTGGGTGACATACGCACCGCCTTGCTTGAGGCGGTACGAGCAAGACAAGATCTCAGAATGTCTTTAGTTCGCAAGCTACCTGATCGCATTGCGAATCAGGTGGTCATGTCACCAGTGCTTACTCCCTCTTTAATGTCCCCTGAAGTGTGGCGAACGGTGTTCAATATGGCACAGGCCTTTAAGCACAGTCCCACCCCTTCTAAGAAACCTGCATTTAACTTCCCCAAACCCAGGCCAACCGCTAAAGCTCAGCCAGGGGGATCTAAACCCTTTCTTCCGCCTAAGTCCTCCCACTCCCCCCAAGGTCAGTACAGGCATAGACAGAGTAGGTTTTCAGGTCAGAGAGGACGCGGCCAGAATAAGCCAGGTCAGGGCCAGTCTTCGGCCAACACCAGCCAGCCGGCAAAGCGTCCAGCACCACCAACCCCACCATCAAAAAACTAAAGTCTCTCTCACTCCCGGTGCCAACCTTAAGGCCGGAGGACCCGAGGGTAGTACAGCCAGCGAACCCTTGTCTGCTAACTGGGTCGTTCCGAACGTGTCACCAAGCATGGCCATTAAACACTTGGGCACGGATGGTGGCACGCAAAGGCATCACTTGGCAGTGGCTCCGGCGACCTCGCTTACGTCAGCCGACAACGGCGAATTTTGTTTCTTTAGAGGTGGAGTCACTGGTCCAGGAAATGATTGCCAAGAATGTCATCATCCCGGTCCCCCCAAATTACCCTGTATTCACGTCCAAACTATTTTTGGTAGCCCTGATGCCATTGTTAACCCTTAATTAGCGGCGAGCAACATAAGTCGAGTTAAATAAAGCTGGACTATGTGGCGGCGCTCGACATAGGTCGAGTGGCAATTTCAGCACGTAATGTGGCTGAGAGAGAGAGACAAGTGGTGGCAGGAGACTAGCGAGCGTATGACTGCTCCAGACCACCGCGGCGAACCTACTGACACAAATCTCAGCTCCCTCCTCCCTCTCTCACTCGCTACATACTCAATTATGTACCGAAACTACCGAATTACCTGCTTTTTGCACTCGCGTTGCACGGTTATTGCAAGAAAACTATCCATCATACAAGGATCGTTATGGTGTCATTCGAAAGCTCTGTTTATGCCCTTTCAGGGATAGGTACTTGTTTTACGTTCTGGGTCTTATTTAGGCATGAAAATGATCACGTAAACAGCCCTATTTTGGCTAAAAACACCCCGCTGTGCGGTACATATAAATAAACCGCATAGGCCGCTCGTAAGGTGTTAAAACAGGGGATCAGAGTGTTGTGGTACCTAGACGACTGGCTGCTGGTGGCAGAGACACAACAATTATGCATCCATCAAACATGTCAATATCATTTTAAATCATGTCAAAACTCTAGGCTTCAAGGTAAATCTGGTAAAGTCAAACCTTGTTCCCTCACGAGTAATTCAGTGGATAGGGCTGGTCTGGGACACGGCCACTCTCACTCTGAGTCAGAGTGTGGACAATCGCAACAGGTTTCGCAGGAAACTGTTCATGTTTCTTCACAGTCTGACTACGACGCGGAGGGTCTGGGAGTCTCTGGTCGGCTCTCTCAACTGGATTCAACCAACTGTCAAGTTGGGCCGGTTGAAAGTAAAACGATTAATATTGGAAGGCAACAAATATTTCCCGCTCTTACCGGCGGGAAAATTATGGCCCATCCCGAAATTAATCCACACCTTGCTAGCGGTCTGGGCAAAGAGGGAAACGTTGCACTCAATAATGTCATGGACCTCTCCTCCACCAACGGTATGGGTAGACACGGATGCGTCAGGCACAATAGGGTGGGGATTTCAGTCATATCAGGGGCACCAGGGTCAGGGGCTTTGGTCCCACTTAGAAATCTCTCACATCAATGTCAAAGAATTACTAGTCCCCTTGTATTTCCTTCAGGCTCACGGCCCGGCGTTACGGGGCAAGTCGGTGGCCTTCAGAATGGACAATCTGAATGCAGTCCACTGTATTCAGAAACAAGGATCAACGAGGTCAAGGAGGTTGCTAAACGTGTCGGAAGAGATTTTTACTCTCGCCAACAGACTAGACATTTACCTTCACGCATCTTATCTCCCAGGCGTAGCGAACGTCTGGGCAGACGCTCTGTCCCAGAGACAGAGCACGACAGTAGAATGGGAGCTCAAGCAACCCATTTTCAACCTAATGATTGCAGAGCTCTCCCATCCACAAGTGGATCTATTTGCGTCCGAGGAGACTCACAAACTCCCTCTATACCTCACCCGCCGGGCGAAAACGCCGGCAGGGGGCCAGACGCCCTAGTGACAGACTGGAACAGATGGAGCTCCATCTATCTGTTTCCGCCGCCAGATGCGTCACTAATGTGCCACGTAGTGAACAAACTACGAGATTATCGAGGCTTAGTCTCGCTAATCGCGCCCCTGTGGCCGGCGCAGTTGTGGTACCAGCAATTGAAAACGTGGTGCCCGGACCCGGTATCGCTCCCGGTCGGGTATTTCCACTTAGACACGATTGGCAACCTAGCGACCTCGCTGACTTTTGCATTATGGACATTCAGGAGGCCAAGTGGCTAGCACCATACAGTAGAGATGTGACCAATAAATTAATCAATCAATATACTCAGTCTACGAAACGACAGTATCACTCACATTGGCAAGCCTTTACTTCCTGGACATCAGAACGGAACAGAATGTGCCGTCAGTGGCTTTAGTTTTCAATTATTTAAATTATCTGTTTGAGCAGAAACATTTATCTGTGGTAACATTAAAAAATCACTTAACTGCGATTAGAGTGCCCTTTTTAGACCTTACAGGTCTCTCCATACCGGTGGCGGAGGAAACAGGTTTTATGAGAGCTTGTTTTAAACTTCGCCCACCTCCCCGTCAGCTCATGCCTACTTGGTCTCTCGACAAAGCTTTGTCTTTACTTCACTCTCGTCTGTACCAAAATACTGCAGACTTTGCATTACTCTTAAAAAAGGCGGTTTCCTTATGGCTTTGGCCACCGGGAACAGAGTGTCTGAGCTGGCGGCGATGAGCAACACACCTAATTGCCTTAGGTTTGGTAGACTTAATGAATGTATTTACATTGCACCTTCCCCAGGTTTTGTAGCCAAGAATGAGCACAGTGCACACGTGTTTTCTGAGTTCACGGTGCCGGCGTTAAAAAGGGGAAAGGTGCATCATAATCTATGTCCAGTGCAAGCTCTAACCAAATATTCGAGAGTAGCTCCTCTAAACCCCCAAGGTGCTTATGGGTAGCAAGTACGGGTAAACGCTTACTTAAACGGCGATTAGCCTCTCTTCTGGTCGAAGTCATTAAAGAGAGTAATCCTGGCGTTGTGGGTAGGGCCCACGATTTACGCAAATGGGCAGCCTCTTTACGTTTCCTGAAAAAAATTTCAGTAGAAGATATCGCGTCCACTCAGTTGTGGGCGTCTAATCATACGTTTTTGTCTAGATACTTGTCAGTTGCTCTAGACAAACCTTCCTTACCATGTATAGCTTTAAGGCAGAGGGTCTAGGTGGCCCTGCAGTCACTTTTGTTTACTTTCACGGGAAGGGGGGGGGGGGTGCAGTCAGTTGACATAGGACACCCTAGACCCCGCCGGAGTATGAGAGCTGTGATACAATTTAAGGTTAATGTGATATGAACATTTCTCAGCGAGAAATTGTGCTAGTACAATGTTAGTACAAAACAACGGGGTTGTTATAGTAGTTTTAGCTGCGAAAGCAATCTAATATTAGAACAGTGGAGATCCTTTGCAATTTATCTCCACCATTATTTTGGGGTTTATTATGTGCACATATAAACTTATAACTTGTTATTTTTGTCACCACTCGTTGAGTGGGGTGCCTTTGTAACTACAGATCTGTGTTCAGAATCTTCAGGGTTACCCATTTTTTGTCAGGCAGGCTTCTTTGAAGCACGCACCTGCCTGAACCCCTTTTTCTTATATATTTTCGGCCTACGCCATGTTTAAATATATTTTTCAAAAGTAAGAATACTATGTGGTTGTTTTTATTATCTGCTTTTCTAGAGTTATGATATGATTACGAATGTCCCCCTCCAGTCTTAGAAATCAGGCATGTTCGTCAATGATGGAGGGGCCACTAATAAATTATAGGTTTGACTCCTGTAAGGATATAAAGAAAACCTAATATTTAGTAGTGGCCCCGTAATCATTGACGACTGGGGCCCTCCCGACCGTCCCCTTCCCATTCGTTAATGTATTGAGGATTTTGGTTTACTTGATATGTCAGTGAAGGAGGAATGACGCCTGAATCAGCGTCTGGTCAGAGATCCACACAAGCACATCCACGATATGATGGAAAGCTTATTAGATAGTTATTCTTATTTTATTTTTGTTTTTATTTTTTACGAAGTTTTTTCGTAGTGAGAACCCAATTCATAATGACTGAAGCCATGAGTGAGGTCGCGTGCGCTCATGATGAAGGCTCCTCAGTTTTTAAATGCTCTGCGCGGTAGATTCAAACTACGGCGGATTAGTGTTTGAAGAGGATGCCTTATGTAATAGGCATGTTCGTCAATGATTACGGGGCCACTACTAAATATTAGGTTTTCTTTATCTCCTTACAGGAGTCAAACCTATAATATATACACATACTCTTTTTAGTTGAAGTGGTCGCTTTTATTATATCTCTCCTAATCCTCCACTTCTGCCATTGGTACTTAGATTAAATCTAATCATCTTGCCATTGAGTTCGTGCTTTTAATGCTGCTTGTCGTTTAGGTCTCTCTTTTAGAGGTGGATCTTTGTTTACTTCTTTTGATGTTGCATTACTTCTTATTTCTAATGGGATTAACTTATTAATTGTTCTAAGAGAGACACTTCCTTTGGATAAAACCTTGACCACTCTAACTGTGCTATTTCTATCATGGAGTAGCGATATAACTTTACCTAATGGCCAGGATGATCTTGTACTGTCACAGTCAATGATGACTATATCCCCTGGGGTTAATTTGTAGAAATTTGATGCAGCTTGACTTCTGTAATGGTACTCCCTAAGAGAGGTTAGATAGCGACTTTGCCAAATTCCGTTCCATTGCTTTAACAACTTGCTAATGTGGTTGAATCGCGAGGTTAGTTCCTTTATAGTAGGTGCCTTCCTTGTAAAAAAAAAAGTCAGGAACGGTTTCATATTCTTTGTTCATGACAGGAGGTAAGTCCTCAATAATGGATCCGTGAAGTAAGTGATTAGGTGTCAAAGCTTCAGGCTCATCTACATCACCTTGAAAATAATATGTAAGTGGCCGGTCGTTCACCATTGCTTCTATTTCCACTAACAAAGTCCGAAGCTCATCAACATTAATTTTATCCTTTTGTTGTGTAATACCTAACGGAGACATTTCTTTACCACTCCTTTCATAAAACCCTCCCTGTCATGGCGCTCTGGGTGGTATAAATTTCCACTTGCATCAGCGGCTACTGAAGAATTTTCGTACCTTGGGGTTTGCGAAAAAACTCCTCAAGAACCCTTCAACTGCTCAAAAATGTGATCCATTATCGGAAATTAGTAAACTGGGACACGATCGTCTACCAGCAAATTTTCTAAAAACTCTTGAAAATGTATTAGCTGCCTTTCTGTAACTAGTTCTCAATGTAAAGCTCTTGTGGTGGCACATGTAAATAAGCATATATATACTTCAACTGGACCACTTCCGTCTTCATTGCTGGGATTCTGTAATTGGATAGCACCAGAGTAGTCTACTCCCACAACATAAAATTGGATCTTGGTTCGTTGACTCGTTCTGTAGGTAGTGGTGGTGGACCTGGATATTTCAGAGGTTTTGCATCATCAAGAAATAACTCTTAACTGACTAATCAATGTATATCCGAGGATCTTTGTAGACAGTTCAGAAATTGATTTTTCTCTTCTGTTATCTTCGGGGGTCTTTTTCGACTGCTCCAAAGTTGATGTGTTACTTTTGCCTACTCTGAGGGTCTTTTTAGACAGCTCAGATGGTTGATCATTGTTAGAGCCATTGCTTGATAAAAACTTCAACACTCTCAGTTCGTTATGGTAAGTCTCCTTTTGTACCATTTGTATCCAGAAGGTTGTGGGGCAATTAATACTTGTTCTTTTATTTCACCCTTTAAGCATAAACATTTTGTAAATTAATTTGAATAAATAGTGTGTGACTCTCATCAGTTTTACAAATGAGGACAATCTTGTGGATTCTATTAGTGGATCACATTGGTTGTCAGAGTCTGCTGGACTTCGTCTTTGCAGCTGATACTTGCTACAACACAAGATTTTTGTTCTGGCCATTGTTTCTCATCCATAAGCCATTCAGGACCTTGAAACCACAGTGTGTTCTTAGTTAACTGTTTCACTGGGGCTCCTCTACTGAGTAAATCTGCAGGATTCGATTTTGTTTCAATGTGCATGAAAGTAAAGTTCTTCTGAGACTCTTGAATTTCTATAACACTGTTTCTCACGTAGGTAAATTTTGAGTTATTATTCTTAAGCTTTGAAAATGCCAGAACAATTTTTATGACAAGGACAAGAATGATAGAAGTAAAAGAAAACTTCAAAAAACAAATATGAACCTAACATATTGTGTGATATTTGTCAAAATTAAAATTAAAATCAAATGCACCTGTTCAACTGCAAATCATACGAAGATCTATACAAAGATCTGAGAGGCAGGGGCAATTTGAGGGAAATATTTGTACAACATGACATAAAAAGGGTAGCAGAGACTATAAGAACAGTTTTAAAAAGGAGTGAGACTTTCATTAATTTCAGAAAAGAAATATATAAGTACTGTAATATGAAAATGTTTAACAAATACTAATAACAATAAGGACACAGCCATCGTTCATAGAACGAACTCCTGGATGGGAGAGTGCACCAAGAACAACAACAACACTCCATCTATTCCTGGTGCTTTCCCCAACTTCACTCTTTTCATGGCTTCACACACTTCTGACCTCCTGATCCCCACCTCCTCCGCTACTTCTCTTCTTCTCCCTTTCATACCCCATCCAACTATGTTTGCTGGCACTTCATTCCTTACATTTAGCAATTCGTTGAAGTACTCCCTCCATCTTTCGACTCTCTCTTGCTTCTCGGCTAGCATTCACCCATTCTAATCTTTCCCACCCTTACTGTTTCCCTTGCTACTTTCCCTAACTTTCTTGACTTCTTTCCAAAACAGTTTCTTACACTCCCTCCATTTTACACTCAGATTCCTTCCAAATTCCTCGTCTACTCATCTCTTATTTTCCTTCACTACTCTCTTCACCACTCTCTTTTTCTCAAATTTCAAATTTCTCAAATATCTGCAAATTCAATAATTTTGACGTTTGGTACAATATTTTTGCCAAATCCATCTGGCACCGTGGCAACTGCTCTTCCTTGTTTTTCTGTGATGACCTCATCAATATTATATACAGGGTGATTCAAAACTCAACCGACAAAATTTCAGGGTAAATTATATCAATACTGTATAATGGAGCATGCTATATACATGAGTTATTGCCTAAAATGCATATATCATTAGAAATCAATTATTGAAGTAAAATAGCATACACAGCCAAAGCCATTCCTTCGATATTGTAGCCGAAAAAACGAACACTACTCCTACTCTGTCCGAACCCTGGAAGATTGAGGTAATTGCTTTGAAGCATTACTTGCGAGGTGAAAATACTAATTGAATATTTGTTCTCGCTGTAGCTAAGAGCGAATGTTGGCTTTAACAAGTATGATGTTTGTGTAGTGTCCCAGGGAAGCAAGTATTATGTATGTGAAATGTGTCCAGTTCCCGCAGGAAATACAGAGAACTGAACCCTTGGTCTGTCGACTATAAGTGATTGGTTTATAGCAATTCTGACATATGTATGTGTGGGTGGTTCCAGGTTTGCTCTCAATGCCTCCGGCAAGAAGTCTTCGAGAAATAACAGCTAAAGAAGCATTTCTCGGTATGGAATAAATGTAATGTGTTGAGAATGTGTGGTACTTGTCCAGGCGACCGAAGCCATTCCCAGGATCTCGTGCCCCCTTGAGGGGGGAGAGGGGATGTCGGGGCAGTTTGGCCCCCATAGCTGCTCCTCTTCCGATGTGCAGCATTGGAGGGTTGGTCCATGGCGAAGATGCCGCCACACCAATGTAAATTTAATGCAGTGTAGAGAAATTTGGGAAATCTATAAAAAAAGCAGCCTATAAATTATATAACATAGATATAAGTAACTCAGAGAAAATGAGTTAGGAGGTATTATCAGGAGTGATCTGAAACCATGAAACCAATGCATCAGTGTTCGAAATAAGACCAATCGAGTTCTTGGATCTATATCTAGAAGTGTGAGTAACAAAAGAGCATACGTAATATCGAAACTTTACCTAGCATTAGTGAGGCCTCAGTCATATGGATTAAGCTGTTCAATTTAGATGTCCTTATTACAGAATGGAATTGGAAGCATGATAAAAGTGATCCACAATATTAGAAGTCTTACAAATGAAGAAAGATTGAAGAAGTTTGGCTTGCATTCTTTAGAGAGACATAGTTAGAGAGTTATGACGGAAATGTTCAAATGGCTAAGTGGGATTAACCTATTAAGCGCGAGCTATATGTAGTGAACACCCTACCGCCAGGCGACAATATTAGGCCTAAAATCGTCATTTTACGATAAATATCGTTATTACTTATTCATATGCGCCTATTTTACGTTTAATATGAAGATATTAACATGTAACAGCAATAAAACAAGTGGGAATAGTATTTGGTGGGCGAAAAAAAAAATATTGCCAGCCGTTAAGTCATGAGGTGAGAGCTGCGTGATCCCTACACCCTCCTCTCTCGAGGGCTGAAGCGAGACTGATGTCTAGCTAGTGCTGTCCCTCTCTTTCCCCACTCCTTATATGCGTCTCAGATGACCTTGAAACCGGGTGGGATATATTGCCGCGGAATGTATACCAATAAACAAGGGGAATAAGAGGAAAACTAGGTGATAATTGAAGGGGGGAAAGGGGGGACGGAGTGGGTTTTGACACATGTTAAGGAGTGATAAGGAATGAAGGGGAACTATCTCACTTAATCATTATATTCCTTTGCTTTAAGTGCTACTGAGGCCTTTTAAGAGTTTTTTGTTTAGGCCTTGGATCTTAAGACGTTCGTTGCCTTTCACCACCAAAACCTCTTAAGGGGAGGTATTTAGTTTGTTCCCTAGACCTCCATCAACCTTAAAATTACACACCCTCGAGTCCCTTTCAAGATAAATTTGTACATTTTTCGGTAGAAAAATGTCCCGACCGAAGGCCGATTCCTCTTAATTTACAGGCTCGCTATCGCTCGCCAGGATAAAATAGACACCTGAATTGCACGAAAGGTCTTAATATGGGGTGAAAGTTCTTAACCCTCCCGCATCTTTAGGACGCGATCGCGTCATAACGCCACCCCTCGAAGAGTGCTCGTATGACGCAATGGCGTCATAATGCCACCTGTAAGTTAGAAATATTCGCCAAAAATAAGTTTATGACTCGATTTTGACGCAATTTGGACTGGTAAGTTAGGCATTAGTAAGTTACAAAAGGAAGTATCTAGCAACTCCATAGCGTCCCTCTCTGAGGAGCCCGGGCCTTTGTAAAGTCAGTAGTTTCTCGGCCCCCAGACTTTGAGGCAGGGTCCCGGCCCTTTAAATTCTGGGCTCCCTCCCTCTGGCCCACCATGCCTCGCTATAGGCAGGCAATAATGGATTATTTCATCTACCCAGTGAAAGTGTTTAGTGAATAATTCGAACTATATATGTATATAAGATGTTACTTGTGACTTTTGGTGACTGAGGGGAGTGAATCTTGGTTAACCCCTTGAGTATTGATGCAGTTTTGTCTAGGTATCATTGATGACTTCACACTATTTTTTGCTTGAAGGACAAATATATTTATCAATCAATACTGCCTACAAAATAAATACATTATAATCACGAAGATGTCACAGGAATGCTTACAGGAAGTATGGGAAGTACTCTATGGAATTTTAGTTATATTACAGTATATATATTATTAAATATATATATATATATATTATATATAGCCTATATACAGTATTTAACAGCCCCAAGGTCCCGAGCAAGCCCAAGGCCCATAATCAAGTATTTATATTATTATTATATTTTGTATTTTATTTAAATATGTATTTATTTTATTTATTATTGTTTTTATTTATTTTATTTTATTTATTTCATTTTATTTATGTTTATTTTATTTATTTTATTTATATATTATATATATAAAATATATATATATATATATATATACCCGGTATATATATATTTTTTTTTTCTTTTTTATTCCTGTTCCCCAGGGTGTCTAGCGGATCAGCCCCAAGGTCCCGAGCAAGCCCAAGGCCCATAATCGAGTATTTATATTATTATTATATTTTGTATTTTATTTATTTTATTTATATATTATATATATAAAATATATATATATATATATAGATATATATATAATATACCCGTTATATATATATATTTTTTTTTTTTTTTATTCCTCTTCCCAAGGGTGTCTAGCGGATCAGCCCCAAGGTCCCGAGCAAGCCCAAGGCCCATAATCGAGTATTTATATTATTATTACATTTCTATTTTATTTATATATTTATTTATTTGATTTGAATTATTTCATTTTATTTATATTTTTATTTCATTTATTTTATATATATATATATATATATATATATATATATATATATATATATATATATATATATACCCGGTATATACAGTATATATATATATATATATATATATATATACCGTATATATATATATATATATGTATATATATATATATATATATATATATATATATATATATATATATATATATATATATATATATATATATATATATATATATATATATATATATATATATATATATATATATATATATATATATACTGTATATATATATTTATATATATTTTTTTTTATTCCTGTTGCCCAGGGTATCTAGCGGATCAGCCCCAAGGTCCCGAGCAAGCCCAAGGCCCATAATCGAGTATTTATTTTATTTATTACTGTTGTTATTTATTTTATTTTATTTATTTTATTTTATTTATATTTTTATTTTATTTATTTTATATATATATATACCACATAAATATATATATATATATTTATGACACCTTGTATGTATACTGTATATATATTTATATATACATATATACCGGGTATATATTTATATATAATTTATATATATATATATACCGGTATATATATATATATATATATATATATACGGTATATATAATTATATATATATATATATATATATTATATATAATATATATATACAGTATGTATATATATATATATATATATATATATATATATATATATATATATATATATATATATATATATATATATACGGTATATATATAATTATATATATACTGTATATTAGGGTGGTCCACCAAAAAATATTTTTATACTTTTATTCCTCCACAAGGTTATTTTTTGTCCATTACCCATAGGTTACAAGCCTATGAAATTTCATGGCGATAAAACTTAATTTAGAGGTCGCCCCCATCATCTCGCTTTCTATCATAGGATTTAACCCGGAAAATATCACATACACGAATTAGAGCACTTCCCGACATCACAGACCCAAATTGTGTTGATTTCTGAATTCTCCGGGGTTGGTAACCCCATAGACACATTTTATCAACTAAAAACTGATATACAGCTGTCTGAATGCTGATTTTCATTATTTGGTTTTCATACCGTAAATTAGGGGTAGGCCGTACCCTGGTTAGGGTACTTCTAATAGAGATAGAACAAAATGGTTTGCATTTTTGAACTCAGAAGGGTCGATTTACACATAGAAATGCTTTCATATTTCATTTATTTACTAAAACCTGCAAAATATGACAGAAAATTTCAATTTCTCTATTTTCTTATAGAAAAACTATTTTTTTGGCAATATTTTGTGAATTGTCAATAAATCAGTGTCAATGAAACCACTTCTATGTGTAAATCGACCCTTCTGAGTTCAAAAATGCTAACCATTTTGCTTTGTATCTACTAGAAGTAGCCTAACCAGGGTATGGCCTACCCCTAAAATTTACTGTGAAAACCAAATAATGAAATTCAGCATTCAGACAGCTGTATATCAGTTTTTAGTTGATAAAATGTGGTCTATGGGGTTATCAACCCCGAAGAATTCAGAAATCAACACCATTTGGGTCTGTGATGTCGGGAAGCGCTCCAATTCGGGTATGTGATATTTTCCGGGTTAAATCCTATGATAGAAAGCGAGATGATGGGTCGACCTCTAAATATCATTGTATCGCGATGACATTTTGCACACAAGGAGAGGAATGCAACACGAAAAAAAGAAGCGGTGTGGAGAAAGGACCAGTGCACTTTGAAATTTTACCCCCTCTTCTTGGACCACCCTACTGTATATAATTATATATTTATATATTTTATTTATTTTTATTCCTGTTGCCCAGGGTATCTAGCGGATCAGCCCCAAGGTCCCGAGCAAGCCCAAGGCCCATAATCGAGTATTTATATTATTATTATATTTTTATTTTATTTATATATTTATTTATTTTATTTATTACTGTTGTTATTTATTTTATTTTATTTATTTTATTTTATTAAATTTTTATTTTGTTTGACACCTTGTATATATATATATATATATATAAGTATTGTACATTGTGGCAAAGATATATAACTGAATAAACATTCTCATATATTTATATTACAATAACAATGCATGGAAACAATTGCGCATAGCTCGCGAACCAATTACGCTATATTATTTTTGTTTTCACCATTAGAAAGAGCATAATTTTGCGATGACGGTGATATAAACAGTTATATACGTATCCGAGCAAATAACCCAACGCCGAGGTGTGGAACAGCTCGGACCCCGGCTAGCATCGGCGGAACAGAGATGGGTGAAGCATAAATATTCGCATTTTGGTTCTTAATTTCAAATATTCATAGCGCAAAAAGTATTTGTCCTAGGAACTTCTAGTTTGTTTTATACTCATCAGCACTATTGTCCGTATTCATACAGCCTAAATTTAATACCATACACTTCGTAGCAACGAAATAAATCGAAAATGTTATAAACCATATAAATCAAAATCATAGTTTTTTTATTTTTTCGGTCACTGCTTGAGAACTATTGAATATAAACAATCTCTGTTTTCAGATTTGGAAAGAGGAGAAAAAATACTATTATTTGAGCAAAAGAAAAATATATGGTCATCACTCACAATTTAGAGCTAGGATGGTGTGAAGACAATTGCATGGGAAATAATTGTATTCCGGACTCATTTACACTTTCATATTTCGATTTATTTACATTTTGTTTTGTTTTATCATGTACTATAAATATTCCTCTTTCCATTGACATATGATATATAACAATAAACAGCATTCTGGTGGATGAAAATACAGAAAAACACAAGGCTTCTAAAACTCGCCCAGCCTGGTATTTCATGGCAAGTTTAGAGAAGGTCTTACTTCATAAGTTACATATTTAACCCTCCCGCATCCAGCAACTTCATTATCTAACTTACGGTAAGACATTCTCTAATTTGCCATGAAATATCAGGCTGGGCGAGTTTTCGAAGCCTTGTGTTTTTCTGTATTTTCATCCCCCAGAATGCTGTTTATTATGATGTATCATATGTCAATGGAAAGAGGAATATTTATAGTACATGATAAAACAAACAAAAATGTAAATAAATCGAAATATGAAAGTGTAAATGAGTCCGGAATACAATTATTTATCATGCAATTGTCTTCACACCGCCCTAGCTCTAAATTGTGAGTGATGACCATATATTTTGTCTTGCTCAAATAATAGTATTTTTTCTCCTCTTTCCAAATCTGAAAACAGAAATTGTTTATCTTCAATAGTTCTCAAGCAGTGGCCGAAAAAGAAAAAAATATATATTGATATGGTTTATAACATTTTCGATTTATTTCGTTGCTACGAAGTGTATGGTTTTAAATTTAGGCTGCATGAATACGGCAAATAATGCTGATGAGTATAAAACAAACTAGAAGTTCCTAGGATAAATACTTTTTGCGCTATGAATATTTGAAATGAAGAGCCAAAATGCGAATATTTATGCTTCACCCATCTCTGTTCCGGCGATGCTAGCCGGGTTCCGAGCTGTTCCCCACCTCGTGGTTGCGTTATTTGCTCGGATACGTATATAACTGTATATATCACCAGAATAGAAAAATTGTGCTCTTTCCAATGGTGAAAACAAAAATAATATAGCGTAATTGGTTCGCGAGCTATGCGCAATTGTTTCCATGCAGTGACCGAAAACAAAAAAAATAGATATGGTTTATAAAATGTTCGATTTATTTCGTTGCTACGAAGTGTATGGTTTTAAATTTAAGCTGTATGAATACGGCAAATAATGCTGATGAGTATAAAACAAACTAAAAGTTCCTAGGACAAATACTTTTTGCACTATGAATATTTAAAATGAAGAGCCAAATGCGAATATTTACGCTTCACCCGTCTCTTTTCCGCCAATGCTAGCCGGGTTCCGAGCTGTTCCCCACCTCGGCATTGGTTTATTTGCTCGGATACGTATATAACTGTTTATATCACCGTCATCGGAAAATTATGCTCTTTCTAATGGTGAAAACAAAAATAATATAGCGTTATTGGTTCGCGAGCTATGTGCAATTGTTTCCATGCATTGTTATTGTTATGTAAATATATGAGAATGTTTATACAGTTGTATATCTTTGCCACAATGTACAACATTTATATAAATATATAAATATAATATATATATATATATATATATATATATATATATATATATATATATATATATATATATATATATATATATATATATATAAAATAAATGAAACATAAATATAAATAAAATTAAATAAATCAAATCAAATAAATAAATATATAAATAAAATAAAAATGTAATAATAATATAAATACTCGATCATGGGCCTTGGGCTTGCTCGGGACCTTGGGGCTGATCCGCTACACACCCTGGGGAACAGGAATACAAAAAAATATATATATATATATATAAATACCGGGTATATATATATATATATATATATATATATATATATATATATATATATATATATATATATATATATAATAAAAAATAATAAAAAATAAATAAAATAAAAAATATAATAATAATATAAATACTCGATTATGGGCCTTGGGCTGGCTCGGGACCTTAGGGCTGATCCGCTAAACAGCCTGGGGAAAAGGAATGATAAAGAAAAAAAATATATATATATACCGGGTATACTGTATACGTATATATATATATATATATATATATATATATATATATATATATATATATATATATATATATATATATATATATATATATATATATATACTGTATATATATAAATAAAATAAATAAAATAAATAAAAATAAAATAATAATATATAAATACTCGATTATGGGCCTTGGGCTTGCTCGGGACCTTGGGGCTGATCCGCTAGACAGCCTGGGGAACAGGAATAATAAAGAAAAAAATATATATATATACCGGGTATATATAATATATATATATATATATATATATATATATATATATATATATATATATATATATATATATATATTATACTGTATATATATAAATAAAATAAATAAAATAAATAAAATACAAAATAAAATAATAATATAAATACTCTATTATGGGCCATGGGCTTGCTCAGGACCTTGGGGCTGATCTGTTAGACACCCTGGGGAACAGGAATAACAAAACAAATATATACGGTATATATATATAAAATAAATAAAATAAACATAAATAAAATGAAATAAATAAAATAAAATAAATAAAAACTAATAAATCAAATACATAAATATTTAAATAAAATATAAAATATAATAATAATATAAATACTCGATTATGGGTCTTGGGCTTGCTCGGGACCTTGGGGCTGTTATATACTGTATATAGGCTATATATAATATATATATATATATATAATAATATACTGTAATATAACTAAAATTCCATAGAGTACTTACCATACTTCCTGTAAGCATTCCTGTGACATCTTCGTGATTATAATGTATTTATTTCGTAGGCAGTATTTATTGATAAATATATTTGTCTTTCAAGCAAAAAATAGTGTAAAGTCATCAATGATACCTAGACAAAACTGCATCAATACTCAAGGGGTTAACCAAGATTCACTCCCCTCAGTCACAAAAAGTCACAAGTAACATCTTATATACATAATTATATAGTTCGAATTATTCACTAAACACTTTCACTGGGTAGATGAAATAATCCATTATTGCCTGCCTATAGCTAGGCATGGTGGGCCAGAGGGAGGGAGCCCAGAATTTAAAGGGCCGGGACCCTGCCTCACAGTCTGGGGGGCGGGAAACTACTGACTTTACAGAGGCCCGCGCTCCTCAGAGAGGGACGCTATGGGGTTGCTAGATACTTCCTTTTGTAACTTACTGATGCCTAACTTACCAGTCCAAATTGAGTCAAAATCGAGTCATAAACTTATTTTTGGCGAATATTTCTAACTTACAGGTGGCATTATGACGCGATTGCGTCATACGAGCACTCTTGGAGGGGTGGCGTTATGACGCGATCGCATCCTATAGATGCGGGAGGGTTAAGTTACCGAATGCGGGAGGGTTAAAATCGCTAAACTAATGGGGCAAACGTTTTATAATATCAAAAGCAATGGGGCTAAACATGAGGGAGAAAGGGGTCAAGAAAACAATCCCTCAAGTGGAGACCTCCCCTTCAGAGTCTTCTCGTCATTCTCGGGTTAATAGTTGCACATATCGCCCTGTAATTGTTATCGTTATGACATTGTTGCCAACTCATGTAAGCCGCATTTGTCACGTCGAGGCCCGTTTTTCTCGGGAATTCAGTCCTGATTCTTGAAATACTGCGTAGGAAGACCCAACAAACCCTGCTACAGATCACCGCAGGGAGGGAATCACGGGCAGGAATCCCTGCCTATTATCGCAGCCGCTATAGCTATACATTGCCCGGAATTACAAATCACAATTTTATTACGATATACTATTACTTACATTAATTGTATTAGGATAGGTTTGCTAATGCCTGGAGATTATCTGAGGTAGACCCATCCATGTGTTTTCAGGAAAAAAAAATATATATTTTTGTTGACAACCTGCTGGGCCTGGAGTGTACATCAGCCGGTGCTCAGGGGGTTTAAAGAGGCCACCTGAGGGAAATTTGCGCCAAAAATTACCCGATAAAAGGGGAAAAATAGCTGATATTTGAGGAGGGGGGGTTGAGACACATATGTAGGAGTGGTAGTAAGTAATGGAGGGGAATTATCTCACCTAATCACAAATTGCTTTGTTTTGAGTGCCACTGGAGTGTTTTAAAGTGTTTTTTTATGCTCTGGATCTATTGGGGGACGGTCTCAGTGCACCACAAAAACCTCTATTGAGGACGGTCGTCGTTTATGGGTTAAGAATCCCGGCGCCTTCGCTCAGTAAAACCTCTTAAGAGTCCTGGCGTATTCCCCAGGTTAAGTGGGTATCACACTAGGCCAAATTATCGCCCTTCTCAGTTCTTCGTTTTCCTTTTGCAGCCGGTAGTACAGGCAGCTATTAGTATACACATACAGGCTTTACCCACTGGCTTCACCATGGCAGTAAGCGATCATTATATTGTGGTGTTTCAACTAAAATGTGGAGTGATATGGATTGATATTGACAAATTTAGTGTAATAGGACCCAATCAATACGCTAAGGTTGCAATGTTTTGCGTTTGAAACTTATATAAGCAGCTAAAAGGAAGTTTTTCGAAATATATAAAGCCTGACTGCTCCCCTACTTGTTTCCGCGGCACTAAGTGATCGTTATATTGTGCTATTTCACCTATAATGTAGAGTAATATGGATTTACATCAATTATAATGCAATATGACTCAATCTACACACTAACATAAATATTTTGTTCTATCTATCTATCTATTGCATGACACCGTGATCCCCGAAGATGTGGCCATGAACGAAATGCCCCCATGCACCTCTGTCCCCAGTCAGTCGACGCCTCTCCTCCCACCCATCCATATACTTCTTCACTTTATCCTTCCACCTCTCTTTTGGTTTTATTTTTTATATATTTTTTTTATCTGGAGCTTATATGAGGAAATATTTTGAACTTTTCGATTTTTGTTTTATGTTTTTAATTCATACCAATCGCTGTGGCTTAGGAACAGGGGTTATATAGCTGCAATTGGTGTAGCTATTTTAGCATTAATTCACCTAGTTTGTCTATCTGCAGCCCTTCTCACAATCAAAACACACAATTTTGTAGCAAAATATATATTTCACCGTCATAATACTTGAGATATCATTGAGAATAATGCAAACCACCCAAACCACCTCCTGTGTCCTCTATAAATCAGACGTGCATGTACCAGTCTCAATACGTAGTGCTACAGGTCGACATCGCAAACATATCGTCTCAAATAGGGTTTTAACCAAGACAAAATTAACAATACGCATTTGGTTATTGAATATTTGATAACATCCACCATTTGATGTAGGCAATTTTGTAATACTTAGTGTTTTCTCTAAGTTTCTAGTATTGCATTCCCTAAAATGCATTGAGGCTGACAATTTACCTCCGTGAAAAGACGTTGCTTCCCACCAAGTGCGGGCTGCATCCTAGCTCTGTCAAACGGCGATATTTGTTCTGGAGAAGGGCGGTATCTCCATTTTTGCGATGGAAGGGCTAAAAACTGGCCTAGTGTGATACCCTCTTTACGGCGACTGCTGCCATTATTGCCCCTATACTTGCCCCACATACTCTTAGTACCGGAGAACTTCCCCACGACTGGCTTTTGGCGAATGTGACCCCGATTATTATATCCAGAGACAAAACCCTCCCAGTTAACTATAGGCCTTTTTCTTTAAACTAAGTTCCTTTCAAAATTTTAGAACACATCCTGCATCAACATGTAAAGGACCATTTTAGCAACCAAAATATACTGACTGGCTCACAGCACGGCTTTCAACCCAAACTCTCGTGCGAGATGCAATTACTTGTAACAACTCATGACATATCCCAGTCTCTAAATGACCCTAAAATTTTACAAATTGATGCCACAGTTCTTGATTTCGCCAAAGCCTTCAACAAAGTCCCCCACTATAGACTGTTAGTTAAACTGAATTACTGTGGAATCCGAGGACCACTTATTCACTGGATTAAGACTTTCCTAACTAATCGAGAACAGCACGTTTTTCTCGATAACTCCCACTAATTTTCTATTCCTGTAACTTCAGGGGTACCCCAAGGCACCGTCCTTGGACCCCCTCTCTTTCTCTCATACATCAATGACCTTCCATCACCTTTAACTTTTACTACTAGACTTTTTGCAGACGATAGTTTAGTATACTGACCAATAGCTGATAGGGACGATATTGCCTTTGACTTCAAGATGACTTGACTGCCCTTGAATACTGGGAAGCCAAGTGGCAGATGACCTGCAGACCAGACAAATGTCACCGCATATGTTTTACTCGCTCCAAGAAACCTGTCTCCTTTGCCTATAAACTCCGTAATACCAACCTTGATACCGTCCATTCTCATAAGTATTTGGGAGTCCATCTCTCAGCATACATGAGGTGGAGCATACATGTGAGTAGCATCAGGGCAAAAGCCAACAAAGCCCTGGAGTTCCTGCGCAGGAACCTAAGTAGGTGCAAAGCAGACATCAACATTTTAACTTTTAACATCATTGGTGCCTTCACTGTCATCATTATGCCTTTCAGCACTTTTAGGATAGTATGTGGGATCGACAGCATCGCTGCCATTACTGGAGTTAGGCTACTAGAAACACTTGGAATCCAACGAGGAATGTAATTTGTTTTAGCCTAGCCCTGATAAAAAGACGAAACTCTTCCTTTTTCCGCTGATTGAAGGCCAGATGGAGTAGCTACAGGCTACCAGTTACTATTCTCATCACTTGTACATTATGCCATTGTTGTGTTAAATCAGAGGAATATTAAAGCACTAAAACACGATATATCACTGGAAATAATAGGCAGTTCAGCAGAGTCGGCCACACTCTGGGAGTTTAAACTTTTAAACATAAACAATGAGGTGTGCAGGGTGCGGGCAGCGAAATGTTTCTGGTGGCTCAGTTATTTCGTATTTGTTTAAGTTTTTCGTTATTCCAGTGACTTATCTTTATTGTCTAATAATACTCTAATATTTTAGACATTGTTTACCTTACTGTGTGTACTTCAACAGCTATATTATAGCTGTGGTGGTTTTGGGAATCGAGAAACCTGCCCTACATAGCTCACCACATCAGCTTGGTATGGACATTCGTCTCAGCTAGCACTAAAAACGCCTACAAAATGGACACTTTCAAAGCATTTTGCATTTTTAATAATTACAAAATGATAATACTTCACAAAATCTAAACAAAGAACACCACTTCAACTAAACAGGGTTGGGTCCGTTACTGCAGCTGAGGTCGACTTCGCTGGCCTGTGTCAAATCCAGTTCTCCTGTTATCTATGATACAATATTTGGATTAATCAACAATACTGTATAATGGTATTGTTGTTAATTATTTGTATATATACATATAAAATGGAATGCAGTTATAATGCAATAGTGTATTTAGTTTCACAAATGTTGACTGTTGTTGTTGTTGTTGTTGTTCCCTAAGCTGCCTGGCCGAACAGCCCCGAGTCCCTGAGGAAGGCCATGGCCACGATCGGGCTTTCCCACAGAGCTCTCATTGAGTGTAGGTTGTGTTGTTGGCGTAAGTGGTTGTGTGAAATGCAGTCTTCTATGATGTGTTTAACCCTTAAAAAGCGGCTCACCACATAAGTCGTTTTTAATAAAGCTGGACTATGTGGCGGCGCTCGACATAGGTCGAGTGGCAATTTCAGCACGTAATGTTGCTGAGAGAGAGAGACAAGTGGTGGCAGGAGACTAGCGAGCGTATGACTGCTCCAGACCACCGCGGCGAACCTACTGACACGAATCTCAGCTCCCTCCTCCCTCTCTCACTCGCTACATACTGAATTATATGGGGAAAGTACCGAATTACATGCTTTTTGCACTCGCGTTGCACGGTTATTGCAAGAAAACTATCCATCATACAAGGATCGTTATGGTGTCATTCGAAAGCTCTGTTTATGCCCTTTCAGGGATAGATACTTGTTTTACGTTCTGGGTCTTATTTAGGCATGAAAATGATCACGTAAACAGCCCTATTTTGGCTAAAAACACCCCGCTGGGCGGTACATATAAATAAACCGCATAGGCCGCTAAAGAAGGGTTAATGGTATGGGGTGCTGTGTTACATCCCGGGCAGGCGTCGACAACGGAGTCATCCAGTCTCTTCTGATAGCTCAGGAGAGCTGGATGGTGTCCGCATCTCAGCCTGGCCAGGTGGACTCTGTCCTCGCGAGGGAGGGAGGATTCGGAAGGATGGATTTCGGGAGGTCGTGCATGCAGCTGCGTGTTGTCTGTGAGTGAGTGGATGGATTGGCGAGAGATATGAGTATGGATGTGCTTCTGGAAGTTGGTTCGGGGTGGGCAGGGAGGGAGAGAGGACAATAACTGTGTGTGATACCGTGTGCTGGGTGTTGTTTTGATATTTCTTGGTGTCTGTGGGTGTGTTGCCATGTAGTTTAGTGGGTGGTCTTGGTTCGTGGAGGCTGCTGCCAGGAATTGAGTGCCTCTCATGTCCAGATGGTCTTTGACTTTGAGGATTTTGGTTTCTTGATGTAGATGATCTGTGGGTGCAGTAGCTGTGCAGCCTGTAATGATCTTCAGGGCTTTGTTTTGGATAGTCTGTAAGGTCTTATGATGTGTTTCAGCTAGGTTAGAAGCCCAGGCTGGGCTTGCGTATTCCATTACTGATCTTATGTATTGTTTATATACTGTGGTGGTAGTTTCTTTGTTGTGTCCAAATTTTGTGTGAGCAAGTGACCTGAGGGCGTTAAGTCTGGGTGTCAGTTTCTTTTTAATGTTTGTGGTGTGCTGTTTGAATGTCATATGAGTATCATATGTTACTCCTAGGATTTTGGGTGTGTGTGTATGTGTTAGGGGTGTGTTGTTTATGGTGAGTTGAGGGATGTATTCGTGTTCACCTGTCCAGCTTGTGAGCAGGGTTGCGGTGGATTTGGCTGGGGCTAGATTCAGTCTGTTTGTAGTGCACCAGCCATGTAGTGTGTTGAGATAGGGTTGAAGGAGATCTGTTGCTCTTCTTGGGTCATGGTGTGTGCATGTGAGTGTTATGTCATCTGCATAGGAGGCTAAGTTTATTTGGGGAGTATTGGGTGTAGTTATATCGTGCATGTACAGATTGAAGAGTGCGGGCGATAGGACGGATCCCTGTGGGACTCCGTTTGGAAAGTTTCTGATTTTAGATGACTGACCGGCAAAAGATACGTGTGCACATCTGCCTGCTAGGAAGTTGGCCAGCCACCTTTTTGTGTTGTTGTGCATGTTTGTGTTGTAGATTTTGTTTGTTAGGTTGTGGCGGGGGATGGCATCGAAGGCTTTACTAATGTCGAGTGTGGCTAATAGTGATCTGTGTGGTGGTCTAGCTGAGTTGATGCCGTCAAAAGCTCTTTGTGTAAGGTCTGTGAGAAGAGTGTTTGTGGAGTGCAGTGGCCTAAAGCCATGTTGTGTTAGAGCTAGGGGTAGGTCGGGTGTAATTAGTTGTAATACTAGGCGTTCCATGACTTTGGAGGGGGAGCAAAGGAGTGTGATGGGGCGGTGCGAGGAGGGTAGCGTGGGGTCTTTGTTGGGTTTGGGGAATGTGATGATGATACCATGCTTCCAAATGTCTGGTATTGTGTTGTGTGAATAGCTGTAGTTTGATATGTTAGTGAGTGTTTGTATGCCTTGTGGTCCCAGGTGTCTGAGGTGTATGTTGCTTATGTTGTCTAGGCCACAGGCGGGTGAGTGCTTGAGATTGTTGATGATATGCTTTGTCTGGTGATTGGTGAAGGGTGTATAGTCAGGGTCTGTGGGGAATTGTCTCTTACGTCGGATGACACGTCGGTCGTCTTTGTGAGGTTTTAGGTGGCTGACATGTGAGAAGTGATTGATGAGAGTGTTTGCTTGTTGTTTACATGAAGGAGTAGAGTCTGTTGTTGTGATTGCAGCATGTGATTGTGTTGTGTTGCTGTTGGAAAGTGTGATGCTGTTTAGTGTTTTGTAGAGTTTTTTGGGGTTTGTTTTGTGATCAAGTGTTTGTAGGAAGTTATTCCAATTTAGTTTTTGTTGTTCTTGTATTTTTTTTGTTAGTTTGGGTGTTGAGTGCTTGGATTTGTTGTGTGATGTCTTGTGTGTGGGGTGCTGGGGAGTGTTTCAGTGTGTCGCGTTGTCTGATGAGGTTTTGAATTTCTGGTGTGAAGTTGGGGTTGTGTCTTTTTCTGTTACCTCTTGGAATGTGTTTCTTGTCAGCGTTTTGGATAGTTTTATTGAGTATGTGTACAGCATTGTTGATGTTAGTGATGGGTGTACTGTTTAGAGTTGTGAAGTGTTGTTCTGTCTCATTTGTAAATGCTTCCCAGTAAGCTCTTTTATAATTGGTGTATGTGTGTTTGTGGCTAGCTGGGGTGAGTCTGGTTTTGGTGGTGATAATGATCGGGAGGTGGTCAGAGCCTAAGGTTCTGACCACCCTCCAGGATGTTGTGGGGGCGAGTTCTGGGGAGCAAAAGGTGATGTCTGGAGATGATGGGTTATAGAGGGCTTGGTGAGGAATATGGGTATGTTGATGGATGTCGTTAAGGATGATGAGGTTATCTGTTTGGTTTTGTAGTACCAGCCCTCTGTCTGTGTCGGGGTTGTCGACAAACCAGGCCGACGTCTTGGCGTTGAAGTCACCACCCAGGATGATGTGTGGGGTGTTTGTGATGTGTTGTAAGTGTGGTCTGTATTCATTTGGTACTGTAGGGGATGTTTGGGGAGGGATGTATGTGTTTATGATGGTTATGTTGGATTTGTTGCCAGTGCGTATTTTAATTGATTGTATTTCTGTTGTGTTATCATTTGGGGGGAGGAGGGATTTGGTTTGTACACTGGTTACTATGTATGATATTTCATTGTGTACCAGGGTGATGAGTCCACCGCCCCCGCCGACAGCCCGGTCTTGTCTGATGGTGGTGAAATTATGAAATGTGGGTGTTTTTTGTGATGTGCGGAGTTTTGTTTCTTGTAAGATGGCAATGTGTATGTTGTGTTGTTTGATGAAGTGTGAGAGTTCGTGTTTCTTTGTGTTAATGCCATCTATGTTCAATTGGAGAATGTTAATGTTATGTGCACGATGTATGTTGGGTGCTGCTGCACGAGGATGGGGTGGGGGTGGGGGTGAGGGAGGGGCTGGAGGTTGGGATTGGTGAGGTGGGGGTGGGGATTGGGGAGCAGGAGATGGGGGTTGGAATGGATTAGGATGGGGTGTGGTGTGTTGAGTTGAGGATGTGGATGGTATGGGAAAGTTAGGTGGGTTAGGGAGGAGAGGTGGACGGGTTTTAGGGGGGGGAGTGGATGATATGAGAAGGCTAGGTGGGTTGGGGAGGAGAGGTGGACGGGTTTTAGGCGAGGGATTTGACTGGGAGAGGGAGGGGCATGAGGAACAGGTCCAGGTGTTCGTGTAGTGTTTCTTGGAGGCAAGTGTTGTACAGGTGAAGTGGGTCCAGTTCCTGCATGAATTGCAGAGAACTGAACCCTTAGTGTGGCGACTCGAAGTGATGGGTTTTGAGCAAGTTGGACATATGTATGTGTACGTGGGTCCTGGGTTGCTCTCAATGTCTCCGGCTAGAAGAAGTCTTCGAGAAATGACAGCCGGAGAGTAATTTCTCGGTGTAGGAAAAACTGTGTGATGTGTGTGTGTGGTGTGAGAGGTGTGGAAATTCCCGGCGCGACCGAAGCCACTCCAAGGACCCGTGCCCCCAGGGGGGGGGCAGGGGATAGTTGTGACGGTTTGGCTCCCGAAACTGCTCATTACCATTGTCATTTGTCACCATGTCTATTGAGGCATTATATGAACTAAAGTGTAGGTTAATGCACATATTGAGGCATTATATGAACTAAAGTGTAGGTTAATACACATATTGAGGCATTATATGAACTAAAGTGTAGGTTAATACACATATTGAGGCATTATATGAACTAAAGTGTAGGTTAATACACATATTGAGGCATTATATGAACTAAAGTGTAGGTAAATACACATATTTTTCCGTCTGAATTAACGTTATCTCGGATATTTTCGTCAAAGCGATGGTTATATTCAGCAATTGTCATATGAATTCGCCATGCATTAGGTGATGTGCGTAGGTAATGAAGAGCTTAACCCTTCCTGCCCGGGTGTCCATGTGAAAGGACACCACGAAAAAAGGGCAGGAGCCCGGTGTCCTGTTACTAGGCAGTAAGCTTTCAAGCCTATTCAGATTCTTCTGAACACCGTGCATCCGACGCATGTAAACAAAGCCGATCGTTGCGTCACCGCACCTCCGAAAACAATAAGGAGACGTCGGATCAATGTTATTGTTGTGACGTCAGACGAAATTAGTGTGTGATAAGCTCCGATATTGTCAACATCGCGGAAAAATTCGCTCCACGGAAATCGTCATCACAACTGAACCAGTTGACTTAGAGAGCTCTACTCAACGCCAGTCTACAGATTGGAAACCGCACTACGTTTATAGATGCATGGGAAATTTCTAGCAGTTAAACTAAACAAAAATACGGTAGCCTAGGCCTAGACGTTTTTCGGCCAGATGGCCCGGGTAGCCCACACTGTCCTTTGGAGAGACAGCCTGGGCCCGGAGGGTTAAACGTGAACAACAATAATAACTGATATTTGGCGAATATATATTTGAATTCATACTGGAGGAGGCGGATGGGTCTCTCTCTCTCTCTCTCCACGTTCCTATATGTCGGTCGTTATGCTTCCCATTGTCTCTCCGTCTTATAGTAAGGTGTTATTAATAACATTATAATACTATAGGCAGTTAGTAGAACAACAAATACCCTCGTTAGTGTTTTACCTCTCCAACAACCCTTTCCCCTTCCCCTTCTCTCTCTCTCTCTCCCTCCCCCCCCCCTTCTCCCACTCAAACGCACACGCAATAATCGTTCACCGCTATTGAAAGATACCACTTGCCATTATTGTGTCAATTTATTTAAGAGCATCTATGAACATTTGGAGACATTTCATTATATATAGCAATTTATGCATTTGTATTACATATATGTTTCCTTTGTCTTGTTAATTATATCTTATGATACTGATATAGCTAAAATTAGATCAACCAATCACATTCTCTGTAAAACACGCCTGCTTACTACACCAAGTATTGCCAGATAAAACTGCGAGCCCCTGAGCGAGGGTGGGTCAGCTGGATCTTTGACCGACTGTACACCCAAGGACCAGCAGGTTGTACATTTTTTGTTTTAAAAAAACACCAGGAGTGGGTTAGAAAGGAAAGAAATCCACAAAAAAACGATCCCCTAGGTCATTAAGGGGTCCTACGGTGCGCCCAGAAGTCGGAATTACATGAGGGGAAATGGGTAGGCAAAAACATGCAAACACAGGTTGTTGCGTGCTCACGCGCAAGCGGCTGGAATTTACGAGTTTTCAACCATCGGCATTGTTGGAGGGGATACTTACACAGTCTCCATGCAAATTTGAACCCTCTAGGTGCCAGAGGACCGGAGTAATTAACCGTGACGCACCCTATGTGGCGCTGGGATTTCGCGTTACATACATTGCCGACACACGTGATGCGTCGCTGGTACCCAGTGGGTTAAGGTTTAATGGTGGTGCTAGAGCCGAGTGATCCCACATAACTTCTGCAGTATATTTGGGGTGTGCAATTTGAAATATTCCTAAAGAATTTGAAATTAAATATAACAAACAGAAAAATGATATTATAACTAAATTATTTTAAAACTGACTAAAATATTGAATCACGTCATAGTATTTAGTTCTGGTTTGAGTAGTTGAATTAAAGTTTGATGTGTGTTGCACTCCAAGTCGCTTGTTTTGCGTTATATAAAGCAAACTAGTCATGATAGCCATGATATTTAAATGAGTGCCGCTTCATTGAGATTGCGACACATTCATTAAGTTACACCCCGTTCTTAACATAAATTTTCTATTACAAACCCCAATGCACTAGAATAAACAAATGAAAGCATATGGTCTTCCCAGGAATCGAACTTGGCACACGTGTAAATCTGCAAGACCCGGGATCGAATCCCTGCCACGGCGGACATTTAGTGGGTGTGGTAGTACGTCCTAGCATGTTTCACATGCTCGCACCCAGTCAGGGGACATCCTGACGACGTATACAGACTAAAACACACATAACAAAGCCACTCCAACAGCTTCCTCTCTCTCCAACACCCCTTCTCCCCTCTCAACACTCTTCTCTGAGCTAGTGCCGATACAAATGGCCAGTCCTGTATAGAATCGTGAGGTTCAGAGTCGTAAAGATTCCAGGACGAGCTCCATAGAAACTGAAACTGAAACTGACTGACACCACACCCAGAACATAAACATCTAAACGATTGCACCACCAACACAGTTTAACATGCAAGAAGGCTAATTAAGCTTAATTATGATACTATTTTGTCGATGTGAGATTTAGGACTACTGCTATGAATGCTTCGCTAGCCACCTCAATGAAGTGATAGCGTGATAGCTGTCTGATTGCAAACAATCGCAAACATGATTCGTCGAATCAGAGGCGATCACGTTCAGTTGGGCTATCACGTTTGCGTGTTTAGATGTACTGAATGCGCCCCTTTACTAGCTTTATGGTATACTCACTATACTGCAGCTGGACTTATATATTCATTCATTAGTGTACAGTATTTTGAAGTTTATGGAGAAGTTATATGACTCTTAACCCTGGCTGTGTAAGACCATAGAGTACAGAAGGATAGAGCTCAAAGCGTGACGTCACACGGTTATTTTGCCGCGCGTCTTAGGGATTTGGTGGCAGCACTGTTGTAGGGCATACAACCAAAACACCTCCGTCGTTTTTCCTTATTAGATACTCCTTGATATCTGTGCACCTGTCTTGTCTGCATTGTTACCAAAGTTAAGGGAAATTCCGCAAAATGAAGGGGCAATAGATTAAAAAGGGAACGTCTTTAAGAGTGTTGGTAAAAACACTTGCAAATTATTTAAAATAAGTTAGATATATTAAAAACGAGAGGAAATTATTAGGAATACATATATATTATAAAAGATACTTATATATGATGTAAGCTGTATAACTACATGCAACACAACAAGAATTAAAATTTCGTTATGAATATATATTATTAGTTACATGTTATGTAGATGTTAATTTATAAAGTTGCACTAAAACAGGACATTTCACGAAATACGTCTTAGGTTATACTTGTGACACCTAGGGATAATTTGGCCCAGCATGCTTGACGTTGGCAACTCCCCACTCTCACAACAACAATGGTGGGGGTATAAGAGACTTGACTGTGAACCTCATCATAATGACGACAATTTCACGATGATCTGGCCTTTACAGTAGCTTATACTTATGTCTATTTAACTCTATCATGTCTATAGAGTCTCTGGATAGTGTAGAATTGAATATTAATAGCGTTATTAGTACAAGGTAGGAATTATTACCAATTAATGGGGACCCTCCCATTTTCCTTTGCTCTCGTGCTGCCATCTCTCTAACACGCGGCTCGCCATTTTCAGATTTGTAGCGTCTTTCTTTCCTCTCTATCCAATCTGTACTCTATGTGTAAGACCAGGTGCTATTATCGTGTGTGTGTGAGAGAGAGAAAGAGAGAGAGATTAAAGAGGTAAATTTGGCTATAGAAGTTGAACAAATATGGAACCTACTACTAAGGATAAGAATACTTAGCATGCTAGAGTTAATTATCCGACAATGAGACATTTAGATTACATTAACAATATCTTACTGAAACGTATTGTTGTCTGCGTGTGTTTAGTGTGTGTGTGTGTGTGTGTGTGTGAAAAGTATTTATATAGTAGAATATGGAAATTCCTTTCGTCTCTTCACGAACAAGATATTTAACAACATATATTTCATGCATTTAGTTTTCTTTTAGACGAAGACGGTTGGCTGATTAATGATCAAATTGGTTACTGTTGTTATTTTTATTGGGGATTAAAATAACGAAAATATAGAATACTCCCCTACTTCAGCAAAGGAAACCGCCAACAAAAACCGTGGGAAACCTACACCAGGAAGGAGGAACTCAGGAAGAACGAAGGACGAGAAAGCAAGATGGTGACAACCATAGAAAGCGTTTTCCAACAACAAACAAAGGGGAAACCAAAGGAAAACAAATAGAAGTAAGACAGAAGAAAGCGATGCCTACCAGAATATCTACCATGCCCCGTATTCCGAAATTGCCCCAGCAGAACAGAAGAAGAACAAAGGCAAGAAGACAGGAGAAAAGGAAGAAGTACCAACCAGGAAATGCGCGCCCAAGGAAACACCACATGTACCAATTGTCCATCAGTTTTCAAGGAATAATAACATTACTCCACTGCCAGTCATCACCGCCAGAAGAGAAGCCCGGGTCAACACTATTACACCAGAATGCCCTACTACACCCGGAAAGAACCTTAAAATATCTTCTACCTCCCAACAACAGCAAAAGAGAAGAATAGTGTTCAGCTAGGACGAGAAGGACTCCTATTACCACCAACAGAGTAAGCACTCTGGGCCAAAGTACTTACCCACCAGCTTCTAGGGGGTCCTCCTAATCCCCTAGATTACCCCCTGACCACACTTGTGACCTTTATGCTCCCACACACCAACCACGGGACATCTCAGCCAACGTCATCACTATGCTGAAGGAAACTGAACAGGGCAAGCAATTCTAGGGCTTTTCAATAACTGGCATTCCAAGTTGAATAAATCCTAGTATTACCCTCCCATTCATTTGGTTTGATAAACGGCATACTGGATATCCCACAAGGTCTGAGAAGTTATTTTCCCTATTGAGGGATCTTTGTTAATTGTGTGGCATACCATCTATTAGTATAGAAGTCTTTAATATGCTGCACCTTTAACCCCTGTCTATCGGGGCCCGACTTAAGTCCGTATCGAAAAATCTGGACTATGTTGCGGGGCCCGACTTAAGTCTGTGTGCAATTTTGGCGCAATATTGGCTCTGAGAGAGAGACGAGCGACGGGAGGAGCGTAGGTTGCCTCATGACCGCTCGCCACGGCTGCCGTGGGCCTACTGACATCTACTCCACACACATCCACCCTCCCTCCCTCGCTACACACGTAATTATGTAACGAAATGACCGTATTTTAGCGATTTTGCCCTTCGGTTGCACGATCGTTGCAAGACAACCAATGATCGTAGAAGGATGGTTCAGGTGTCATTGGAAAGCTCAACCCTTTCAGGGATTCATAATTGTATTATGCTCTGGCTCTTGTTTATGCATGAAAAAGAGCACAGAAACAAGGCCATTTCTGGTTAAAAAAAAAACCCGCTTGGCGCGTAGTGGAAAAAAACTGATGGGCCCGCTCGTAAGGTGTTAATATCAGAAGGCTGAAGTACCAGGGCATACCCACACTTCAACTTTTATTATTAAAACTGCATTCTAAGAACTACCAAACGATACTTGGCATACCAAGGTCACTTGTGTAGTTCAGGGCTCTGCGACGTACCTTAACCGGCACTCGGCATATAGAAGTCCTTGGTGCATTTATCTGTAGCATACTATTTGACTCTTGCAACTAAAAAGCTTAAACTGCCCTGAGTTGCTTGAACCTCTTATAAAGGTCAGTGGCAGTCGAGAAGACAAGAGTAGTCATAACCATATTGTCTACTCGCGTTAGCCCGATATAGTGACAATCCGTCATAACTCAGGCATTATATTAACCCTTAAAGAGCGGCGCCCGGCTATAGCCGGGCTCCAATTTGCAGCAAGTTAGGAGCATTATTATGGCTTTTAAAGGGTTAATATCGAGTGCAAATGGCCGGGAGTGCAGCGGGCCACACGTCCGACTCCCAGGGCCTACCGCCGCCCACTGACTCACCCTCCCTGTGTTCTCGAGAGGCCGGCAGTGTAGCCAGTAGTGAGCGTAGCTGGGAAAAATATACCGCTATACGCTAAACTCCCATGTTACTGGTACCACTGTATGAGAACCACGAGTGCTACGTAGCTCGTTCTGGTCTCATTTTGAAGCTTTTAGTGCCTATTTTTTTGCTGAATACATTTCTGTTCATGCAGATACTTGATTTATCATTCAGGAGGGCCTGAATATGCCTAAATAAGCCAAAAAAAAAACGCTAGACGAGGGTTAAAGACCCTAAGTCAAGAGTACCAGAACGGAACTTCATCACCGATTAATATAAAGGTCATGATAGTCGAGTATCCCTAAGCTCTAAGGCCCAAGCTATATATACTCGCCTTTGTCCGATGTGCCCAAATATATTTGTATATTTACGGAGCCGCATTTAACCCACTGAGCCCCAGCGACGCAGCGTTTGCGTCTACAATGTATGCAACGCTAAACCCCGGCGACTCAAACCATGCGTCCACCACTAAAAAATATATTATTCAACTCGTATGGTAGGAAATGGCTTGAAAATTGGAGGGGAGGTACCGTAGAGTGTTGGCGAACAGGGACGGTACGCGTGAACCGGCCAGCCAGGCCGCGCGGGTGGTGGTGGTGGGATTAGTGGCGCCACTTTACCCACTTATTTCACCGCGAATTAGGACCTTATTTACTCCTATCGTATGGGAGCTAGAGGCTTGAGATTTGTGTGAGACACTCCTTAGGATGTATGCATTACAATGCCATACTCAGTTGTTACCCTAGTGCTGCTGGGCGGGTGGTCATGCGGGGGAGGTGATGAAAAACACTGTATCCACTTATATCCAAACGACTTTTGACCTCATTTACTCTTGTCCTATGGTAGCTATAGGCTTGAAATTTGTGTGAGACACACTTTAGGATGTATGCCTTACTTGACCATGCTCAGCTATCCCCCAAGTCCTGCCGGAAGGGTGGTCATGCGGGGGAGGTGATGAAAGACACTGTACCCACTTATCTCCCAACGATTTTCGACCTCATTTACTCTTGTCCTATGGTAGCTATTGGCTAGATATTTGTATGGGATATTCCTTAGGAAGTAGGCAATGTATGGCAACCCACACATCTCGGTTTGTTGGGACAAGGGACGTGCGTGACAAAGGAAAGTCAGTTTACCCATACATCTCGCGAGTGCAACACCATGTCGGATTTACCACGCCGTTACCCACGCAGGGGAATATCCCTGGCCGATGCCTTGGCCATACTTGAGGAGAGTGATGTGCCTGATAGTGACACTGGATCATCAAATGACGATTCAGAGGACGAATATAGTCCCACTGTGGCGGAGTATGATGAAATGCATGAGGAGGAACCCTATCTCCCCATCGCTGAATGGTACGCCAGGTTACAACAAAGGGAGGAGAGTAGCTATCGTTTCCCTGCTCCCCTCCGTGACATAGTGGACTCCCCAGCAAGTGGGGAAAAGGAAGATGACCCACACCCCATGGCCTTCCTCAACATTCCACCTTCTCATCGTAGGGCAGAGAAGAGAAGAGGTGAGGATTTGGAGGGAGAGGAGGAGGAGGAGGAGGGTGAGCTGCACCAAGATCCGACACCACACGTGCCTCACCGTGGTGCTCCCCCACAGCGTTTGCCTTCCCCACCACCCTTCATGACTGCCCCCCACTTCCAGCAACCCCCCGCCCATCGACGCCCAGCAGCAGAAGGGATTGTCAGGCTGACACGCCACTTCCCTGAATATGTGCCACCCACAGAACACAATGACAAACCCCGAAGACGGTGTCATGTGTGCCGCAACACGACACAGAGGGAGCCAACGAGAACAGATACCAGGTGGATGTGCACAGAATGTGATGTTGCACTGTGTCTCCCGGACTGCTTCAGGGAGTATCACACCCTTGACCATTTCTAAAACTGTACTCAAAGACTGCGATAAAAGACGCTATGAAATGTGAAGTGTGTGTATAAACCTAGTGTAAATAATGAATATATACAAAGTGCCGAACACAATATGTAAGTGAGATTGACACTCAAATATACGTTAAACAGTGACGGACACCAATAAGTGTAAATATATACTATTTCTAAGTCAAACGTGCGTAAAACAATGTGTGAAACTCATATTGTATAACTATAAAACATATGATAAAGTAATAAACTGAATAAAGAGGGGAAGAGACATGAAAACTGAATAAAGCAGGGGAGTAAGAAAGATTGACGCAAGAAAAGGGAAAGTGTTGGTGGCCCGTGTCAGTCAGCTGGGTGTGTGACAGTTCGTGCCTTCTGTTATTGTCCAAGACCATGATGGCCGCCAGTATCCATGGCAATGAGGACACGCCACGCTCTTGCCACTCGTGTGCACTTATATCTAAGCACTTTTCACACTGTAACTTCACTTACAATGACATTATGTGATGCATGTTGCAGTGTTGCTAATATATGAACTATGAAGGCACACATGATGCTCGGGTGGTGTAAATAACCATCACTCGAAAACTGGCCGCATCGTACATCTGCCATGCTGCCGCGCTCAACTGTGGCTGGCCGGGCGGGAAGTTTGAAGGCCGCCCGGCACCAGCTGATGTATGAGGCTGCCTCCTCCCCCCAAATACGACCCCCAAATGACCGAGGTGAGTAAAAAAAAAATCTTCATTTCTTACCTTTTTCTTCCATTTTAGCAAAACAAGATTTTTGGCCATAACGGCCGGTCCCTGGATGTACATTAAAATATTCTAAACTAGCTGGGCCTCAGTGGGTTAAGACCCCATGCCCATTAATCTATCTGTAACCTACTACTTCACATGACAGGCCAACCTGGACGGCCCAATGGAGACTCAGAAGACTGCAAGCTGCTCCCTCAAAACCCTTTTACTCAAAGTGTTCACTTTTGGAGTTATTATATAAAACTGAAAGAAGTTGTTACCAGTGACAAGGTATATAAAGTTAGAGTCCCAAGATATTGACTCGGTCTAAATTCCTACAAGTGGATATAAAGTTAGTCCCCCAAATATTGACTCTACCAAATTATCATCAGTGCGCAAGGTGCCTTATAAAGTAAGAGTCCCAAGATTTTGACTCTGCCAAAATTCCTGCCAGTGATATCAAGTTTGTCCCCAAAACCTTGTCAACTAAGTGCAACTTAATATCATATCTGAATATAAAATCACCGTCTGGGTATATTTCGACTATTCAGTGTTTCACGAATATATATTTGTACAAGAGGACAGCTAAACCTATTTTTAAACCTGAGCTCCATCTAGATCCTCGATCGTGCTAGAAGAGTATTTTCCCATGTTGTATAAACTTATCTATTAATTTTAAAACCTTATTATCTCTTATATAAGTACGTAGAGTTTAAGATAAATAAAACTGTTCTTTAAATGATATGTCGGTGTTATATGTATCCTCTGCTTGCCTTCTGTGCATGTATTGTATGAACTCTGAAATCTCCAGTCTTGATAGAACTCACTAGAACCAATAAGCAAACCTGATAAAAATCACGGTATAACAGGGATCATCAGTGATCAGAATTCTGGCAACTATTATTATAATGAGTTTTGAACATATGCTTAAGGGGACAGTGGTTATTTTGTTGAGTCTATTTATATATAGTTTCCTCCCTAGACCTCCATCAAACTTAAAAAAATATCCAATAGATCCCCTTTCGAGATGAATTTGTAAATTTTTCGGTAGAAACATTTCACGGCCGAAGGCCATGGCACTTCTTCCACAATTACAGGCACGCTATCGCTCGCCAGGAATAAAATTGACACCTAAAGGGCACGAAAGATCTTAAAATTGACAAAGAAATGGGGCGAAAGGTCTTAAAATCGACAAACTAATGAGGCAGACGTCTTATGATTTCAAAACTAATGGGGATAAGCATGAGGAAGAAAGGAGACCAGAAAAACGGCCCATCTCCCCTTATTGGAATCTCTGTATACCCAATCCTATAAGAGGGAGAGATTAAGTTACTTTGGTTAGTTGCCGCATGTGTTGTGATACCGTGCTAAAATGTGGATACTATATAAGTGTAGGCTATCGACTATAGGACCTCCCCATATATACAATATTTAGTTGGATAAAAACACTACATACCCAACGCTGCATAATTGGGGGCTAACACTATTTTGATTTAATGTTGTTTGTGTAGCTGAGATTTGGCAAACATTTAGATACAGCTTACGGAAAGCTCCCTATTCACATTTTGCTGAATTAAAAAGTTGCATAAAAACCCTGATAAAGCAGGAGTAAAATCAGTTTGATTTGGTGCAATAATTGTTGAGTACTATTTCATTCGTTATAGTCATATAGATACGACTTTATATAGATAATGCCTATTATTTATGTAATGGCTGGGCCATTTTACAATTCATAAAAAAACAATAAATATTCAATTCTTCAGGATCTCTATCTATCTATCTATCTGAGGTGAAGTTGAACGGTCAGGCTATGGAGATTATCAGCTCATTTAGGTATCTGGGCAGTGTGCTGAGTAATGATGGGAGTATGGATGAAGAAGTGCGGGAGAGGGTGCAACAGGGGAAGAGGGTTGTAGGAATGCTGAAAGCAGTAACAAGAAATAGGGTGATCAGCATGGAAGTGAAGAAGTCCTTGCATGACAGTGCGGTAATCCAGACAGTGAGGGCAATCGGTACTAAATAGGACAAGAATTGCTCACAAGGTGATACAAGCATAACACTTTCCACAATAGTTCACAAAGACCTATTTTACAATTTCAGGGCAGGAGCCACCAAGATTTCAGTGTTGCATAGCAACGGTTGCTAGGCAAATAATTTTCCTTAGCAACCGGCAGCAACAATGCAGTTTCTGGAAAACTATGAGGTGCTATGGTTTTTTCTCAACTCCTTGTTCTAAAAAATATGTAGCATTGCATTTGGAGATCATATACAAGAATTATGTGGCATAAAATCCAATTTAGGGCAAGTCAGGCTATAAAAATGCCACTCCTAAAGCTTCAGACACTGTTGTCACAGTCACTTTTGCATTTGCAGTAGGCTGTGCATTTTAGATGCGCATCAACACATTTGCAGTCTGTGCATCCTCCTCGGCAAGAACACTTCAGTAGTTCTGGGCAGGTTGCACTGGCTTCGGGCAAGTTAGACCACAGAGGCCTCCACTTTTCTGGGCAAGTCCATCCCCACTCACTTGGAGAGGGCAACTGTCGTTCTGGCACCGTGGTGCAGCCCCAGTGGTGCCCACCTTGTAGTACTGCTCTCTTCATGTGTTGCTGTAGAGCAGCCTTGGTTGGAGGTAGACATGATATCTGACGTCCTTTGTGGATGAACAGATTCTTTCTGACTTCATTGATGGAACGAGAAGTTGCTGTCCTGTCATAGAGTCAAATGGTGAAGTACTCCAGAGAAGCCTCAGTCGCTTCACCAATATGTTCAGGTGCATTGTGCAGCTCATAGAATGTCGCAGTAAATTCATCATGTGCCTCCCACACTTTCCATGCAGTCTTCTTTCCCACCTGGACCAGATGGGACACGGTATCACAACCTGTATAAGCATGGAACACAGGCAGTGCCAAGGATCTTTCTGTGCCAAGTGAAGCACATATTTCATGAGCTGGGATGTACCTAAAGTCCTTTCCACAACCAAAGGCAATCCAGAGTTCTATCTGCTGTCTCTGAGCCAGCTGCTGTACGACTGCCACTGCCAATACTACCACGTCAGTGTCCACAGTTCGAACAAGGATCTTGTGGAAGCCCTGCATAACAGCATCACTGACATGCACCATGATCCTCGAGTCTGCCTCCTCATGGTTGCAGGGAGCAATGTTGCTGGTGTCTCGTGTAGGTAAGCATAGCACATTGGCACCATCAGTAACAATGAGAGTCTGGTCTCCTGATGCATTTTCCAGCAGTTCCTTGTTCAGGAATGTAAACAGGTCTGTCTTGTTGTTGGCCAAGCGAAGGAACTGCTGCCAGTTCTTTGGTGTTGGGCTAGACGCCCCAACTCGTCTGCGCTGAATAGGACCAGTGACACGTTGTTCTCTTGTCTGTGACTTGAGGCTGTTATCGAAGTACTGGTCCCAGACAACATCCACTCTCAGAGCCTGACTTTGAGCATTGTTTATGTATGGAAGAAAGACCTTGGCAGCATAGTCTCCAAATGTCTTGCAGCCCTCAGGTCTAAGAAAGTGAACAAGTGCCGCACCATCCATGATTCGCACTTCAGTCTCTGGTGTCACATCATTTGATGACCCTACTTTCTTTTCAAAACATTCTATGAGATCAGACTTCTTCCCTGGACGTAGCTGCCCATAGGCAGACAGAGATGGAGGAAATGGGAGGTTTTCATGATTGAAGAAATTGTTCAAGTCACCTTTCCTTGTCTGACATGCAACATACGGACTTGCAAACAGCGAAGATTCACTTTTGAGGAGACTGACTTTGTCCCCTGATTTGTTTGATCGTTTGCCTTGGACATTGAACAGTACCACCTTGTTCCTGGTAATTGTTGCTGTGATTGGCTTAGTATTTGTTCTGAGCCGCTCTTCCACAAATGTTGCATACTGCTCCTGACCCTTTGATGCGAGAGTGGTTAGACACTCGACTGACTGCTCATCCATGATGTCCTTTGTATGGAGTCTGAGAAGGTCCTGCCCTTCCTCCTCAAATGGGCTCCCCATGTCCTCCATTACACTAACTACCGCCTGAACCTGTCCAGCAAACAACTTCTGGGTTGACCGGGTTTGTTCATGATGGTTTCTTTGCCCAGAACTTTGTTGTTTCCCTACCATGGTCGCTTCAAACTCAGAAATTACTCTGACAAGTTCTGGTCCTGCCACTGCCCATCTCAAGAGGGAGTTTGCATCCTGGGTAAGCCCGATGATTCCGCCTTCATCCTTCATTACTCCATTGTTTTGTTCATGGCAGTGATCGACAGCAATGAGGGAGAATTTTCTCTGGGATTTTGCCACAACAAACTTGCCTTGCTGAAATTCTTTGGCAACATCTGGATGAGTGTGAGATAGACTGCTCATGTCACGCACATGTACGGACATCCAACGTGCGTAGTGGGTGTGGTTGAGACTGAAGAACCAAGGTGTCAATTTCTTCAATGTATCCACATACAAATCAAAGTCACCAGTACGTAGTGATCGCACAAATGTGAACAAGAGAAGTTCCAGCTCTAGACTCGTATGCCAGTACATGAACTGAGGACTTTCAGCTTTTCGCCGTTCACACCATGTGCTGAAAGTGTCTGTGGATTCTTCGGAATTGTTTGCAACATAGCCATCATAAGCCTTCTTGAGAAGGATGTACAATGCACATGCAGTGACTTGGTGAGCATGACGGGTTCGAGTCACATGTGATGCCTTCAGGAAGGACTCAGCAATGCCTGGTGTGGTAACATCAGCTTCCTGGAGAACTTCCACCCAACCACTTCCATCAAGCCAATGACCCAAAGCTTTCAAGCCTGTCATTTCAGTGTGTAGACCCCCATAAGCATTACAAACTTGTCCTCACCATACAGTTCGGACATATTCCATTGCAGCTTCTTCAGTGTAGCATACAGAGGTTGGTCCCCATTAATCACTGGAGTCTGGCCAGGGTTGAGGTGATGAACTGCTGACTTCACCACTTCCATGCAATGCCGAAGTATAGATGGTGAGCTGGCTTCCTCAACAAAGAGAGGCATCATGGCATTCACAGATGGCAGAATGTCTGGGTCTGGCACTCTGCTGGCATGGTATGCTGCCCAAGACAAAGTCGCCTCTGCTGATATGTCATCTGCATGATGTTTCTGGCCATTTCTGTGAATATTCAGTACGTCTTGACTATCACTGTGCGCAGATCAAATATATCAAACTTGCTGAAACTGGAAAAAAAATATGATTAAGGCCGAGGGTTTATCCTTTTACCACCTTTATCAAATACATCTGTTGCACACATTCCTTTATGGGATACAACTAGGTTCAGTTTCCCTACACCTAGCCCGATCGTTCATCCAGTGCCATTTAAGTCCCGTGCGATCTGTACACCTTCCGGGTAATTCTTAAGCCCCGTTAGCCTTGGCTCGGCTCTCCCGCGCTGGCACATCCTGTCAATTCAGGCGCGGCTATCTAACTACATCTACCAACTACAAACTACAGTTTAGTAGCTAGTGGATTTGGGGCTGTTAGATAGCATTTGGGACACTGATCTAGATATACTAGTACTTATTAAAGTACTAGTATATCTAGATCAGCTGGCACTGAACCCCATGCTGAGTTACACAGCAGTGATGTCACCAGTGTGCCCTGGTTGTGTGCTGACATTCACTCTATTATATAGATATATATGCTTTTATACATCTTTTGAACCATTTTAGGAGTGAATATAGGAAAATAAATAAAAGTACAAAGTCATAACACTTCATAGTAGTTCAGAAACTGCATCGTTGCTGCCGGTTGCAAAGGAAAATGCTTTGCCTAGCAACCGTTGCTATGCAATACAGAAATCTCGGTGGCTCCTGCTCTGAAATTGTAAAGTAGGTCCTTGTGAACATTTCCGGGAAGTTTCATGCTTGTATCACATGTGAGCAATTCTTGCACCCATTTCCTTGACTGGAACACCTTGAGATGGTTCGGCCATATGGAAGGTATGAGAAGGGAGAGAATGACTAAGAGTGTGTACGAGAGCGAGGTGGAAGGACAGAGAGGGAGAGTAAACCGTGGAGAGGTGGAAGGATGGAGTGAAGAAGTATATGAATGAAGGCGGTGCTGGTTGGGATAAGGGAAGTCGACTGACTGGGGACAGAGGTGTATGGGAGCGTTTCGTTCGTGTCCACCCCTTCGGAGATCACGGCGTCAGGTAATATAGATAGATAGATAGATAAAACGTAATGACAGCGGAGACACGACTTATTTGGCCAACTTTACACCACATCTGTGCATATTACTATCCACCTTTAGTTTGATATTATCCACTATTCTTGGTCTTATCACAGCATATGGTTTTCAATCTAGAGCATGCCTACAGTTTATAATGTAAAGGGGAGATGGGCCGTTTTTCTGGTCCCCATTCTCCCTCATGTTTAGTCTCATTAGTTTTCAGATTTAAGACATTCGGCCCATTAGTTTGGCGATTTTTAGACCTTTCGCCCCATTTCGTTGTCAATATTTAGACTTTTTGTGTCATTTAGGTGTCGTTTTTTTCCTGGCGAGCGATAGCGAGCCTGTAATTTAAGAGAAACCGGCCTTCGGCCAGGAAATTTTTCTATCGAAAAATGTACAAATTTATCTTGAAGGAGGGTCTTGGGCGGGTGGTTTTTAGGCTTGATGGAGGTCTAGGGAGAAAACTAATAACATAATATAAAGATACACAAATGAGCTAAAAAATACGCCCATCTCTCCTTAAAGGGTTATTATCGTGGTTATTCAGTTTCGGTACTATATTAATGACAGTAATGTCCCCTTTCATAGACATGCTCGCAATAGCTCTATTCCATATCAATTAACATATTCAAACTTTTTGTCCGATTCGACTCGCTTGGTTGAGTAGACGCGATTCGTTTGGTGGAGTAAACACGATTGATTGGTTGAGTAGACGTGATTCGTTTGGTGGAGTAGACACGATTGTTTGGTGGAGTAGACACGATTGTTTGGTTGAGTAGATACGATTGTTTGGTTGAGTAGACGCGATTCGTTTGGTGGAGTAGACGCGATTGTTTGGTGGAGTAGACACGATTGTTTGGTTGAGTAGACGCGATTCGTTTGGTGGAGTAGACACGATTGTTTGGTTGAGTAGACGCGATTCGTTTGGTGGAGTAGACACGATTGTTTGGTGGAGTAGACACGATTGTTTGGTTGAGTAGATGCGATTGTTTGGTTGAGTAGACGCGATTCGTTTGGTGGAGTAGACACGATTGTTTGGTGGAGTAGACACGATTGTTTGGTTGAGTAGATGCGATTCGTTTGGTGGAGTAGACGCGATTGTTTGGTGGAGTAGACACGATTGTTTGGTTGAGTAGATGCGATTGTTTGGTTGAGTAGACGCGATTGTTTGGTGGAGTAGACACGATTGTTTGGTGGAGTAGACGCGATTGTTTGGTGGAGTAGACGCGATTGTTTGGTTGAGTAGACACGATTGTTTGGTTGAGTAGACGCAATTGTTTGGTGGAGTAGACACGATTGTTTGGTGGAGTAGACACGATTGTTTAGTTTAGTAGACGCGATTGTTTGGTTGAGTAGACACGATTGTTTGGTGGAGTAGACACGATTGTTTGGTGGAGTAGACGCGATTGTTTGGTGGAGTAGGCATGATTGTTTGGTTGAGTAGACGCGATTGTTTGGTGGAGTAGACGCGATTGTTTGGTTGAGTAGATGCGATTGTTTGGTTGAGTAGACGCGATTCGTTTGGTGGAGTAGACACGATTGTTTGGTTGAGTAGATGCGATTGTTTGGTTGAGTAGACGCGATTCGTTTGGTGGAGTATATGCGATTGTTTAGTGGAGTAGACTTGGGCCATAGTCACCATCCAAACTAGTAGCAGATGCCATTATGTTATTTAGGGAGGAATGGGCGTATTTATTTGATTTATATAGTATATTTATTTTTAGTTTCCTCACTAGACCTCTATCAAGCTTAAAAAAATAACACCCTTAACCTCTCAGCTGTGCATGGGGGGTATGAGACACCACACACCTGTGCGCACGTATTTGAGCAGTTCCCATCACTAACATCGTTATTTTACCATAAATATCATTAATACTTATTCATATGTGCCTATTTTACCATTAATATGAAGATATTAACCAGTTACAACAATAAAACAAGTGGAAACAGCGTTTGGATGGTCAAAATCGGCGATAGAGGCCGGGCGTTACAAAACATATGGCTGAGGCAGCCTGCCAGCCAGCCAGCCTGCCAGATGGCTGGAGAGACACTGTTGCGCAATACTCTCTCTCTCGCTCTTTCCCACGCTTGGTAACACTGATGACAACGCCCTGCTGGCAACTCGCTAATGTTAGCACAAAAATAGACCACAGAATAAGGGAATAACAGGGAAAATAGGTGATAATTGAAGGAGGGGGGGGGGGGAAAGCCGGGAAGGATGGGATGTGGAGGAGTGATATTTGGCATGGCCCAGGGGCAAAAAAAAACAAAAAAAAACAAAAAAAAAACAGGGTTCAATTTTTTTTGGGGTGTTTCAAATGGATTTTTTTAGGCCCAGGATCTTAAGAGTCTTCCCACAGTCGCCCGGGGAAACTCTAAAGTGTCTTCCCGCACTTGCCGGGTTAATATCCCATTCATGATAAATTTTTACATTTTTCGATAGAAAAAGAAGGTCGGTTCCCTTAAATTACAGGCTCACTAGCGCTCGCCAGGAAAAATCAACATCTAAATTGCATGAAAGGTCTTAATATTGGCAAAAAAATGGGGCGAAAGATCTTAAAATCGTCAAACTAATGGGATAAATGTCTTAAAATCTCAGAACTAATGGGGCTAAACAAAAGGGAGAAGTGGGTCCAGGAAATCAAACCAACCCCCTTAAAATCCTTACTGATTCTGCTTATTAACTTCGGATGGCCTCGTTGAGCGACTGCATTGTTATTTAGTTTGCGTGTTAACCCCTTCAGCACGATAACGCCTTTCTTTCTTTGATTCTGGCTACAACTTAGCGATTTTATGCAGTTTATGAACGACCTGTGTTATTCAGAGGGTTATTGAGATCGTATGAACCAATTTGAGTCCTCGAGGTTGATTTTATGAACCCTTTTGAGTCCTCGAGGTAGATTACAAGCTAAAGAAAATCGTCTAATTGTAACCAGCATTATGCATATGATGAACAATACGTCATCGTGCCTTATTTGAAACAAATTATTATATGAATCGAACACAAAGTCCGCATCTATTCCTCTCATCTACTGAAACACTCTCTCATAATCCCCTTTAAGGCGAGAGGGTCGTTTTTCTTGACCCCTTTCTCCCTCATGTTTAACCCCATTAGTTTTCAGATTTTGAAATGTTTTCCCCATTATTGTGTCGGTTTTAGGACCTTTCGACCCATTTCTTTGTCAACATTAAGACCTTTCGTGCTATTTAGGTGTCGATTTGTTTTCCTGGCGAATGATAGTGAGCCTGTAGTTTTGGAAGAATTGGCCTTCGGCCGGGACATTTTTCTACCGAATTTTGTTACAAATTAATCTAGAACGTTATGTATGTTATGGATGTTATTATCCTTTTTTTTTTTTTTTTTTTTTTTTAGTTTGATGGAGGTCTAGGGAGGAAACTATTTTGTTTTTAGTAAATTTAGGAAATAATCGACCAAAAAATATACACTCACTCCTCTCTCCTTCACACACACACACACACACACTCACACACACACACACACTTTCTGCTGTACACGCACTCTTAACTTCATAAATTATACATTCACTCCTTACTTACACACACCCTCTCCCTTTCTTACATTATGATTATACACTCACATTGTAACAGTCGCAAGAAGGGAGGAGCAAACTTATGTCTACTATTTAATACGTCATAAGTGTTAGGTACAAATACCACAAAATATGATAACTTAAGTTCAGCTTTAGAAAGTAAGTTAGCTTATAGTTTAGCCCCCTAAATATAATATATATTTTTAACTAATGAAATTCATTTACATTTGTTTTCTTCTGTCCCCAGCTAGCTTAATCCCACAAGGAGCCCAATGGAAACACGCCTAACCGGCCTTATTGGGCTATCCTTAGTTGAATTATGCAAAGCTGGTACATGTCATATTTGAAACATAATAGTTGTGTCAACATTGTAAATTGCTAACTTGAGTAAGCAATATTAATTTTAATATTATTATTATTATTATTATTATTATTATTATTATTATAGGTAGCACCAACGACCTTGACAATCATCTGGACCCCTTAAATTCTTATAACTCAAAATAAAAGAAATCAATTGGGCTGATATTCCTATCATTTAGAAAGAGTCCGCCATGTAATAGGGGTGGATATTTACAGCTAGTAGGCTCTAGACCCTTTTGAGTTACGAAGAGGTCAGGCGTCGAGATTTTTGTCAAGTTCGTTGGCGCTACCTATAGTATTATACACTACTCAATCTTTTACACGCCACATGCCTTCTTTATCTTGTCCACACTAACATATACATACTGTACATACATTTCGTACTAACACACACTTCCATTCTCTTATTCATGTATACATTCCCCAATTACACTCATTTGTTTTGCCCCTCCTGTATACACACTCTCTCATGTATAAGAATACCCATCAATCACACGCACACTCTACTTTTGTCTTTATACACTATTATTGCACAGACACACACGCATACATACTCCTTCCGCTCTCTCTCTCTAGCTCACATACTCTATCAATCGTAAATACTTCTCTGAATCACACACTCTCTCCTGTACACACACACTACAACTTCATCATCTATACACACACACCCACTCAACCTCCTGTATACACAATCCCACTCAAGCATTTATACATATAATTCTCTCACCCCTCCCCCCCCCCTCATTCTTTCCCTTGCATACAAACACAACTTTTCTGTCCCTCCCTCACACACACGTACACATTTTGTTCTCTCTCACATGCACCCTTTTTCTCACTTACACGCACCCTTTTTTCTCTCTTGCACACACACAGCCCTACTCTATCTCTCTCTCTCTCACACGCACAAACCCCCCCCCCCCCCCTCTCTCTCTGTGAGTCATTCACTCCCAGCCCACCCACCACCGTCTTTACTCAGAATAGTTAGTCTAGAGTTAATTAAGCCTTCGTGGTTACATAGAGCGTTTGTGTCGATGGACTTGCCTATTATTGCCTTAATTCAGACTACGGCAAACACGAATGGGATGGGTCACATTCTGGAGCAAGACCATTGTGTATAATTATCCTGTATCTTATTATTCTATTAAAATTCACCGGGCGGAGGTTTTCCTCCTTGCAGGTTTCGAGGTCCCCATTGGCTGGTTCCCCTCGTGATGTCATGGAAGAGGCGGGGTTTAAGGGCGTTAGGTCTCAATTAGGGAGGAGCAAATTCGCGTGACATCATATTTAGGGCGGATTTTACTCTCAATACGTCACGATTAGGGCGGCGCTTGGGTGGTAGCAGACGGGGTTGTGATTGGCCAAGGGGAGCGACCATTGCATTATGTTATGAGGGAGGTGTAGCCAAGGATAATGCAGGCTCAGTGATTGGCTGCCTTGTGTATATAAAGAAGTGGACTGTGGAGGCGAGGGGATAGTACAAGTGTTTTCACCACCAATACTACTGCTACTGCCACCATCTACAGTATATACCACTACCGCCGCCGCTGCCATCTGCGCCGCCGGCTATTCCGCCGTCACACTAGGTGAATTACTGTCTTTAGTATCATGATTTTCCTGCAATTGGTTAGCCCATTTCACGAATTTCATTATTTTGAATTTTGATTTATCAATACTGTACTGTAATTTCAAATAACAATTTATTCTATGTTTCTCAAAGGTACCCCAGATGAGTTTTATTTATATTAATCTTTTGGTAATAATAATAATTAATGCTCTTCATGATTGAACATAAAGGACTATTCCACACACCTCTGCCAGCCAATCATGATAATTCATATTAATATTTAGAGGGTGATATTTTACTAACAATTAATTTGAAAGGGGCATAGTGAAATTTCTTCTTGGTATATTTTTGTAGATTATGAGTTTTCCGTTAGTTTATCCCTTACAAGCATCAGATGGCGATTATTGTATTTATTTGTATTGGTATCGTGGTATTTTAACCAGATTTATATTGTATCAGATTGCAAAAGACAAATTTATGTAAAACCGTACCCTCATAGCGGACATATATTTAAATATCATATATATTGTGAAACACGACAGTTTCCACACTATTTGACATCCTGAAGAGGACTATATAGAAAGTGAAACTGTCAGTCTGCAGTTATAAATTTTTCCCGTCATATGAGTCTCTGTGAAAATATTAACGTTATTGTAAGCTTTCATCACGTAAACATTTATCTCATTGTCATCGTTTAATCCCACCATTGTTCATATATTTGCCGTAAATCAAATATATTATGATAAAGAACCTCCTCAAAATTGAAGGACGAAGTGTTCCGCCATGCCCGCGTGTGCAGTATAATTGAAGGACGAAGTGTTCCGCCATGCCCGCGTGTGCAGTATAATGTGATGTATCCATCCGCACGTGCACCTAGACAAATGTATGCCTATATTCTGTTTATATTTAACTGACGGTATATTGCAAAGTTCCCATCAAAATGTCTCAGTTATTTTGAAGATTTTGTAGTGAAATATGGTGCTAAATATATACACTTGCTTATGATGCAGAGACATAGTAGTTTAATATGATACAGAGACATAGTAGTTTAATATGATGCAGAGACATAGTAGTTTAATATGATGCAGAGACATAGTAGTTTAATATGATGCAGAGACATAGTAGTTTAATATGATGCAGAGACATAGTAGTTTCATATTTTTCTATTAAGTATCGATAAATGTGCTGCTAAGGGATTCAATTTACCGTCAGATGAAATGAAACAGAGGATAGTCTTGCGTTCCTCCGAATGTGTCGTCTTAAAGTTCATTGCCTTGGGGTATTCCGTGCGTGCTGTGAAGTTTTCTGTTTTGGAATATATGTCCCGGCCTCCTGAGTCATGCCGAAAGTGTCATGGAAAACCACATGTCCCATTGTCCTGAAATTCTGCCTTATTACTGTGCGTGTCTCGTAACCCCTTCTTTACCGGTGCCGTCCTTTTAACTTTATTATGGCTACTATTATACCATGTTATTCAGTTTAGTAAGGGCCTCCGTCATTTAACAGGCATCGAACTTTCTCGCTAAACCATTTTACCTACCACAGATCCTTCTTAAACTGCAGAACATCGTATAAATATGGCTAAAATAATATTAAGAAGACGTTCCCGATACAGAAGGGATTAAGGTGGGATGGTCAACTTTTTGGTAGATTTTTTCGTTGATTAATTGTTGTTCTAGTTTCCTCCATAGACCGCCATCAAACTTAAAACAAAAAAACATCCATTAGATCCCCCTTCTAGATTAATTTGTAAATTTTCGGCAGAAAAATGTTCTGGCCGAAAGCCGGTTCTTCCAAAATTACAGGCTCACTATCGTTCGCCAGGACAAAAATCGACTCCTAAATAGCACGAAAGGTCTTGATAATGACAAGGATATGGGGCAGGTCATAAAATCGACAAACTAATGGGTGCGCACCCATCTTAAAATATGAAAAGTAATGGGGCTAAACACGAGGGATAAAGGTGTCCAGAAAAACTATTCATCTCCCTTTAAGTATGCCGTATGACCAACGTGGGTCGAGAAATGTAATGTATGTATCTCGCCCCGTGTGTCCTAGAGAGTAATTATTGTGTTTGTTACCGATGGGGGTGGGGGTCATGAATTTCAGACTAATATTACTGTGCGTGTCTCCTAAGGGGAGATGGGGCCTTTTTTCGGGACCCCCTTCTTCTTCCTGTTTACCTCCATTAGTTTTCGGGGCCCCCTTCTTCTTCATGTTTACCTCCATTAGTTTTCAGATTTTAAAACGTTGGCCCATTAGTTTGGCGATTTTAAGACCTTTCGTCCCATTTCGTTGTCAATTTTAAGACCTTTCGAGCAATTTAGATGTCGATTTTTTCCTGGCGAGCAATAGCAAGCCTGTTAATATAAGAGGAACCGGCCTTCGGCCAGGACATTTTTCTACCGACAAATTTACAAATTTATCTTGGGGGATCTAGGGGATATTTGTCTAAATTTGAGGAATGTCTAGCGAGGAAACTAAAACATTAATGAATAAGTAAATTAATGGACCAGAAAAGCAACCACTGTTCCTTTTAGGTATGTCGTATCCCAACGTGTGTCGATAAATGTATGTATCTCGCCCCGTTTGTCGCGTGTGTGTGTTTGTGTTTGTGTCTGTGTGTGTGTGTGTGTGTGTGTGTGTGTGTGTGTGTGTGTGTGTGAGTCTTCAGTGTCCCACCGAGTTGTGTTTGTGGGTCATGAATTTCAGTGTTTTTGAGAGTTTGTGTCCCACCCACTATGTCTTTTTGAATGGCTGTGCCCCACAATCTCGTAAATGTGTCCTGACGCTGTGTTTGTCCTACTATCATTCAGCTCAGTGGCGGATTTAGGGGGCGGGGGGGGGGGGGGGGGGCGAGTAGGCCATGGCCTAGGGCCCCGCGCCCCCAAGTGCCCCGCGCCGCCAAGGGTCCCGCACCCCCAAGGGGCCCACATCTTTGGTAAACAAATAAATAAAAAATAAATAAAAAAATAAAAAATAAAAGTTAGGCTAATTCACAGTTTGCATTTTCGGTTATTAATTTTTGTTAGCGATTACCCCATTCCCAGTACTATTGGGATTAATAGCATTATGACTTTTAGAACATAAAGTAATGGGTATTAAATGTATAATGATTGCGTTATATTTATTTTAAAACCGTAAAACGCGTAACCCGTTTACCTGGTAGAAGAAAACATTTAGTTATCCCTGATACTATATTGTTAACACTATATTATTGATTATTGGGAATCTAGGACTCTTTCCTCAATTACTCTCACTGATCCTCACTTATAAATACCTGTGATTAAGTGGTTATGTTACTGGCACTGCCTATGCCTTGTATTTTTGCTAAACCAATTATTATTGATGGGTAGTCTATGGATAGCAGGTATCTCTATAGCACAGAGGTCTGCACGCTCGTTTCCTAGCCCAAACGAGATTCAAGACGAGCAGATAGTTCTCGTAGGTGAAGGTGCAATTTTGTATGCCTAGGTATATGGAATCTAGACCCATGCTAATCAATCTCCTTAGTACTTAGGCTGCTTGCCTAATTAACTTAACCCTTAAGCCATTCAGTACCAGTGCCATCCTTTTAAACAAAATCTGGCTTCCTTTAGACGATTTTAATATATTACAAATGTATAGTAGCCTATATGTCAATTTATATTTTATCTATATAATCTATTATACTATTTGTTATGAAAAAATAATTTTGTCCAGCCCATTTTCCAATCACTTACAATATCGTCTTGCATTAGACTAAGTAGAGAGGTAATAAGTTACAATTAGGCTATAGTTTGTAGTCTTGGACAGTAGTTTACAATTTAAAGGTGGTTTTATCATGCTTGTTTAAAGATAAGGAATTTATCCAGTTTTACACCGGGTCGAAACCATCGATATATTATTTAGACAAATATCTTAGTTAGGTCATGTACTTCATTGCCATATTCAGTATGTCCACCCCGTCGGAAATTCATTATAAAAAAATCCCTAAATCTCTAAAAAAAATATAAACAGGAAACGTGAGCTGGGTATAGACCGTCGCGCACCCATAGACAGGGAACGTGAGCTGGGTGTAGACCGTCAGCGTTAGTTAGTCAGGTTAGTTTTAGGTTAGGTTAGGTTAGGTTAGGCTATTTTTTTTGGCTTTTTCCGATGGTGATCATAAAAAACATTCCTAAAAAAAAAAAAAAAAAAAAAAAAATCGTCCCCGGTGTAAAACAGGATATTTACCAAAGATAAATATAATTGGCAATGCAATCATGCCTTCATTTTCAGCAACTCGTTCCAATTTATATGACACAATGTCAATGACAATTTTCACATTGAAAACTTGATCAAAGTAAAATATTAATTATTTTCTATATTTCATAGAAGTTCAAAGCCTCATTCGGCAAAACCAACAACTGATCCATTCCCATAGCCTAGCTACATACAGCAAAAGCTACAAAATATGATTTTTTATATATTTGTATCAAAGCAGACTGACTCAATCAATATTGTCAGTGTTATCGTTGTTGTACATAGATCTATGGATAATTTTGTATATCTATATGCATCTGCTATCTTAATGTACTAGTTAAAAAGCTAAGCAAAATAACGTGATCACTAGGCTATTGACAAAATGATTCAAATTGATATTGAATTAGCACAAATAGGCTCAGTCACTCATGTTGTGTCTAATAATACTTTGACTATCATGAGTGAGAAACACTATGGTCATATTTAAACCACCATAAATTACAGGATTTCACTCCCTCCATAGGGCTCAAAATGCCCCTAAAAGTACTAAATTTTCAAAAAAAAATCTTGGGGGGGGGGGGGGTTACAGCGCCCCCCAAACCCCCCAGCCTTAGGGGCTCGCTTCGCTCGCGCCCCACCCACCCATTTACAGGGGCCCCGAATAACCCCAGTACCTAGGGCCCCATAACATGTAAATCCGCCCCTGATTCAGCTTAGGGAGGAGCTTTGGAAGTCAGAGGGTTAAAATATTTGTTAGCCTTTTGATATCTACAGATCTTTCCTAAGCTGCCTAAATTTGTCTAATGATAGCCAGAATATAACAAAGAAATTTGTTAACGCATCTTGAAGGGGTTAATCAATAATATTCAAAACCCTATTATTTTATCGATCTGTTTATCTATCTTTTGATTTATCTTACCTCGATGGTATCCGCTTCATTCCGATCATATCGTCAGGTGAATTAATTGTGAGTCAGTTTTATTACCACGAGGGAAGGAGGAAGGAAGGTTAATGGGAGGAGGGGGGAGAGGGGGAAGATTGAAGGGGGAGGGGGAAATGGAAAGAGGGAAGGGGTGAAGGAGAGAAAGAAGGGAGGGGAATTGAAAGATATAGGGAGGAACGAAAAGGAAGAGGAAGGAAAGAGAGACAGAAAGAAGACAAATGGAAAGAGGGAGCTAGAAAGGAAGAGAGTAGGGGGGAAGGAAAGAAAGAAGAGAGACACATGGAAGGAGGGAGGGAGGAAAGAGAGAGGTAGAAAAGGAAGAAAGGAAGGAAAGAAAAAAAGGAAAAGTAAGTCAAAGGATGGTTGGGGGGAGTGAATCAAGGGGAAGTAAGAAGGAAGAGAGGAAAGAGAGTAGGAAGGGAATGAAAGAGGGAAAGTAGGAAGGAATTAGGAAAAGAGGGAGGGAGGAAAATAGGATGTATAAATAAGAAGAGAGTTATATACTTTTAGGACATTATACTTATACTCTATTAGTTACGACATGAATAAATGCAGTGATTCAAATGTAAAATCACTCCTATTTATGTACACTCACTCATAAAACAAGTGCACCCCCCTGAGCGAGAGATCTAAGGCCTCACGCTGTTTAGTTGTGGTAACACTGGCTCTGAACCATCGACGTCACGGAAAGGAGAGAATTAACAAAACAACTCTCAAAATGAAATGAAGCATTGCTTCGTTCACATCAGCTCCCTACTCCCTCGCACAATTCAGTCGTCACTCGTTTTCGTGACGTCGATGGTCCAGGGCCAGTGTTACCACAACTAAATAGCGTGAGGCCTTAGATCTCTCGCTCAGGGGGGGGGGGGGACCTTTCTTTTTTGAGTGAGTGCACTTATGTATACTTCCCCCCTCCTAACACTCACACACACACACACACACACACTCTTACTAACAATGATATATGTGCGTTTTTAGTGTGAAGATAAAAACAAACTTGGCATGACCTACCATTACACACTTGGCATGACCTACCATTACACACTTGGCATGACCTACCATTACACACTTGGCATGACCTACCATTACACACATTTCAAAGAACCATTTCAAGTTAACGTTGCCAATACAAATAGATAATCATTCACTGCAACATATGCGACAAATCAATTGCACACGCACACCATTTTCACGCCCGTTATCGTGCTATCAACATGCATATTATCAATTAACCCTTATTCATCGGTACGGTGGTGCATATTGTCGGAGAGATTGCATGCAGCTGATATGTTTAAGTATATATATACAGTATATATATATATATATATATATATATATATATATATATATAATATATAATGTGTAATATAATGTGTGTGTGTGTGTGTGTGTGTGTGTGTTACAGTCTATTGGCAACAACAAGGGTATCTTTACGGCATCTTGGTGGGCTTTTATATATATTATATATATAAGTCCCAGCCAGCCTCTCTGTGTTAGTCTACCCACCACTAACTAATACTGGGTGGCTCAGTGGTCATAGTGCTGGACTTGTAATACCTCTGCCTTAGGTTCGATTCCCGGTATATCTGTAGGAGATATTATTGAAAATGGATTCTTGGTGCGTTTAGTTTTAGTAATGCATCATAAGCCCACCAAGATGCCGTAAAGATACCCTTGTTGTTGCCAATAGACTGTAACACACACACACACACACACACACACACACAGGCATCGAATCTACTGGAGTCTCTCTCTCTCTCGGAATGGCTCTGAAAGTATCTGACTTGGAAAGTATTTGGGTGTTCTGATTAGCAGTGACCTAACGTTTTCCAAGCAGTGCATTGAAGTGGAGAAGAAAGCTCAGAAATTATTTAAGTATAGAAATACAAGAATAGTCCCCACACTTTACAAAGCTCTGATACGGCCTGTTCAATTCTGGTCTCCAGCACTCAAAAAAGATATAGAGCGAATAGAAAGAGTACAAGCTAGGGCTACAAAGCTTATTCCATTGATTAGAAGACTGAGCTTTAAGGACCGGTTGAGAGCTTTTGATCTCTTTAAGTTGGAGACACGCCCATTACTTGGTCAGCTCATTGAAGTTTTTAAAATATTTAATGGGTTACAGCAAAATTATTATAGCCTCAATATTAATACAACACACAACCATTGCTGGAAATCAGAATTGAAAAGGTTCAGCACTAGTATTTGCGTGTTTTTCTTCACATATAAGATCTGTTCTACCTGGAGCAAACTTCCCTCATAAGTTGTAAACAGTTCTTCAGTAGTGCAGTTCAAGAGGAGAGTAGATAGCATTTTGCACATTCTATAATGAGTGTAGTGCATTAAACAGTCTCTCTCCTTCCACTTCGAGTATTTCCCTGGAATGGACCGCAAGGTATCTGAACTACGAATTATACCTTGTAACTCTTTGTAACTCTCTCTCCATATTACCACTGGTATTCCGCTTCGTCCACTCTTTATTAATTTACAATCCCTCCACACATCGCTCTCTTTGTCAATTTCACTTTCACTTCACTTATGCTGTATTCTCTTCATTCACTTATTCAATACTCACTCCTGCATACTCATTTATCCGTTCATGACTCACCGGTTCATACTTATTCACTTTTTCATACTTATTCACTTCTCACTCCCTTATACTCATTAATTCATGCACCAGTCATTCCGTTATACTCATCCATTCATCACTTGCTCCTTCCTACTCATTCATTCATACTTATTCACTCATCGACACTTATTCATCTGTTCACAACGCACTCTTTTACAATCATTCATTCACTCACTAACCCATACTCATCCACCCTTCCACACTCTGTTTTACTCATTCACTAATTAACTACCGTACTCACTCGTTCATACATACTTTAATACATACAGTAATACATACTTTTTAACTCATTCACCCTCTTACTCACCACGTACTCCTGCATACTCATTCATTCATCCTTCGATATTCTTTAATTTTGAAGTGAAAATTATAATTAATACAAAATTACTCAAATGTACAGGCTCTCACTGTATACCATTTAATGTAATTGCTAATGGATAACAAACACACACACACACTTTACAACAAGAGCAACAATTCCCCAACTAACTAACTAAACTCGGGAAACGAAACAACAAACACACAAGCGACCAAACTCCCGGCCAAAGATCGAAACCCCAGTCTAACTAAAGCGAGGGAGACACGCTGCCCTGTGATTGGCTGGGAAGTTGGATGCCAGTGGACCAATCAGCGAGCCAATGACTGTTAACAAACCTTTCTATACAGTGGCGACTTTCTGCCTACATAAACCGATTTTGTGCAGTTTAGAAAGGACCTACATAAGCCAGAAGGTTAAATGGTTTACTTTTTTTCCATTGCTCCACTGAGCTTCTTCCTAAACTAAATAAAATTATATGGTGTTTTAAGGTGGATGCACACAATTCTCTTCTAGCAAATTTTGATAGTCATCCTCAATTTCTGACAACATTTCTGATTTTTTTTTTGCATACAGTAGCTATCGGCAACTAGACTGCATGTAGTTAAGTCATATCACGGGATCCGTATTACAATTTTGATTAGTTCAGATCTAGGAATGTCTGAATTAATTGTTTACATTAATTTAGTCACTTAAAATAATTTATACCTTCAGCCTAGTTGCCGATACCATTGCAAAATAGTCTTATAATGTTGCCAGAATTATGTTTCCGAATAAAGTTGAGAGACAAAGTGCTCGTTTGACTAGGCCTTTAAATATACAAAAGCCTCCCCCCCCCCCCACACACACACAAATGCAGCTTAAATGTGTCAAGAACGCGGCCTTACGAGAATAGCTTTGTTAAATCCTGGAGAGATCGGGCACTTTGTATTTATGTGACATGACGGTTTTCAGTGACATCGATTTCTTAAACACACACACATACACACACCCACACACACACATACATACAGTACATACATACCAGAGCTGGGCACCACAAACAAAAAGTCAAGTCAGCAAACACAAATCAGCAAACCCAGAACATAACTTCAGCAAACACAAATGTGCAAACCTTGTGAAATTTCTAGTCCTCAAATGCAAATATTTCAAACGCAAACCGTTTTTTATTAATTTTAAATTTAAACTACAGAATCAAAGGTAAATCAATAAATTCAATCTCTAATGTCAATAAATATATATATTTACTTAAATATAATGTTGCCCAACTTCCATGGACCTCAAGGATATACATACAGGCTTTTAAAGCTTGGAAATTGCTGTCAATTGCCAAAACATTCCAGAACGTCACCCACAGTGAAAGGGTTAATATATATAGCATAGGCCACTTAGTTGTCCACATGGGCAGTAAAACGTTGGGACAACTTGTTTATGGGGAGAGTGCTTCAGTAATAATCAGTATTCGCAATTCCGCACCATTCAGGAGGAGGTACGCCGGATCACAGAGGTGCAAGGAGGCGATTTATTCGTGGTCCCCCCTTTGGGAATGGCAATAGGCTATATATGCCTAGATAGGTCTACTTTAGATAGATTAAATAATTTAATAGAAAGTAGCCTAGGCCTATTAATTTTAATGCTCAGAATAAAGGCCTAGCTTCAGATCAACATTTAATAAAATTTTATTGTAGGCTAAATTTAGTCTAGGCCTATATGATACTTTCAAAATTAACACTTTCTACTTGACACTAATAAAATGAGTGTGATTATAGGCCTAGGCATATACATAGAAGTTAGAACATGCAATATTTAGCCTAGGCCTACATGCTTTGAGGCATTTTGATGGAATTAGTGACTGATTATAGCCTAGACCTACAGTAGGCCTAGGCTATATATTAAAGTTAGAACATGCAATATTTAGCCTACATGCTTTGAGGCATTTTGATGGAATTAGTGATTATAGCCTAGACCTAGGCTATATATATAGAAGTTAGAACATGCAATATTTAGCCTACATGCTGAGGCATTTTGATGGAATTAGTGATTGACTGATTATAGCCTAGACCTAGGCTAACCTATATATATATATATATAGAAGTTAGAAAATGCAATATTATTTAGCCTACATGCATTGAGGCATTTTGATAGGATTAGGGTAGCCTAGGCCTAGCCTAATAAAATTACTTATATTAGTAATTAGCCTATAAGCTAGGCCTAGGCTATATTTAGAAGTTAGAACATGCAATATTTAGCCTACATGCTTTGAGGCATTTTGATGGGATTAGTGATTATAGACCTAGGCCTAGGCTATATAGCCTAGCCTATATAGAAGTTAGACTTAGCCTAGGCCTACATGCTTTGAGGCATTTTGATGGGATTAGGGTAGCCTAATAACATTAGTTTAGGTTAAAATTAACAGGCTATCAATCAAATAAACGATAGCCTAACTTTATAATCTTAAATTAGGCCTAGGCTAGATTATAAAGTTATAAAGCCCTTCTCCAGAGACATCTTCTTGGTAATTACAGGCCCATAGAAGGTTTCTAGGTGGGGCCAGGGGTGGCTTAGGTCCTCGATTTCTGCATGCTCTGCAGCATCACTGTCGGATGATGGTGGTGAACTGCTCCCCATGCTGTTGGCAGCTGTGGTAGGCATGATGGTAGCCTCCATGTTCACTTCAATAGGCCGAAAATATAAACAAAGTTGAAGTGCTAGCAGGTTGGAACTCTTGGACTGCTGTGTGTTGTAGGTGTTAGCTCGACGCTTGCTACTAAGTAAGTGAAGAAACGTGAAGAGCCGATGTATAGGCCTAGATTCCAGAACACAGGTAGTTGGCTTGGTCACATGATTTTTTTTGGCTGGAGCTGCAGGAGCGGCCCAGGGCTGGCTGGCGGCTGGAATTTTTATTTTGCGGACTCGAGGTTTGCAACATGGAGGTACTTTCCAGAGCTTCAAACCCGCAAATAGGCAGCCATTTTGGCGCCAACGCTAATTCGCCAACAAAATGACACTTCCGCCATGGCGGAATTGGCTATTTGCGGATGTGTTGGCTAAAGTGCCCAGCTCTGATACATACACATTACAAACCCTCATTACCGCTCCGATGTTACTAATTGTTACTGTCTAGATTTTGGAAAGATATGGATTATAATAACCAGCTTTTGGTACCAAACCCCTTACCAACAGAATGACGAGCCAAGCGTTAACATAGTTTTATTATTCGAATATTATATATAATTTAATACTCCCAATGTCAGTAATAGCATAATGAAGCACAAGAAGTTCGAGATGTTTGTATGAGTGAGGGTACATTATGATATACACTATATTAGAAAACGCATTCCCTAGTTTATATTGCTTATAACAGTAAATAAGAAGGTCGGAGAGGTACCGTGTGTGTATGTGTTGGGTCAATCAGATGAGCAGCAGAGTATGACAATTGCCGCATGCAGTCAGGATACAAACTTTGAATCGTGGAAGAGCTGGCTTCAGTTACCAGCGCGGCACCTCCCTTGGGATACAAACTGATTAACTCTCTCCAATTGTTCCCAGCGTAATTACTTACAATTTAATTAAGACAATTATAAGTAATTAATTGAATTCAACGGCGGCTGTGATAGGCAAATAATGAGCTGCGCCGAGCTGGAAGTTCCTGGGGAAGGTGAGGGGAGTAATGGAGAATTAGTTAAAAGCAATTTGTACCAGGTCCTTGATAATTTATATTCATTGGTTGCATGGCCCTACTTGATGCACTTGCGACGTCGTAACTGTCTGTGATGTGTCTTATCTTTGAGTCGTACCATAGCGATGTATTGTAGGCGTCATGTTCTTAATGATAATGTATAGCAGTCCTTGATATATGCATTGTGCTATTAAATCCACTTATAACTCCCTATCTATCGTAGAATCATATCGAATGTCGTATCTATGATTGATATTTTTAGCTGTGTCCTTGATAGAGTCATTATATGTATGGTGCTACTCAATGCTCGAGTTTTTCAGAGTTAGGAGAAACTACTCGACTGTTCTGATCAGTATATCAACCGTTGATGAAGTCCTGTTAAGGTACTCTCGGACTAGGATCATAAATATCGAGTCTTATGTGGTCGATATCGGACGAAAGCAGTAATTTCAGTTGGAGTGATGTTACTGTCTGCCCTGATCTTTATGAGAGGTTCAGAGGACCCGGGGCGGTGTTTAAACCTTTAAGTTACACAGTCATATGGGATGCTACAGACTCAGTGCACCAAGGACTTGTCTCTGCAGAGTGCCCGTGAGGGTATCTCGCCAAGCCCTGTCTCTAACACAGCGGTCTCAGAGGCTTGAGACTACCTGTGCCAAGTTGCAGTGTCCGCTTTAAATAGTAAATGATAGAGAGGGCGGCAGGCCGTAGTCTCTCTACTTTTCACTATAGAAAATGTAACTTCGCGGCGGAGCCTATGTCACGTTGGCAGGCCGAACGATGACAAGGACACTTTTGTACGAGTGTTCACTTGGACTCCGTAAAACGCAGAGAGGGCGGCAGGCCGGAGTCTCTCTATTTTTTACGAGGTAAAGTGAAGCCTGATAATTGGGACTATGTTAACGCTGGTATGCCAGCCATCAACAGAGTTCTTATATCAGGACATTGGTACCTTCCCACTCTAGAGAATATTGAGGACGGCAAGCCGTTAACTCAACTTCTTTTAGAGATGGGACTGTTGTGGGCTTTCCTTACAAGATGGACAAGCAGGGGCGGCAGGCCGGTATCCTACTTTCCCAACTCGGAAGGAAAGTTGTTCCTCTCACAATAGCTATATGTCCCTCTGGCAGGCTAGACAGAGTCAGAGTTAATGTGACAGGCCACAGCTGTCGATAACTTATAGTCTGAGGAGAAAGCTTCGGCAGGCAGGCCGTACACTTTTCCCACTAGACTAGCTAGTCACCGCCTAAGTAGGATAGCTACGTTAGCTAGGCAGGCCCGGGTCTAACGAGATCCCTAGTATAGGGTGTGTGGGTTACTGTCTCAGTATAGGTGTGTCTCTCTGGCATGCTAGACGAAGACAACGTACCTGGGACAGAACTCAGTTAACGGGGACTTGTAGTCTTAGAAGAAATATCAGCAGGCCGTACACATTCTTCACTAGACTACTAGTAACCGCCTAAGTAGGATCTCCAAGCTAGCTAGGCAGGCCCGGGTTTAACAAGGATCCCTAGTATAGGGTTTGGGGGTTACTGTCTCAGTATAGGTGTGTCTCTCAGGCATGCCAGACGGAGACAGAGTACCTGGGACAGAACTCGGTTAATGGGGACTTGTAGTCTAAGAAGAAATATCGGCAGGCCGTACACATTCTTCACTAGACTAACTAGTAACCGCCTAAGTAGGATCTCCACGTTAGCTAGGCAGGCCCGGGTCTAACAAGGATCCCTAGTATAGGGTTTTACAGACAGTATCTGGACTTTACGGCAGGCCGGTCAGTCCAACTGAATGGAGAGCAATCTTAAGTTTTCGTAAGTTGGCAAGCCAGTACTTTTGAAGCCTCAACAATTGCTTGACTTTCCTCAGAAATCCTGAACTGGTATTGCGCATTACTGAGTGCACTCCTGTAGTACCTCTAGGATGGTAAGGGCATGGGGTGTTATCCTAGATGGGGGTTCTTGAACCCTTCTTACACTGTTGGTCAGGGTCTATTCAATAGAAGGTCAATACTCGGTGGTGGTGTGATGAGTAATGTCAATTTATGTCCCTAGTGTAGGCTACTTCATCAAGGTTAAATTATAAAATCATAGGGTGGGGAGATTGTAGGCACCAATCGATCAGGGCTAGACCCAGGTGAGGTTATAGGCATGTGATAAAGAGTCGATGGAACTCCTGTTTCACTTGCTAGGCCTCTCTTACTGATTTTCTTTGTGCCTCATTTACACTGAGAGCAATCCAGCTAGCTCTCACAAACATCTCCTCCTCCTATCCACTTCACTACACTAAACATGCACACCACACTTCATTCTTCCACACCAAAATTAAAAAAAACAAAATAATTATGAATTGTAGCCCAGCCTCGGAGTCCCCAGGGGGGGGGACCATAAATGCCCCCTCACCCGACCGACCATTCCCTGACGACCCCACACAATCACCTGGACCTCGGCCTGTTACTCTTTCTATTAATTTCTGCAACATTCGCGGACTTTCTTCTAACTTTCACTCTGTTGAGCACCATCTCTCCTCCTACAAACCTGATCTTCTCTTCCTCACCGAAACTCAGGTGTCTGTAGCAACATCCAGCAACCCCTTCTCTGTATTCTCCTACTTTCTCTATCCTAGTTTCAAAGCCAAAGGTGGATGTTGTGCATATGTGCACAACAAACTCACTTGCTCTCGTGTTCCCGATTTCGACTCCTCTGAATTCTCAACTTTATGGCTCAAACTTTCCTGTCATTCTCTTACTAAATATTTCTGTGCTGTCTATCTCTCCCCTAACTCTACCAACTTTCCCAAATTCTTTGACTATCTAAATTCTACAGTGGAACACATTCTATCCATTTCTCCTTGCTCAGAAATCTCCATCTTAGGAGATTTCAACGTTCACCACCGCCATTGGCTCTCCTCTCACACTACTGATCCACCTGGTGAACAAGCCTACGTCTTTTCTATCCTAAATGACCTAGAGCAGTTAGTTCAGCAACCCACCCGTATCCCGGATCGCATCGCAGATCGGCCCAACATTCTTGACCTGTTTCTAACTTCTAACCCTTATTCTTATACTGTCGATCTTTTCTCTCCTTTGGGCTCCTCCGACCATAAACTTATCTCTGTCACCTGTCCCATCTCTCCAGTACAGCCACCCGATCCTCCTAGCCGGCGGCGCTTGTGGCACTTTGGCGCTGCCGACTGGGAGGCTCTTCGGCAGTACTTCTTTGATTTCCCATGGAATGATTTCTGCTTCCATGGCCGAGGACCCTCGGAGAGTGCTGAACGCATTACCGAGGTAATCCTATCGGGCATGGAAGCATACATTCCATTCTCTTTCTCTCAGACTAATGCTAAAAAATCTTGGTTTACTCACGCCTGTTCTACTGCTGTCCGCAATAAGGAGGAAGCATTCCAACGGTACCGACGCCTTAAAACTCAAGACTCTCATTCTTCATATGTTTCTGCCCGGAATCAAGCCAAATCTGTTCTTCGACTTGCCAAACACTCTTTCATCAATAATAAATGCACTGAACTATCCAACTCTAGCTCTTCCCAAGCTTTCTGGCATCTAGCCAAAAACCTCTCCAACAATTTCTCTTCCTCGTCTTTCCCTCCCCTTTCCCACTCTGATGGCACAACCATCACTTCTTCCTCTGACAAAGCTAAACTCTTCGCTCAAACTTTTGCTAGAAACTCCACCTTGGATGATTCCGGTGCTATTCCTCCCTCTCTGCCCTCCTCTCTCTTACTTATGCCTAATATCCTAATCTCTTCTAAAGATGTACTTTCTACCCTCTCTGGGCTTAACACTAATAAGGCGTATGGTCCGGACGGTGTTCCTCCTGTTGTTCTCAAAAACTGTGCTTCCGTGCTGACTCCCTGCCTAGGCAAACTCTTTCGTCTCTGTCTATCCTCTAACGTCTTCCCTTCATGCTGGAAGTTTGCTCACATTCAACCTGTCCCAAAGAAGGGTGACCGCTCTCAACCCTCCAACTATCGTCCAATTGCTCTTATCTCTTGTCTTTCTAAAGTTTTTGAAACTATTCTTGCTTCCAAATTTCTTAAGCATTTCTCTTCTCATAATCTGCTCTCAGATCGCCAGTATGGCTTCCTTAAGGGTCGCTCTACTGGTGATCTTCTTTCATATCTTACTAACTCTTGGTCATCCTCCTTTCGGGACTTCGGTGATACTTTTTCTATTGCACTAGACATATCGAAAGCCTTCGATAGAGTCTGGCATAAATCTTTAATTTCTAAACTACCCTCCTTCGGTTTCTATCCCTCCATCTGTGCCTTTGTCTCTAATTTCCTTTCCGGCCGTTCCATAGCCGCGGTTGTGGACGGCCATTGTTCACTTCCTCACCCTATAAACTCCGGTGTTCCTCAGGGCTCTGTCCTATCTCCTATTCTCTTTCTAATTTTTATAAATGATCTCCTTAACTGTACCTTAATTCCCATCCATTCATACGCAGATGACTCAACCTTACACTACTCCATTAGTTTTTCAGAACGCCCCAGCCAGCAATCCCTCAACGACAAACGTAATGAAGCCATAGAACTCTTAAATTCTGATCTAAATACTATTTCCAATTGGGGCAGAGAAAACCTTGTTAACTTTATTGCTTCCAAAACCCAATTTCTCCATCTATCTACCCGTCAGGATCTCCCAGCGGACTATCCCTTATTCTTCAACAATACAAAAATCAACCCTTCATCTTCTCTCAATATTCTTGGTGTCTCTTTTTCTTCTGCTCTCATTTGGAAGGACCATATTACCAGTCTTGCTAAGGCAGCCTCCCAGAAGCTGGGTGTGCTTAACCGCCTTAGGGGGTTCTTTTCCCCTGCACAGCTTCTTGCTCTGTACAGGGGCATAGTGCGCCCTTGTATTGAGTATTGTTCACATGTGTGGGGAGGTTCCTCTCACACGGCTCTCCTAGACAAAGTTGAAAGGAAGGCCTTTCGTATCATTAACTCCCGTCCACTCACCAACTCTCTGCAATCTCTCTCTCTCCGCCGCAATGTTGCATCTCTCTCGCTATTCTATCGCTACTATAATAATCAGTGTTCCTCAGAGCTATCCCAGTGCATACCACCTCCTTTACGTAGGGCACGTGGTACCCGTCTTGCAACTCAATCCCACCCCTACTCTGTGCAACTCTCCAACCCAAGAGTGAAACGTTACTCTCAAACTTTCTTCTACTCAACAGCTGAGCTCTGGAACTCTCTCCCAGAATCAGTCTTTCCCTCTTCCTATGACTTAAATTGCTTCAAACTCTGTGTGTCCAGGCATTTTGGCTCGAACGTCCCTTGATTTTGGCCCTGTCACTCTTTCAACTATGGGGGGGGGGCACTCGCTATAGGCAGTTATGCCTTTTGCCTCCCTCAATCAAATAGAAAAAAAAAAAATAGGGGGTTTGGGTCACTTCAATAGAACTCTGAAAAACAATAATAGTGTGTGAAGTGATGGAATTCCGAGTTTTGGGTTCTCGGGGAGGATTGGTGGTGTCGGGTGCATTGAAGGTGTGTCGTCTGCACCGGAGAGTTGAGGGCTACCATGCGTGTGAGACAGCGTTATTCTTTCTTTCTCCTTCTTGTGGTGGTGGTGGCTGGATTTTACTACTGATCTTGGTTGTCAGTAATTTTAGGCATAAGAATATGTAAATCTCTCTCAGCATGGTGGTATCTGCAGGTGTGTGTACGTATCTAACCTTCCCGGTTCGTGTTGGTAGGCCTGTGTGTACACCAGGTATTTAAACGTCCGGAGCGCCTCCTCTCGGGGCGCGGGAGCGGTAGATCTCCCGCATTATTTTACTTGGGGACGAAGATTTACAGGGGATTCTTATATAGAAAGAAGCATGTGTGGTTTGTGTAACTAGTAAACTAGTTGAAGAGTGTAAAAAAAAGGCATGTGTATATATGTGTGGAAAAACAATGTTCCAGGATCTATTGAAGTATAGGTTCACATCTTATTGCATAACATAGTTTTCATACAGGCATATAATGGTTTCATCTGGCATTGATTTCTTCTGTAGTGAAGATACGCGTTTTCTCTTAATTACTATTTCTCAATTCTCCCCTGGTTATATTGTGAGTTGGGGAGAACAGAAAACACAGAATACATGGGTGATCATAACGTTTGTTTATTTTTGGGTATACAGGATTATGATAACATTACTTAATAGAAAATACAATTGCAAGGAAGTGAGTACAACTGGCTTCAGAATGGCTGGCTAAATAATACCCTCCTCTTTGTGGGGGTATTAGGTTTGATGTTCGGGCCTGGTGTGTTGGGGCGTTGACTCGCTGGTGAGTTCTTTCGTCCTTGGTCCGGTGTGACTTGATCCAGCGCCGCGACTCGTCGGCTTGGAGTATTCGCCTTTGCCTTCTTCTGGGGTATGGGCGATGTCCTTGCGGGCGTTTTCGCGGTATTTTAACTATTAATTATGAATATTTGAAATCCACGCCTTGGTCGACCAAACTCCTGATCCTAACTATAGTCCATTCATTATAAGTTGGCTAGAAATCGTGACCATTAACTAAGAGACGATTAGCGTAATCCAGCTAAGGGAATAGGTGTGGAAATATACAACCCCTTTGCTCTAGCCCTTTATGAGTTACAGAGGTTAGGGTTCACGATTTCTGGCTTACCTATAATACTAGGACTATAATCAATATAAACTATAGTCTATTCGCTGTAAATAGGCGAGAAATCACGACCTCTAACCTCTGTAACTCAAAAACCACTAGAGTAGTCGAGCTAATATTTCTACCATTTGAGAAACGGCAACCCGGGAATAGGTGTGGAAATATATTGCCCATTTGCTCTAGCACTTTATGAGTTACAGAGGTTGGGGTTCACGATTTCTGGCCAAGATGCTTAGATGCTTATGTTCTGGGTGTGGTGTCCCGAATTCGAATCCCGGGAGAACCATATGTTTTCATTAATTTAATAAAGCGCATTGGGGTTTGTAATGGAGAATTAAAGTTAAGAATGGGGTGTTCCTTAATAACTACCTATAATAAATGGACTATAAACAATATAAACTAGCCAATATGTAGCTATACAATCTAACTACCTTGACCTAACCTTTACCCTGGTCATGATACTCAGGCCACAAATCCAGACCCCAATTTCCTGTTAAGTAATATTTGTTTTCACCAACCCACCAATTAATTTACAGCTAAAGGTAACTAAACAAATCAATAAAAGTAATGAATACATGTGGTACTCCAAGGACTCGAACCTAGGATACTGACACCGAAATTTCGCACACTAAGCATTACGCTATCAAGACAGTTAAAGGTTTATGCACAAGCCTAGGATATATTATGCATTCGCAAATACTGCATATTAATCTAAGCATGTACAGTTGCGCTAATAAGTGATGTCTCGGCACCAATTATGTTTTTGAGCAATAATTGGTATCAGCAATATTTAAGCTTCATTTCTTCATATCGAGTGAAATATACAAACATGTCCCTACACTTGCCCACCCTATTCAACATCTGACAGACATAATTACAGCGCAGAGTACAAAGGAGTATAAAGGAAATCAAGCAACAACAGGTCTAGTGACCCTTCTAGGCTGCATGTCCTCCAAAATACTGAGGATCAAGTGTCCAAACAGTGGCTTAGAGTGGGTAAGGGAACATTGGAAAGGGAACTACTGCCCTGGAACTAATGTCCGTGGCAGTATTAGGAAGTTAGTAGGGGACAGATGGGTTAGTAACTGAGAGGGGGATAAAATAAAGTGATTAATTTACAAACAGTCTGTCGCGGGTTTGTTGCGAGATATTTGTCTAGGCGAAGTTTAAATGAATCAACGGTGCTGCAGTCTATATTGTCTCGGGGAAGCCCATTCCACAAGTTGACAACTCGATTGAAGAAGAAATTCTTAGATTCGTGTGAGTTAAAAGATTTACCAATAATTTTGCAACTGTTTCCCCGCGTGTAATTAGATTGGTTGATAGTGAAGTACTTACTACAGTTCATAATTGTCGATGCCTTTGATGATTTTGAACACTTGAATTAAGTCGCCTCTTAATCTGTGCTGGGTTAAAGGAAATAGATTAAATTTTCTAAGACGGTCCTCGTATGGTTTGTTCTTTAGGCTAGGTATAATTTTGGTAACTCTACGTTGAACTCGTTCTAGTTTGTCTATATCTTTTTGGTAATAGGGGCACCAGGATTGAACGCAGTATTCCAGAAGAGGGCGGACTAAGGAATTGTAAAGGGTTAGGATAACTTCTTTGGAATTATGCTCAAATGACCTGCCTATAAAGCCAATTATTTTGTTTGCCTTCTTAACAACTTCTGAACATTGTTGACTCGGTTTTAGGTTACTCGATATTGTTACTCCCAGATCGGTTTCTCTGTTTACATTCTTAAGCTGAGTGCCATTCATCGAATAGTTTGCGTTCTCATTTTGGTATCCGATATGTAGTACTTTACATTTATCCGCATTGAAACTCATTTGCCAAATTTGGGCCCAACATGACAACCTATTTAGATTGTGTTGCGTATCGTCAACTTGTTCTTTTGAGAGTACGCTATTTGCAATTTTTGTATCGTCAGCAAATTTTGAGATTGTACAGGTCAGACCCTCATCTATGTCGTTGATGTAAATTAGAAAGATAATTGATCCTAGTACTGATCCCTGGGGTATCCCGCTACTTACATTGGTCCACTTAGATGCCTTACCGTTTATGACTACTCTTTGCTTTCTGTCGCTGAGCAAATTTTCTATCCATTTCAACACACCGTCTTGTATTCCATGCGCTTTTAGTTTTAGCAGTAAACGTTTGTGGGGAACTTTGTCAAAGGCCTCTTGAAAATCAAGGTATACATACATACATAAAATACATAACATTTTAAGACTGAGTGTTCCACACATACGTGCAGTTTCAGTCTTGTCCTAATGGCGGCGTTCCAGGCAACCCTGTTAAGGGCTGCTTCACTTGTCAAGTTCTTGGATTTGAGATCGGCACGTATAGTCCGATCCCAGGTCTTCCTCGGTCCACCCCTTGGTGCAGCTCCCTCCACTATCACAGACATGCATTTTTCGCCCAATTTTGTTCATCCATTCTCTCCACATGTCCATACCATCCCAGTCTACTTCTACGCATCACCTCGCTAATACTCTTTATACCTAAACGTCTCCTCAGCTCAACATTTGTTATTCTATCCTGTAGCCTGGCCCCCCACATCCATCTCACCATACTCATCTCATTACGTTCCATTCTGTTGACATCCTCTACTGTAACGGCCCATGTTTCTGAGGCATACGTCATTGCACTTCTAACACATGAGGCATACACCTTTCCCTTCAGGGGGAGAGGCATTCTTTTCATGAGTCAGGATTAGCAGCAGTTCTCTGAACTTCCCCCAGTCACATCTAATTCTAGCAACAGTGGCAGCCTCGGCCCCACCACCGGCAGAAATGGTATCTCCTAGGTAACAAAACTTGTTCACCAGCTCCAATGACTCATTTCCAAAATTCACAGCCACAGGATTATCACTTAACACAAGCTCGCCTTTGCACACTACGCACTCAAATTTCTCTATATCTGACTTAACCTTTGGCAGGGGTCCCTTTATTCTACTACAGTGCTTACACCCATGGTGTACCCAACATCAACAGATGCTACATTGAATTGAGTTAACGCCCACACCCTTTCCACACACTGCACATGGGTATGCACCGCTCTTTTCCACATTGCCTCTTCTCAATTTACAATGCATAACCTTGGTTTTGTTAATATTGACTCTTAAACCCTTGCTCGCCATGCCCTCTCTCCATTCTCTGAATTTGACCTCAGCATCTTGCAAACTGTCAGCTATTAGGACTAAATCGTCTGCATAAAACAGTTCCAATGAGAGTCCGCCTCTAAAAACTCTAGACAGTGCCTCCAAGACCATAATAAAGAGGAGGGGGCTTAACACTGAACTCTGATGGACTCCAACATGGGCTGCGAACTCATCACTCAGTTCACCCTTCACCCTCACCGCACTTCGCGAATCCTCATACATCTTCATTAGCACAAGCACCAGCCACTCTTCCACACCAAGTTTCCTCATAGCCCACTGCACAACATCTCTAGGCACCCTATCAAAGGCCTTCTCCAGGTCTACAAACACAAAGTAAAGATCCCTGCCTTTTAGTAAGTATCTTTCCTGTATCTGCCTGACTATGAAGATAGCATCGGCTGTACCACGTCCTGGCATAAACCAAACTGCATATTATCAATGGAGATGCTTTGCCTGATCAATCCCTCAAAGACTCTCTCACAGACCTTCATGATTTGGTCAAGCATTTTCAGGCCCCTATAATTTCCTCTATCTAGCACATCCCCTTTTCCTTTGTATATATTTACTATTACACTTTTGAGCCAATTCTCTGGGATATTCTCATCTTTAATAATTGTGTTTATCAACTCAGTAACTAAGTTAACACCAGTATCCCCTGAGGCTTTTATCATCTCAGCGACAATGTCAGAGCACCCTGGAGCTTTACCGTCCTTCATTTTATTGATTGCGTCGCTTACTACAGCTGGTGCTATCAAAGGAGGGGGTCCAGATATTGGTTTTCGATACTAAGATGTTCCTTATCCCATTCAAACTCTACATTTAGCAATCGTTCATAGTGTGCCTTGTGCCTTCCATGCTTCTCTGATTTAATTTTCTGCATACACAATCTTCCCATTATCGTTTCTAACACACTGTTCACCTATAATATCCCTACTGTCATTTTTAACTCGCCTAGCTAGGTTGAAGATCCCATTGGGATTGTCAGTGTTACACACTTGTTCGAGGACCAGGTCCTTAATGCCTTTTTTAGCATTATAAATAACTATTTTGGCAGTTCGTTTAGCTGCCTGGTATTCCTCCTTGCTGCCTCCCTTCTTCCATGCTTTGAAGCATCTCCTTTTCTCTTTCACAGCATGTTCTACCTCATCGTTCCACCACCAGGTCTTATTCCTTGGGTGACCTTTTGTTTTCCCACTGACTTTGTCAGTGGCAGCGACAAGGCTATGCTTAAGAAAGTTCCATTGACTATTTACATCATTAGGCTTAGCTTCCTTATTTCTATTCATTTCCTCCAGTTCACTATGAAACCTATCCCTAACTTCCTTGTTCTTCAGCAGCCACACTTTCCTTTTGGGTATGTATACCTTCTTGCGCTTAGGATCTCTGTATAAGCTCAAGTCGCACACAAGTAACCTATGCTGGGGGATACATTCTTCGCTCGGGATGACCTTTACATCTCGAACCAGTTTCCAGTCTTTCCTGTTAACCAAGAAGTGATCTATCTGGCTACTGGAGACCACAGAGTTATATGTGATCAGATGGCTCTGTCTTTTCTTGAACTTCTTGTTACACACAACCATGTTGAGTGCAACGCAGGACTCCAATATATATTCGCCTTCCAGATTCCTCCTTCCGTAACCATTTCATCCATATACCCCCTCGTATCCATCTGTAGATGCTCCCACATGCCCATTCAGGGCCCCACCCACGATTGTTATTTCATTCTCCGAGAGGCCTGAGATGACACTGACGGTGTCATTCCAGAAGTCCTCTTTTATCTCTTTCTGTAGACCAGCCTGTGGGGCATATGCAGATATCACATTCAGAATTCTTTCACCAACTTTCAACTTCAAAACAATCAGCCTTTCACTAACTCTCCTAATCTGAAGCACACTTTCCGCCAGCTCTTCAGCCACCAGAACACCCATTCCTCCTTTCGCTTTATCAGTCTCCACCCCCATCCAGTAGATCCAATATCTTTTCTTTCTTCCGACTATCCACTGTACCCCATGCCTCTTCCAGAGTGTTTCCTGGGTACAGCAGACGTCCACTCGCCTCCTCTCACACATCTCAGCCACTTCATTTGCACGCAGATTCAAACTACCAACATTCACACTACCAAGTCTGAGATTGTCGGGGGCATTTGTCCTTGTCCTTGTATATAATATCTACAGCTTTACTCTCATTGTAGAGGTTGAGGATATCGTGGAAGAAGTCTAATGCCCCTTTCCCACTGATGCGATTTCATATGATTTTCGTCGCCGAGGACGTAGTTTTGTCAATTCGCAACGAAATTGTGTCGCACAAATTTTGACCGTTAAAAACCGTTGACAAGTTTACACTTGGCGACGATGTCGCCGATGGATACGACGAAATCGGCGACATTATGCGACGGCATCGGCAAATTGAGCGATGGTTCGCCGATGACCTCGGCGAGAACTGTCACATTTGAATTGAATATTGCGAAATAATGCGAAAGATGAACGAATCCTTGGCGTATGTTCAGCGACATCTTCGGCGAATTAAGCGATGGTTCGGCGGATACCCCGGCGAGATTATCCAAACACTTTTTGCATATATTTCATGGCACAAACATAAGAACATAAGAAAACGGGAGTCTGCAGGAAGCCGATCGGCCCACACAAGGCAGATCCTTGTCACACCCAACCCAAATTTACACGGCCTAATTATAGACCCAACTCAGCCTTGAGGACTGACCTCACCAAATCGGTCAGAGATCAACACAAGAATACGCGGGTCTGCAGAGCGCCGATTGGCCCACACCAAGCAAATCCCCCCTCATACCCAACCCATCTCCTCGATAATGTACAAATTTATCTTGAAGGGGGGTCTAGAGTTTTTTGTTTTAAGTTTGATGGAGGTCTATTGAGGAAACTAAGAAGTAAAGGAATGAATGACCAAACAAATGGGCCGTTTCCCCTTAATAATATTTGCTCATTTATATATTTGTTTATGATTTATTTAGTTTCATCCCCGCCCTGCAACACAATCTCAACCCTACCATTTGCAACTCTCCAACCCAGGAGTGAAACGCTATTCTCAGTCCTTCTTCTATTCAACTGCTGAGCTCTGGAACTCTCTCCCATAACTAGTCTTTCCCTCTTCCTATGACTTAAATTGCTTCAAATTTTGTGTGTCCAGGCACTCGCTGCAGGCAGTTATGCCATTTGTCTCCCTTATTAACATAGAAAAAATATAAAAATAAAATAGTATACATATAAATATATATATATATATATATACACTTATACAGTAAATATATATATATATATATATATATATATATATATATACACTATACAGTATATACACTTATACAGTATAAATATAATATATATATATATATATATATATATATATATATATATATAAGTTGAATGAATTGATGGATATGCATTTTCAACGGCACCCCTTATCTACATTCTACTTTTTGAAGAGTGTAGAGAGCGGAGAAGGGGTGTTGGAGAGAGAGGAAGCTGTTGGAGTGGCTTTGTTATGTGTGTTATTAGTTTATAAACAATATATATATATATATATATATATATACTTGCTATACATGCACCTGGTGTGTATGTATATTATGTTTGATATATATACCGTATATATACACATATATATATATATATATATAGAGAGAGAGAGATATATATATATATATATATATATATATATATATATATATATATATATACTGTTGAATATATATATACCGGTACATATATATATATATATATATATATATATATATATATATATATATATATATATATAAACCCCCCTGGGGGTTAGGGAATAGAATATGCCCCACGTGCCTTCTGCGTGTCGTAAGAGGCGACTAAAGAGGTTGGGTCGGTGGGCTTGCGACCCCCACCCGGAAAAAATATCTAAGCAAAGAAAAACGAACGAACAGCCTCGGATGCGGACGGAACCAACGTTGACGAACCACGACCGACTAAGGACATGCCTTCAGACATTCTGAGAATGGCTACGTGGAATGTTAGTGGCATGAATGATGGCACAAAAGAGAGAGAGGTTCTGGAAGTGTTAGTGAATGCCAGGCTGGATGTATGTGGAATGACAGAGACCAAATGGAAAGGTTCAGATGTGAGAGAGTGGGAGTGTGGAATGGATGTGTGTGCTGGAGTGAGTGAAGGAACAGCGAGAGAAGGTGCATGTTTGTTTGTAAGTAGCAAATGGAAGGAATGTGTAAGAGAGTATGAGTCTGTGGGTTCAAGGATTGTGTGGGTGAGAATGAAAGTAGGAATACAAACGTGGGTGATTGTATGCGTGTATGCCCCGACAGAGGATATACTTGAAAGAAAGAAAGAGGAGTTCTGGATGAATGTGGAGGCATGCCTGGAGAAGTTTGACAAGAACGAAAGAATATTTCTGATTGGGGATATGAATGGTAAGGTGGGTGATAGGAAAGTTGAGGGAGTGGTGGGAGGGTGGGGGGTACCATCAGAGGTGAATGGGAATGGTAGTGCACTTGTGGACGTATGTGTGGGGAGGAGGCTGTGGATAGCCAACACCTTATTCCGACACAGAATGATCCACAGGTACACGTGGAAACGGATGTTGACGATGAAGGATAAGACAGTGGTGGAACGAAAGTCATTGATTGAGTATGTATTTGTGGATGAACGAATGAAGAAATCTGTGATGGATGCTAGGGTGTATAGGGGTATTGGAGGGGGTCTGTCTGATCATTATGTAGTGGTAGCTAAGGTTAGGATACAAAAGAAGTGGGTGAGGAGAGCGGGAGGGAGGCGAGAGGAGGGTGGAATGGTGAGGAGGGTGGAGAGGTTGCAGGAGGAGGAAGTCAGGGAGGAGTACAGGAGAGCAGTGGAAAGACGACTAGGTGGGTTCGACCTGGAAGTTATGGAGGAAGTGGAGGAGATGAGCAAGGTGTTTAAGGATGAGATCTGTGCAGCATGTGAGGAGGTGTGTGGAGTGAGGAGAAGAGGGAGGGGAGTGAAAGGTACAGCATGGTGGACAGAAGAGGTAAGAATAGCTGTGGAAGAAAAGAAGAAAGCATATAGAGAGTGGTTGGGTAGTAGAGGGAATGAAGATTCCGAGAGACAGAAACGAGCGAGGTACGTGGAGAGTAAGAGGGTGGTGAAGAGAGTAGTGAAGGAAAGTAAGGGAAGAGTAGATGAGGAATTTGGAAGGAATTTGAGTGTAAAATGGAGGGAGAGTAAGAAACTGTTCTGGAAAGAAGTCAAGAAAGTTAGGGAAGGTAGCAAGGGAAACAGTAAGGGTGTGAAAGATAAGAATGGGAGAATGCTAGCCGAGAAGCAAGAGATAGTCGAAAGATGGAGGGAGTACTTCAGTGAGTTGCTAAATGAAAGGAATGAAGAGCCAGCAAACATAGCTGGATATGGTATGGGAGGGAGAAGAAGAGAAGTAGTGGAGGAGGAGGTGGGGATCAGGAGGTCAGAAGTGTGGGAAGCCATGAAAAGAGTGAAGTTGGGGAAAGCACCAGGAACAGATGGAGTGTGTGGGGAAATGTTGAGGTATGGTGGTGAGATAGTGATAGAATGGGTATGGAAAATGTGCAAACTAGCATGGGAGAAGGGGAGTGCACCCGATGACTGGAAGACTGGCATAATAGTCCCCCTATATAAGGGCAAAGGGGAAAGAGGAGTGTGTGGTAACCACCGAGGAATATGTCTTCTAAGCGTAGTAGGGAAGGTATACAGTAGGGTAGTGATTGAGAGAGTGAGAGTGAGAACGGAGAAATGGACAGGCGACGAGCAGGGAGGTTTTAGGAAGGGAAGAGGATGTGTAGATCAGATTTTTACCCTGAATTGTGTTGTGGAGAAGTATCTGGAGAAGAAACAAAAGGTGTATGTTGCCTTTATGGACTTGGAGAAGGCCTATGACAGAGTGGATAGAGAAGGTTTGTGGAAAGTACTTAGAATATACGGAGTAGAGGGCAAGTTGCTGAAAGCAGTGAAGAGCATGTATGAGGGTGCAAAGGCGGCAGTACGTGTGGAGAGTGAGCAGAGCGAGTTCTTTGACCTGAATGTTGGTTTGAAACAGGGGTGTGTGATGTCCCCGTGGTTGTTTACTGTATATATGGATGGAGTTATGAAAGAAATACTATCAAGAGCAGTGGATGTTGGTGTATCGCTGAAAAGGGAGGGAATTGAGTGGAAGCTACCTATTCTGCTGTTTGCGGATGATACAGTTCTGATGAGTGATAATGAATGGGAGTTGCAGGGTCTGGTAAATGAGTTTGGAACAGTGTGCGAAAAAACGGAATTTGAAGGTAAATACGGGGAAGAGCAAGGTTATGGTCTTCGAAAGGGGTGAAGTCACAGAGTGTGAGGTAAAGCTGAACGGTCAGGCTATGGAGATCGTCAACTCTTTTAAGTATCTGGGCAGTGTGTTGAGTAAAGATGGGACTATGGATGAAGAGGTGCGGGAGAGGGTACAACAGGGGAAGAGGGTTGTAGGAATGCTAAAAGCAGAGTAACAAGAAATAGGGTGGTCAGTATGGAAGTGAAGAAGTCCTTGCATGACAGTGTGGTAATCCCGACACTGACTTACGGAAGCGAAGCATGGACGTTGGTTGAGAGACTCAGACCAAGAGTGAGAGCAGTGGAAATGAATTACTTAAGGAGTGCGTGCGGAGTTACATGGAGGGATAGACAGACTAATGAGGAAGTAAGAAGGAGGTGTGGTGTGGAGGTAGATGTGCTGGAAAGTGTGAAAAGGAACAACTTGAGATGGTTCGGCCATATGGAACGTATGGAAAACGAGAGAATGACTAAGAGGGTGTACGAGAGCGAGGTGGAGGGACAGAGGGGGAGAGGTAGACCGAATATGAGGTGGAAGGATGGAGTGAGGAACTACATGAACGAAGGCGGTGCTGGGTGGGGGGAGGGGCGTCGACTGACTGGGGACAGAGGTGCATGGGGGCGGTTCGTTCGTGGCCACCCCTTCGGGGATCACGGCGTCAGGCAATAGATAGATAGATAGATATATATATATGTATCTATGTATATATTATATAGATAATTATATATTTATATATATATAGATATCTATATATCTATATATATATATATATATATATATATATATATATATATATATATATATATATATATAATTTTAGAGATGGAACAAATATCAATGTTCACTATTTACGAATACGAATACGAATTTTTGTTGGTAAAATTCGCGAATACGAATAGCGAATTGCGAATATTTCAATCTTTCTTGAAGGATGAAATTGTCATCCTTCAAGAACTGGTAATTCTTTTTTATATCACCAACTAACGTTAATTAAATTACTATGAAATTTATTACCGGAAGCCAATGACGATGTCAATGTGTAAACCTGCACGTTTCGTTACCACCACTGATTAGCCATTGGGCTTTTGGCAGAAAATGCCAAAAATTATCAGTGATATCCGAGACATGTTTACATACAGTATTCTCATCGTCCAGCATATTACTGTTTCATAATCATCAGCCAACTTACAATAGCCCTGTATAATATCTAATTATCACTAGAACAATACACTATATCATGTAGGAAGTCTTGTGGAGAAATAGGGCAAATATATTAAACAATGCATGATAAACTAAAGCACAAATGTATGCTAGAATAGCATTGGCAAATCGCTAGATAGTCACCAGACACTAAAAACTTACTAGAAAACATATGTTGAAGTATCTCGAATAATCTTTAACAATCGAAAAAATCTCTACAATTCCTTAAAAAGGGAACATAACTTGAATATTTCTAGAATTCATCACATCTTGATGTCGCTAGATGGAAGTGATGGAAGTGATTCGCTGGATCTAGCGGTAGCCAGTACATTAGCAACATTGCACCAAGACCATTTATTCCGTTATAATGAACAAGGTCAGATTTCGGAACTATTACAATTATTTCAAAGTTCATAGATCATCAGATTGGTTTGGAAGTCGATGTACACAATTTCGGTTCCATTAGTTTAAAAAACATTCACATACTATGGTACTTAGAGGGTTTAATAAAGAAGCATGCCTTTCCCCGACATCGTGCAAGCGAACGCATGCTTTAACCCTTATTTAGCGGGCTAGGCGGTATATTTGACCGTGCCGTGCCGCACAGCGGGGGCTTTTTACCATAAATGGGGTTGTTTCCGTGCTCTTTTTCATGCATAAACAAGACCCAGAGCGTAATACAAGTATGTATCCCTGAAAGGGCGTAAATTGAGCTTTCCAATGACACCCGAACCATCCTTCTACGATCACTGGTTGTCTTGCAACGATCGTGCAACCGAAGGGCAAAATCGCTAAAATACGGTAATTTCTTTATATAATTACGTATGTAGCGAGGGAGTGAGGGTGGATGTAAGTGGAGTAAATCTCAGTAGGTCCACGGCGGCCGTGGTGAGCGGTCATGAGGTAACCCATGCTCCTCCAGTCACTCGTCTCTCTCTCAGAGCCAATATTGCGGCAAAATTGCACTCGGACTTAACCCTTATTTAGCGGGTGGTAAGGTGTTTTACACTGTACCGCTCAGCGGGCATAATCCCGAAATATTCGCTCAATTTCACTCGCCCTAGCGCCGTTACTATGGCACCAATGCGAACGAAACGATAATTTTTGGAAAGAGAAACTCTTCGTCTCCCCATATAAGTCTATGAATGGATGTTATGAATGAGTGTGTAGGGTGGGAAGAGGTGAGGAAGAGGAGGTACTTTTTGGTCTATTTCCCGGGCGCGTTCGGTTGCGTTCGCTTTGGCCTGACTTCGGCCTCTCGCGTGCCTACTATTCCTTCGGTAATCGGTCTTATTTTTCTCATATTTCTCCTTATTTCTGTATTCTTTCTCTCTCTCTCTCTCTCTCTCTCTTTCTTTCTGTCTCTCTCTCTCTCACTCCTGTCTGTCTGTCTGTCTCTCTCTCTCTGGCTCGCTCGCTTTCCCTCTCTCGCGCGCTCTGTCTCTCTCTCTCTCTTCCTCATCCGTATATGTAATTCTCATTATTATTTTCTCTAATCTCTCTCACTCCTCCTGTCTGTCTGTCTCTCTGGCTCGCTCGCTTTCCCTCTCTTGTGCTCCCTTTCTCTCTTCCTCATCCGTATATGTATTTCTCATTATTATTTTCTCTAACTAATCCCTCTATTTAATTTATTTGCTTGTAATATTTCTGTATTATTATATCAAACTCTCAAGCAATTTCAATTTCACATGCAATTATAAATGTAGGCTATAGGTAGACCCAGAGAGGAAGAGACAAGAGAGAGAGAGAGTGTCATGATAATATAACAATGTTACATATGTATCATATATATATGAAAAAATAATATATACGGTAGGCCTACATCTGTTCCCCACAATCATATAATGCCAAGCACAAATATTCAATCTTTCATTGTTTGTATTACCGTAAGAAATTTACTGAACGCCTGCAAATAATACGCTATAAAATGCTTGCAATCTCTCTATTTTCTCTAATCTCTCTCACTCTTCCTGTCTCTCTCTCTCTCTCTCTCTCTCTCTCTCTGGCTCGCTCGCTTTCCCTCTTCCTCATCCGTATTATGTATTTCTCATTATTATTTTCTCTAACTAATCCCTCTATTTAATTTATTTGCTTGTAATATTTCTGTATTATTATATCTGTTTCACTCTTTCTTCAGTTCAGTTTCTGCATTCTCTCTCTCTCTCTGTTTCGCTTGCTTTGCAGGAATTTTGTTTTTGTTTTATATATAATATATAGTAACTTACTTATCATTACTTACTATATCGTATAAACAATAGTAGGTAGCCAACTTACCATAATACCGATACACCAAACCGATCCGCATACGGTTTTGTTTATCACCTGTTTACTAAAGTGCCACCATTATCGATTTTCTTGGAGCCGACTCGAGCGGGAGGGTTACCAATTGAAGTTAAATCCGCTAGCATATATTGTTAGATGTAAGACATGATAAATACCACTAGAAATATGAATTGGCAAAATCCATATAATATCACTTCGAAATTGTTCTGAAATTTCAAAACAAAACCGCTAGTGTAAGTCATTGCTGCTAGATCGAAGTAAAGGTCTCTAGATCTAGCGGAAGTCGCTATACGTATTGGCAGTACTGCACACTCATTCATTTCATTCATTCATTTTCTATTGAGCTCGTCCTGGAATCTTTACGACTCTGAATCTTACGATTGCCTGCCGACGGCGATACGTTGTTGACATTGTTGTTGATGTTCCAGTGGAGGGATGAACAAAATGTTTTCCTTGTCCAATAATAGCTATTTCATAGTCCCACAGGACTTATTTTGATATATTTATCAAATTTATTGAACGCCTGAAAATAATACGCTATAAAATGCTTGCAATCAAACTTTCAAGCAATTACAAGGTCACATGCAATTATAAAAAGGTATATTGTAGACCACAATCTTCGCCAAGCTTCGTTGTTGCTTGTATTATCGTGAGAAATGTACCATACACCCTGGTTATCGTGAGAAATTTACCGAACGCCTGCAAATAATACGCTATAAAATGCGTGCAATCAAACTCTCAAGCAATTTCAATGTCACATGCAGTATAGGTAGACCCAGAGAGGAATTGACAGACAGAGAGAGAGGGGAGGTCAAAAACATCTGCTAGGTGTGATTTCCCCTGGGAGGGAAGAGATTAGTTAGGGGTGTGCCCTGGCCTACATCAGACAAAGAGAGTACAAAGGAGTACAAACAAAGAAAGTGAGAGAGAGAGAGAGAGTTGTGATAATATACAAATGTTACACATGTATCATATAATATATGAAAACATAATATATACGGTAGGCCTACATCTGTTCCCCACAATCATATAATGCCAAGCACAAATATTCAATCTTTCATTGTTTGTATTACCGTAAGAAATTTACCGAACGCCTGCAAATAATACGCTATAAAATGCAAAGGAAATTTCTTGTAGAGTGCAATTTTGAGGACGTATTGTGCTCTGAGAGAGAGCGGAGCGGTGATCAGGAGCATAAATTACCTCAAGACCGCTCGCCACACAGGGAATTATATAAGGAAATTACCGTATTTTAGGGTTTTTGCACTCGTCTTTTACGATCGTTGAAAGACAACCAGTGATCGTAAAAGGATGGTTCGGGTGTCATTGGAAAGCTCAATTTACGCACTTTCATGATACATACTTGTATTACGCTCTGGGTCTTGTTTATGCATGAAAAAGAGCACGGAACAACCCCATTTAGGGTAACAAAAAAAAAACGCTGGGCGGCACAGTGAAATATACTCCACCAGACGCTCGTAAGGTGATAAAATGCTTGCAATCACATTTTCAAGCAATTATAAAATATAAATTGTACTTACCAACACCCACACCAGTATGTTCTTCGTCAGGAACGTCTCCAATTTGCTCAAGGGTCTGTCCAATATCAACCACAACATTCACCCCACGCAAATTATGCTTGGGGTGAAAGCCTATGATCGGGTTATTTTCGTCTTCCGAGTCATCCACACTACCAAAACTCTCACCCAGACCTTCGACGGTTTCATCCAACAGCTTATTAGAAAGTTCTGAAGAGTTCAGCATGATATCTAGTTCCTGGGTGGTAAGCCGGGCGTGGTTAGTAGGGTGGCGCGATGCACTAGGGATGGCGGCCACCGAATCGAACACGGGCAAATCTTGACCTTCCATTATGGCTGCTTGAGGGTCACTTAGTCACGGTCACAAAGTGGGGATGTGTGGGTGGGCCTTTGTAGTACACCGCCTGACCACCAAGTTTCGCTTTCCACCTAAATTAGGGTGGGAATACGCCCACGGACTTAAGTCCGACCCCGCCATTTAGTCCAATTTTCTCGTATCGGACTTAAGTCCGACCCCGCTAAATAAGGGTTAAGGCGGGCCCCGTTACATAGTCCAAATTTTTCGATTCGGACTTAAGTCGGGCCCCGATCTTTAACACCTAACGAGCGGCCTAGGCGGTAATTAATACGTACCGCCCAGCGGGGTGTTTTTACCCGAAATAGGGTTGTTTAGCTGATAATTTTCATGCCTAAATAAGACCCAGAGCGTAAAACAAGTATCTATCCCTGAAAGGGCATAAACAGAGCTTTCCAATGACACCCCCACGATCCTTGTAGGACCGCTAGTTTTCTTGCAACAATCGCACAACACGAGTGCAAAAACAATGTAATTCGGTACTTTCCCTACATAATTCCCTGTGTAGCGAGTGCGAGAGGGTGGAGGAGGGTGGAATTCATGTCAGTTGGTCCACCGCTGTGGTCTGGAGCAGTCATACGCTCGCTACTCTCCTGCCACCACTTATCTCTCTCTTTCAGCAACATTACGTGCTGAAAATGGCACACGACTTATGTTGTAAGCCGCCATATAGTCCAAATTTGTTTCACTCGACATATGTTGCGCACCGCCAGTTAAGGGTTAAGGGTTAAAATGTAATATTTTCATGTTTTGTATATCTTCTATTGGTTTCGTGAAAATATTCGCATGTTTGCAAATAGCTATGAATGGAAATGCGAATACGAATACGAACACGAATATTGAAAAACATAGAGAATATTCGCACATACGAATACGAAATGAATATTCGGCCCATCTCTAAATTTATATATTATATATATATCTATATCTATATATGTATATATAATTATATATATCTATATACAGTATATATATATATATTTTTTTTTTTTTTTTTTTATACATAATTATACATATATAATATATATATACACATAGGCATATATATATATATATATATATATATATACATAGATATATGTATATATATATATACATATATATATTATATATACATATATATATATATATATACAGATATATATATATACATACCGGTATATATCTATATATATATATATATATATATATATATTGTTACGGCTGGATCGGCAATACATATTCGGGATTCTTGATCGTAGGACAGAAATGGCTTAAGTGACAACGACACGCTCGATTCCAGTCCCAAATACTATATGCTCCAGACAACAAAAGCACCAACGCCCTACAGAGTTATCGTCTACGGTAACGAGGTACCTTAACTCGGCGAAAGTGTACAACAGGGGTAGGCTATGAGGCTAAACTCCCTCAGACATTTATAGGTTACGTTATTACTAAAGAAATGCAATACTCAAGAAACTACGTTAATATTAAGCCTCTAATAATGTAGAATAGAAGCAGGCTAAAGGTATGACAGTGAAATGCTAAATGACAAATGTACACGCCTACTTGAAAGCGCGTGCGCTACACTAACTGTCCCCTACTAACATGCACTAGCATGTAGCATACAAGATGTTCATGATCAAGTAGATACCTAATAATACACATGGGAGGAACATAAATAGTAGTCACTTATTATAATAATGAATCTATACTTGGAATAACTAAAAGGTTGCAGGCAACAGTACTGCGCCGGTAGCCTACTACCGCATAGGCTACTTCGCTTCTCTCACTCTGTCTCCCCTCCGAGTCCGTATGCGCCCTACGCAACAGAACTCCGGACACAGCAGCAAAACGACAGTGCAGTTAATTGATACATGAAAGTATTAATAGTGTTGTCTTGTGTGTGAGTAATGTGTATTGTAAAGTGTTATAGATATATACTTAAAGAGAGCTGCAATGCATAGTAAAATAAAGATATGTCCCACTCATCATCCCCATGTGTTCTAGCTAGCAGGCCAAGTCACAGGAACAACGAGTCCCAGCACCGAAAGCGAGAACCCAGGAGAAGACTGTAGAGAACACAAGGACAGATAAATTACGTTACTCTACTATACCGGCACTACGAGCGAGCTGTAGTCTCGGGTGCTACACTCGCTCCTGGCTCGGTAGGCAAATCAAGGCTAAGTCCTCGTCCCTCTACAGACAACTCCTGGGCATGGTCGGGCTCTTACACATGGCACCAGTCTAGTCACAAATGGGATGATGAGCGGGGCATATAACTCGTGAACATGTAGAACGTTCACCAACTATCCTCATCAAGAAGATCGCTGTTCACATTAACCCCTTAAATCTAATACATGTAAATATATGCTTGTCCTAAGAGTAATATGAGAGGTGAGTGCTGAAACTCCTTTAGGACCTCAAGGGAAGGTTATGCATTTAAATAGAGAGAAGAATGAAATGAGAGTAATGTCGTCAGAGAGAAAGAGTGCAACCGTGAGAAGTTGGGAGAGAGGGCAAGGGATGTTAGAATCTCCAAGGTTCTAGGCAACCTGATCATGGAACACGCAGCCAGCCTCCAGGCAATGTGCTGTACGACAACATGGGCCAATCCCAGGCAGGCAACAATGGACTACCAACCCTATCGCGCCTAGCTATAAGCGCAAGGCTGCCAACCAGTCCATACGTCTGGCAACCACCCGGCCGGCAGCGCGGCGCGTTGCTACCCTCTTGCTCTGAAGCCTAACTCACTCTCTCTCTCTGAACTCCCATTGTCTTATCTATCAACTTCTCTATTGATACTACATACCCTTAATTAGCGGCGAGCAACATAAGTCGAGTTAAAAAAAGCTGGACTATGTGGCGGCGCTCGACATAGGTCGAGTGGCAATTTCAGCACGTAATGTGGCTGAGAGAGAGAGACAAGTGGTGGCAGGAGACTAGCGAGCGTATGACTGCTCCAGACCACCGCGGCGAACCTACTGACACAAATCTCAGCTCCCTCCTCCCTCTCTCACTCGCTACATACTCAATTATGTACCGAAACTACCGAATTACCTGCTTTTTGCACTCGCGTTGCACGGTTATTGCAAGAAAACTATCCATCATACAAGGATCGTTATGGTGTCATTCGAAAGCTCTGTTTATGCCCTTTCAGGGATAGGTACTTGTTTTACGTTCTGGGTCTTATTTAGGCATGAAAATGATCACGTAAACAGCCCTATTTTGGCTAAAAACACCCCGCTGTGCGGTACATATAATAAACCGCATAGGCCGCTCGTAAGGTGTTAAATGGAAGGTCTCGACATGGCTTAAAACAAAACCCACCACTGGTTAGCACATGACGAGACCTTTGCAGAGATACAAAGAACATAGTTATAAGTTGTCACACTCAATATACATTGCGGCTGACGGTAGCCAGATCACGGGCGGTACATTCAAGTACCAAGGAGTACAATCAGGTTGCGTTGCAATGCACTGGGTGCGTCACAGCCCCCAAGATTTTAGATAATCGACCTTAGAAGCATTATCAAAATCTGACAGGCAACCAACCGACCTGCTACCCTTAGCTGCCACTAATTGCAAAAGGTGCACAACAACTGAAGTGTGAATTATACATAAAACACAATATCGCATGCATCATGCTACAACAATAAAGACTTACAAAACTAAAAAAAAAGAAAGAGTTTTTTCGTTTATTTTATTGTTTTATAATCTTTTTGGACGGCGTTATGATAGCCTAATTTTACTCCTGCTCAACCCACACACCGTGCACGACTATCTTGGATCATCAACCCTTGATAGACAATCTGCTATCACGTTCTCACTCCCGGCAATATGCTGAATGTTGAGATTATACTCTTGGAGCATTAGGGACCACCTGGTCAACCGCATATTCCGATTGTGAAACTGATTTAGGAATTTCAAGGGATGATGGTCCGTATAAATCGTCACTACCGGGCCGTAGGCTGGAACATAAACTTCGAAATGTTTGAGCGACAAAACGATAGCCAGAAGCTCCTTCTCTATAGTCGAGTAATTCCTTTGTGCCGAATTAAACTTGCGAGAAAAGAAGCTCACTGGGTGTTCCAAGCCCTCGGAATCAGTCTGCAGTAACACTGCCCCGGCACCCACACCGCTGGCATCAGTCGCCAGCTGAAAACTCCTGGAGAAGTCTGGGGCCCTCAAAATCGGATGTGTACACAGCAGGTGCTTGACTAGGTCGAAAGCCCTCTGACACTCCGCAGCCCAACAGAACTTCACTGACTTCGACAGTAGATCAGTTAACGGTGCTAAGACAGTAGAGTATCCCCGGATGAAGCGCCTATAATAGCCTATCATACCTAGGAACCGCATGACCTGGCGCTTAGTGGTGGGCCTGGGAAACATATTGATAGCCTGTATCTTGCTCAGGGGGGGGCACACCCGGCCTAACCCGACCACAAAGCCAAGATACTGCACAGTAGCCTTTACAAACTCGCACTTCCTCAGGTTCACCACCAGCCCAGCATCGTGCAACTTCCCAAACAGGGTCTCTAAGTGCCTTAGGTGATTTTCAAAATCGTCATCATATACTATCACGTCATCAAGGTAGACCGTGCAGTTAGGGATTTCGTCACAAATATCGTTCATCAGGTTCTGAAACGTGGCAGGTGCGTTCTTAAGCCCATAAGGCATTACGTTACATTGGTAGGTCTTGCCATCTACCACAAAACCACAAACTTGCTTAGCTCGGTCCGACAGGGGTACTTGCCAGTAGCCTTTTACAAGATCAATTTTAGTAAGGTACTTTGCATTCCCTATCTTGTCCACGCTGTCGTCAACTCGAGGCAAAGGGTAAGGGTTGGTAGTGGTCAAGCCATTTAGCCTACGAAAATCTATGCAGAACCGCACCTTGCCGTCAGGTTTTGGCTGCAACGTGACGGGTGATGTCCACTTCACATAACCTTCAGTGATCATCCCTCTCTCAACCATGTACTTTAACTCCTCCCGTAAAGCTGGCAACTTTACCGGGGGCACACGGTAGGGCACTGACTTGAAGGGCACATTATCACCGACGTCCACGTCGTGCGTTACCTGAGTAGTGAGACCTGGGTGTTCGGCGAAAACAGAGGGGTATGACCTGAACAGGCCTAGAACAGCAGCACCCTGGTGCTCAGGCAGGTGACTTACAGCTTGCCTAGCCTCTTGTTCAGTATTCCCCGCCCACTGTTCCGCGGAAATGACACAGTCCCAGCTATCCTCCTCAGCAGCATGACTGTCCCCACCTCCTTCTCCACCCTGGCCGCTGCAGGCCAGCACAGGGACAGTGAGAGGCTCTGAGGGGCGTCTCACATACTCTTTCATGAGGTTAACATGACATAACTGATGTTTTTTCCTACGGTCAGGTGTTGCAACGATATAATCAAGGTCGGACAGTTTCTTAGCCACCACATACGGCCCAATGAACTTGGCAGTGTCCAGGCAAAGGTAAAAGCAACATTACCTCCTGACCCACCGAAAACTCCCGAAGCTTCACCGTGGCGTCATACTGGTGCTTCATGACCGCCTGTGCATTAACCAAGTTATTACCTGCCGCTGCCCTGCAACCTATAAGTCTCTCCCGGCTCTCAAGGACATATTTAAGTACAGACCCCGGCTTCTCTTCGCCCTCCCAGATCTCTTTCACCATACTTAAAGGTCCTCTCACATTATGGCCAAAGACTAGTTGATTTGGACTGAACCCCAGGCTCTCTCCTGGGACTTCACGTGCAGCGAACAGAACATACGGCAGACCCAAATCCCAATCAGTGTCATGTTCTGCACAGTAACAGCGTAGCATACTCTTCAGGGTCGAGTGGCACCGCTCCAAGACTCCCTGACTCTCGGGATGGTAGGCTGACGACACTACAGAACATATACCGTGCAACTGAAGGGTTTGCTTGAACAATTTGGATGTAAAATTGCTCCCCTGGTCTGACTGCACCTCACGTGGAAATCCATAACGGGAACAGAACAATAATAAGTTTTTAACAACTGCCTTTGCCGAGCCGTTTCTCATGGGGTATGCGTCCGGGTATCTCGTAGCCACATCCATGATTGTCAACAGGAATTTATTGCCACTTCTAGTAGGCGGGAAAGGGCCAACCAAATCTACTACAACTTTGCTGAACGGAGGCCCGGTGACAGGTATGGGAAACAAAGGTGCCTTCGGGATCGTCTGGTTAGGCTTCCCCGTTGTCTGGCAGGTCGCACACCCAGCCACCCATGCACAGACATCAGCCTTGACCCCAGGCCACCAGAAAAACCTGCCCAATGCCGCCAATGTTTTTGTTACCCCCAAATGACCCGCCACCGGCACATCATGCGCCAGACACAATAAGGACTCTCTATACTTATTTGGAACAACCACCTGGTCTACTACCCTCGCACCGCCCTCCCACTTCGATTTGGGGTCTAGAAATCTGCGGTACAATATCCTGTTGAGCCTAAAGAAATCTCCCGGCTTCGCATCCCCATCTTCCTCCAACTCTATGGCACCATTGCTATAACGAGCTAGGCTAGCGTCTTGCAGCTGCTGCTCACTTATGTCCCCGGGCGTCAATGCATCAAGATTGTTTTGTAATAAGACATTACCCCGGCTAGTAGGCTCTACTGCCTTAGTGGCTCTCGCTACAGCTCTTGCCTCACACGAAGTCTTACCCAACTCTGCCTTGTTACACACCATATCTGGGCCAGAGTCAACTCCCGTGTTTATTATAGGTCCAAGTACCGAATCACCGAGAAGTGCAGCAGAATCAATGTCCCTTTTCCTGCCCTTTGCAACCTTCTCCTGATCCTTCCTCCACTGTCCCCGAGGTTGAGTGCTAGGCTGTGCAGGAGCCGCAGAGCGAGATCGGGTTACCACACAGGCCATCTCATCCTGTTGGCACCTCCCAACCCCTTCCCGATTCTCACCATCCACGTCGGCCGCCCTCTCGGCAACGACTAAGGGTGGAGTCCCGGAAGTGGGCACCGCAAAGTCGTTGCCGAGAAGAAGGTCGACGCCCTCAACTGGCAAACACTCAACGATCCCTACATCCAGCTCCCTGCACACCTCCCCCACTCTCAACTCCAACCTCACAAGTGGGTATGACCTCGTAGCATTTATACCCTGCACCACAACAACTCTGGCCGCATTTATCGGTTTCCCTGTGAAGTTCCTCAACAAAGTTTGCGAAGCCCCCGTATCCCTCAGCAAGTCAACCCTCCGTAGTTCACTCCTCCAGCTCACAAACCCGTGTCCCCGATGGCTACAGAAAGTGTCCCGGACAGGTGTCGAGCCTTCCGTACGCTTCTTTACCGCGTGAGCCTCAGCTGCTGACAACCTACCCCGGGCAGTTGCTGCAGCCTTCAGAGACACACCGATACTGTGAACCAATGACACCGGCTTAGCGGGAGTGTTACTAGGGCACTCACGTGAATAATGGCCTAGCTTCTGACAGTTGTAACATTTCACATCCCCAATGGGCTTCTTCCCTTGTGCGGGCGAAGAAGGGGCCTGACCTTTAGTAAACGGGAGAGGCTTGTGTTTGTAGGTGTTATTAGGTGCAATGCTTTTAGTGTGGTTATGTGTGTCATAGGATTTGTTATTATCGAAAACTCTGGTGGGTGGGGTATAGCGCCCCTTCTGCCCTGACTCAGCCCTCTGAGCGGCACCGCAACCACGAATCAATGATAATCTGAGGTCTGCCATCTTGGCAGCCTCCTCTACTGTCTTGGGACATTTTTCCTTAATGTTCAGCGTTAGATCGGTTCCAGTACATTTGTAAAACTGTTCCAGATAGAAAAGTTGCTTAATTTCCTCAGCCGACTCTGCGTGCTCGGACCGAAACCAGTTATTACATGCATCTGTTAAGTCCTGTGCGTGCTCCATAAAACTGACGTCGCTCTTCTTATTCACGCCACGGAACTTCAATCTATAAGTTTCGGGTTGCAGTTCGTAGGCCCGGAGCACAGCCTCCTTCACCAGTCCATACACGACACTCTCGTCCAGTGACAGTGCATCGTAGGCTTTCAACCCCTTACCCACTAGACGTGATGAAACTAATGCTGCCCATTTAACCTCCGGCCAGTCATACTCACGACACTTCTTTTCGAAACGAGCAAAAAACTCAGTCACTGCTGTCTCATCAAATGCGGGTACTAACTTAATTAAATGCGAAAGTGAGTCTGTAACCCGGTGCCCACCACCGAGATGACGCCCCATGGTCTCTACTCTAGACTTCTCGACATCCATTTCAGCCTGGTACCTGGTTGCATCCTGATTGGTTTGGATTCTAGCAACCTCTATGCGTTCTATACTAGCCTGTTGTATCTGAGTCTCCTGCAGCTTAATCCGTTCTATACTAGCCTGTTGTATCTGAGTCTCCTGCAGCTTAATCCGTTCTATACTAGCCTGTTGACTCTCTCGCAACTTAAGCTTAGCTAGTTCTAGCTGAAATAACATCTCAGGAGACAGGCCTGGGGGGGGGAGAGCACAAAATGGGGGATCCACACCGAGACGTGTTTACGGGTAAGCCAGCTTGCCATTGAGAACCCTCCTGCTGCATCGTGCTAAGACTCGGTGGCTGAGGGCCCAGCTCAGGGGTAGAGTGGAAGGGAGGCTTGGAGGGAACCCCCCAAGACCCCACTCCACCCACCGCCCCATCGCCATCACCCAACAAACATGCCACCAAATTCTTCTTGGGCCAACTGTCAGGACAGTCCCGCCCCAAAACCGTGGCTAAACAGCGAAGACCGTAACAATCAATAGCCTGCAGGCGCTGTTCGGTCAAAGGTGTCTGCAAAAATGCCCGGGCATCCCTCTCTCCACTTATAACACTCCCCTCCCTAAATATCTGCTGTACTTGCTGGTCACTAGGCTGTACCGTATTATCCTCCCCCGTAAATGATGAGTCATTAGACAAAGTGCTGGTTATACAATTGCTGTTCATAAACAAAAAAAAGTGCTTATTACTAATTGCAGTCTCGACTCACAAAATGTTAAAGATGCTTGAATGACTCTACTCTAGACACCTAACGAAACAATCTGCAAGTCCACCAATACAATAATGACACAATAAAAATTCCTCCAATATGCAAGAAAATTCTAGCCAGCTCTACTAGGTAGCATAGAATAGTTCTCCAAAAAACATGTGATAGGATACTACTGAATCTTGTGCAAGGTCGCCATTTTGTTACGGCTGGATCGGCAATACATATTCGGGATTCTTGATCGTAGGACAGAAACGGCTTAAGTGACAACGACACGCTCGATTCCAGTCCCAAATACTATATGCTCCAGACAACAAAAGCACCAACGCCCTACAGAGTTATCGTCTACGGTAACGAGGTACCTTAACTCGGCGAAAGTGTACAACAGGGGTAGGCTATGAGGCTAAACTCCCTCAGACATTTATAGGTTACGTTATTACTAAAGAAATGCAATACTCAAGAAACTACGTTAATATTAAGCCTCTAATAATGTAGAATAGAAGCAGGCTAAAGGTATGACAGTGAAATGCTAAATGACAAATGTACACCCCTACTTGAAAGCGCGTGCACTACACTAACTGTCCCCTACTAACATGCACTAGCATGTAGCATACAAGATGTTCATGATCCAGTAGATACCTAATAATACACATGGGAGGAACATAAATAGTAGTCACTTATTATAATAATGAATCTATGCTTGGAATAACTAAAAGGTTGCAGGCAACAGTACTGCGCCGGTAGCCTACTACCGCATAGGCTACTTCGCTTCTCTCACTCTGTCTCCCCTCCGAGTCCGTATGCGCCCTACGCAACAGAACTCCGGACACAGCAGCAAAACGACAGTGCAGTTAATTGATACATGAAAGTATTAATAGTGTTGTCTTGTGTGTGAGTAATGTGTATTGTAAAGTGTTATAGATATATACTTAAAGAGAGCTGCAATGCATAGTAAAATAAAGATATATCCCACTCATCATCCCCATGTGTTCTAGCTAGCAGGCCAAGTCACAGGAACAACGAGTCCCAGCACCGAAAGCGAGAACCCAGGAGAAGACTGTAGAGAACACAAGGACAGATAAATTACGTTACTCTACTATACCGGCACTACGAGCGAGCTGTAGTCTCGGGTGCTACACTCGCTCCTGGCTCGGTAGGCAAATCAAGGCTAAGTCCTCGTCCCTCTACAGACAACTCCTGGGCATGGTCGGGCTCTTACACATGGCACCAGTCTAGTCACAAATGGGATGATGAGCGGGGCATATACCTCGTGAACATGTAGAACGTTCACCAACTATCCTCATCAAGAAGATCGCTGTTCACATTAACCCCTTAAATCTAATACATGTAAATATATGCTTGTCCTAAGAGTAATACGAGAGGTGAGTGCTGAAACTCCTTTAGGACCTCAAGGGAAGGTTATGCATTTAAATAGAGAGAAGAATGAAATGAGAGTAATGTCGTCAGAGAGAAAGAGTGCAACCGTGAGAAGTTGGGAGAGAGGGCAAGGGATGTTAGAATCTCAAAGGTTCTAGGCATCCTGATCATGGAACACGCAGCCAGCCTCCAGTCAATGTGCTGTACGACAACATGGGCCCAGCCCAGGCAGGCAACAATGGACTACCAACCCTATCGCGCCTAGCTATAAGCGCAAGGCTGCCAACCAGTCCATACGTCTGGCAACCACCCGGCCGGCAGCGCGGCGCGTTGCTACCCTCTTGCTCTGAAGCCTAACTCACTCTCTCTCTCTGAACTCCCATTGTCTTATCTATCAACTTCTCTATTGATACTACATATTAAATGGAAGGTCTCGACATGGCTTAAAACAAAACCCACCACTGGTTAGCACATGACGAGACCTTTGCAGAGATACAAAGAACATAGTTATAAGTTGTCACACTCAATATACATTGCGGCTGACGGTAGCCAGATCACGGGCGGTACATTCAAGTACCAAGGAGTACAATCAGGTTGCGTTGCAACGCACTGGGTGCGTCACAATATATATATATATATATATATACAGTATATACAGTTTATATATATATATATATATATATATATATATATATATATATATATATCTGTATATATATATATATATATATAGATATAAATATATATATATATTAATATATATATATAATATATATATATATATAATATATATATACTGGTATGTATATATATATATTATATATATAATATATATATATATATATATCTGTATATATATATATATATATATATATATATATATATGTATATAATATATATATATATATATATTATATATATATCTATGTATATATATATTAATATATATATATATATATATGTATATATATAAATATATATATATATACAGTATATATACAGTATATATATATACTGTATATATATATGTATATATTTATATATATATACTGTATAGTGTATATGTATGTATATATATATATTTATATATGTATGTATATATATATATATATATATATATATATTATATATATATATATATATATATTATATATATATATATAATATATATATATATATATATTATATAATATATACATAATATATACTGTATATATATATATATATATATATGAAGGAAACTATGATGGGACGCCTTATGTAAAGGTCATATCCTTCCCAAAAGATCCTGATGAGAGGGAGAGATGGATATTGGCTATGCCGAATGAGAAAGAAAGCTTGAGGCGCTTGAAGGAGATATATATTTGTGAGACACATTTCAATTGTGAATGGGTGTCAGTCAAGGGTGGCAAGCGACCCAAAGAACCCCCATCAATATTTCCTGGATTACCGAAATCAGCTTTGAAGCAGGTCACCTCAGCCCAACGCCCAACATCATCTTCCACATCAGAATCAAGAGCTAAGAAGGTGCAGGCAGCTGATGAGGCTGCAGAGAAGATCCAAGATTTCGACCATTTCTGCGCCAAAATCAGCTCCTATTTTCCTGGCTTTAACGTCATAAAAGACCAGAAAAACCTGTACCTATCAAGAACTGACGGTACTGGACAAACTGTCAAGCAGTTCTTTCATTTCCAATAAGTCAGCTCACCTTTTGGATTCCTATTCTTGAATAGAGTTGAGAAAGATGGCATTGAGGTGCCCAAACGACTTTTTCCTTTGCAGAAGAACAGCTTGCTCTCAAAATGGTCCCAGATTAGATCCATAACTGACCAGGTAAACACCCATGAGTACATGCAAGCCAGGAAATTCTTCAGCACTTAATAAGCCAGCTCTGCAAGATGACTGAGGCACACGAGCTTGCTCATTTCACCTTCCTTCTGTCGCAGCTGCATCTTATGTTCAAACCTCCTGATGGTCACCGATTTGATACCTATACTATGATTTTCGCAATGCAGCTTCACAACATATCACCCAGTGCATACAAACTGATTCGTCGATCCGGCTTAATCATTCTACCATCAACAAAAATGGTAAAGCAGATGCTTTCTAGTAGTCTGCAGGACTCCAACCTCAAAACGTTGTTCGACCAGCTTAAGCCGCAGCAGCGTTTGGTCAATTTAATGTTTGACGAGGTAAAGCTGATCGAGACATTGCACTTTTCCATGAAATGCTTGCTTCACATGCTATGGTTGTTGAAGTTGCCTGCCATTTTGGTGGTCCACGCGTTGTTCTACGCATTTTGCCCTGCAAAAAACTAACTGCCGATCAGCTGAAGGAACTCCTTATCGAAGCTGCCTAAGCTGTAGTTGGTGCTGGCGGTACTGTGATTTCTTTGATATGTGACAATTGCAATACCAACCGCAGTGTTTATTCAAAACTTGGAGGACCTGGAAGTTGTCAAGTGCTATCGATTCAAGAGCAATCTATGTTCTTAGTGTACGACTATGTGCACATCTTCAAAAATGTTCGCAACAACTGGATTACTGTTGATGGCCAGACACTCTCATTTGTCGTAGATGGCAATGAGTACAAAGCTTGCTGGAGTGATATTCGGAAGCTTTATGGGATCAACCGAGCTACTCCTATTCGCTTAACCAAGCTGACGCACACCGTTGTTTTCCCCAGGCCCCTTCAATGCCAGAGCGTACCATTGGTATGTCAGGTGTTCAATGACAAGACTGTCGTTGCCTTAATGACCTTCAAGGATTCACTGGGCATCAGCGAAGGCACCATCATTCTCACCCAGACAATGAGCGAGTGGTTCAAGATGATGAATGTGAAAGACCGTTTCTCAGCTATCCATCTGCGCGACGAATCCAGACAGCCTTGGACAGCAGACTGTACAAGTTTCACTAGGCTGGAGGAGGCCTGCCAAATTATATCTACCTGCGAATGGCAAGGAGGTGGTGGTCGTAAGCTGAAGCTAATTCAGCAAACTGCTGAAGCCTTCACTGTGTCCACACGTAATAATGTGGATGCTGCCAAATTGCTTCTGGCAGAGAAAGACTTTGACTACATTCTTCCTGCTATATTCGCGGATGAAGCCTTGGAAAAGGTTTTCGGCCAAGCCAGGCAAAGAAGCGGTGGAAACTTCTACATTGACGTAGTTGACATTATGGCTGCAGATAAAGTTGCAAATTTGCAGACACTCAGTTGGCATGACATTATGCCAGAATCTAGTTCTCGTGCTTGATTGCGACAAGAATTGTACTACTTCCATAAATCCAGATGAGCGAAGTGAACTCATTGACGAGATCACTCCTCAAGACACTCAGGAACTCTTCAGGTCTGATGATACCCTTAAGCATAAAGTTGTTTATTTGGCCGGACACCTTGTTCATAAATATGGTGATAGCACTAGTATGGAGGAGATCATTGATGATGATGGTAACGAGGTGTCATCTGAGTTCCTAGATAATTTGAATAGAGGTGGACTGAGTGTGCCGACTATGTCAACCGTCTTTTTTGTACATAATGCCTATAATTTGCATGACAAGACTAAAATGCGTTGCCGCTTTCATTTTGCTGAGCTGTTATCCTTTGTAGATGCACCTGTATCTAGCAGTAATGCTGCATGTACTACATTAGCTAACATTCTAGAAAGCTCATGTCCTCAATGTAAGTGACAAAGAAAAGGCTGTGGGATGCCTCAGGAGGCAAGAAAAGCTCTCCAACTAGCGATAACTCTCCAACTAGTGATAGACATATACATTATTCATAGTTGTAATAGACATAGTGTTGTGATATGCATATAATGTTTATGTAATACGATATATGATAATAAATATCAAATTTTGACAGCTCTACAAACTTTCCTCTTATTACAATCAGCCATCTCTCACCGTTTATGAGTTAGACACAAAAAACGGGCAGTAATTACCGAAATTCACTAATTTGACCTTGAAATATGACGTTTTGACCTTGAAGATGACCTCAGGTGGTGTTGAAAATGTCGCTAGTGAACTGGCCGTCCTCAGAAAAACCTATTTGGACCCTGAGATTGTGTCTCTAGCCCTTCTAGAAGTCATTTTAGCCCAGGACTCAAGTTAATCCTTCAGACTCAAGTTACAAACCCGGCCCGAGCATGGGAGGTTTCAGTCCTTCTTTAAAGGAGTCTATGATATATATATATATACACATATATATATATATATATATATATATATATATATATATATATATATATATATATATATATATATTCTGACATACGGAGCCCTGTATGTTAATTTAAGAGTTAGAATTAGAGTTGAAGGAGCCAAACTACCCAAACGGTGAAGCAGACTAGCGAGCGACCAAGCGAGAGGGTAAATCAGCTCACCCGCATACCTGCACACCTGCGTGCGTCATAGGGGACCCTGCAAACTACCTCGATGACCGATGCTATGACGTATGATCGACGCCAGGAGCTGTGAGTGGACCAGGCACCTGTTATGCGACTCGAGGAGCTATGATTGGAGCAGGCACCACCCTCCGCCTCCTGATTCGTTCCTACACCATCATTGTTTGGTATATAAGACCCGAGTTGTGGGCATTCAAATCGGTCTCATTTGGAGTTGGGGAAGGTGAACTTGCAGCTGGAGGAAGACGGGGTGAAGTATTATAATGGGATTGTGACTGTCAGTCAGATTATATAAATATGTGTTAAGTGTGTTCGGTGTAAACACTTACGTTATGTTGGTTAGTGAGATATGTGATTGGGAATTAACGTGAATGCTACTATTATGTGTTTAACTATTTGATTGCGAATTAACGTTAACGCTACTATTATGTGTTTAACTATTTGATTGCGAATTAACGTTAACGCTACTATTATGTGTTTAACTATTTGATTGCGAATTAACGTTAACGCTACTATTATGTGTTTAACTATTTGATTGCGAATTAACGTTAACGCTACTATTATGTGCTTAACTATTTTAGTTGCCTAACTTGTGGACTAAAGCAACTCTTTAAGTAATTGGGTTATGATGAAAGTAATACCATTGTTTTATATTAATACTTACGAGTTCTTTCATTTTCTTTTAATTAACCTTAAGCTTACATTGCTTAACGGTGCTTAGTACGGTGATGCTATTGTCTCGTATTAGTAATATCGCCTTAGACTAACATGGCTGTGTTAAATTACTTCTAGTGATTTCCTAAGCTGAAGAAAATTCTTTTGCTTCAAAATATTATATTTTGCTTTTCATATTATTTGAGTGAGACCTGAATCGAATCTATGAAGCGATCCTGTAACTTTATTTACTCATAATCAAACCTCAATGTTACGTGGTTAAGAAATACATTTAACTAATTATTAAATATATATCTAACTTTTTATGTGACTTTGATATTACTCCTGATAATAATAATATAATCCTATTAACGTAAGACAAGAACCAAGAATAATTACATTAAATATAAATAAAAGGACATATTATAAAACTATCTATTCATTTCAAAAAGGGTAAGAGACAGAAATATTCTTACTTTAATATTTATCTTTCAAGACTTTTTATAAAATTAATAGTCCTTCTTTAGCTATAACTTATTCGGTTCATAACCATAGCCTACTAAGCTTCGGTTAAATAATAATTCTTTATAAATACTACATGACTTTAATTAGTTTCAGTATTTTTCATAATTAAAGAGTATCAGTCAATAAAGGATACTAAGTCCTAAGATCCAAAAGGAAAGGAAGCAACAACAGGAAATTATTTTATTAGATTTTACTTTTGTTTTGCCTTCAGCTACCTTAATATACCTTAATATATATCTCTGTGCTATCTAGATTCATCAAGTTAACCACTTGAGGATCAAGATACGTAACAGAAGAGTGGCGACCTCGCCACTATTCGTTTCACACAGTTTCACTCAGTTTCATTAACGTTTCACTACTTAAAAAACAAATATTAATCATGCCTCAACTAATTAATGAAGAAGATGCTCGAGTTTTCATAGAATCAGAACCCACAGCCCCTGATATTGACTGTCTGTCAAAATCTGAACTAAAAGTGCTTGCCTCACATCTCCAATTAACTGTCTCAAACATGTCTAAAGTAGAGGTGGCTCAGACCATAAAAACCCACCTGTTCCCTGTAGAAGGCGGGGAGGGTGACGGAGCAGTTGGTGGGATCCCTAGTAAACTTAGCCAACTTGATGAACAATTGCCACATGGTTTGACCGGTGATCAAGTACTGGAACTAGCCAGAATAAAGACCGAACAAGCCAGACTAAATGTTGAACTAGAACTAGCCAGAATAAAAGCAAATACCGAAGAAGCCAGCATAAAAGCCAGAGCAACGACCGAACAATGTGAATATCAATATCGTACGGCTCAACTAAATGTCAATACAAATGCTCCCGTAATTGCTCCCCCTCTGGGATTAACTATGACTAGTGTCATTCCACCTTTCACTGAGGATAATGTGCAGGATTTCTTTGTTTTGTTTGAGGAAGTTGCTGGAGGTATGAAGTGGACAAGAGATCAATGGCCTTTTATGTTACAAACCGTTTTGACAGGGCAGGCTCGAGCCACGTATTTGTCAGAAGTAGCAGAAGTTAGGCAGGATTATGACAATCTCAAAGAAGCTATCCTAAAAACCTATCAATTGCAGCCTGAGGCTTACAGGCAATCTTTCCGTAAAAACCAAAAGAAAGTAGAAGAAACCCATAAGGTATTTGCCAGGACCATGACTAAAACTTTCAATCATTGGGTCAAGAGTAAGAAAGTCACAAGCTACAACGATCTGAAGGAGTTGGTCCTGTTAGAAAATTTCCTATGGAAAATTGATTCTTCTGTATCCTATCATTTAAAGGGGAAAAAGGTAGATTGTCTTGCCGACGCTGCTGACATGGCTGACACATACGTGCTCAACAACAAATTTCGTGGAAAGAAGCCCTACGATAATTCTAGCTCTAATTTTAAGTATCCCAATCACAAATCTGACAGACCCAGTCACAAGCCTATAACGTCTTCCCCAGCTAGCCAAAATAGAATTGTTCCCTCAACTAAAAATGCGACTCAGGGCAATGGTAACAGAGGTGGGCCCCAAACTAATAGTAATGCTCAAAGAGGGAACGTTCCCGTATCCCCTAAAGTATGTACTTTTTGTGGCATGAGAGGCCACCTAGCTTATCAGTGCTGGGCCAAGGAAAAAACCGAGAGATCGGGGCAGACAGTTGCCGCCGTATCTCAAATTCCATGTGTGCCTTGCAAGACTCCCGACAGAAGGAGTACCTAGCACCAAAAATTCCTTTAATGCAGGACTCCCGACAGAAGGAGTACCTAGCACCAAAAGTTCCTTTAATGCAGGGCTCTCGACAGAAGGAGTACCTAGCAGCTAACGTAAATCATCTAGACAGGGGTGTAGTAGCATGTGTGGTGCAACCCACTAGGGTTAAGCCAATAATAATTTCACCATCAGTGCAGGACAGTTACCGTCCCTTTATTTCATCTGGCAACGTGAGATTAAATGGTTGTATGCATGAGGTAAAAATTCTGAGACACAGGTTCTACTAGCACCCTCATGGTGAATCCTTACACTGGGTGCCCACCTGGCGAACCAGTTGTAATGAGAGGTGCTGGAGGCCAGTTTTATGCATACTTGGTAAAAGGCGAAATTGAATGTGAGTTACTACAGGGTGAGGCCACCATAGCTTTGTGTAGGTCCCAAGATATCCCTGTGCCTGGGGTAACACTCCTTTTGGGGAATGATGTAGCAGGTGAGAAGGTCCGACCAGACCCCATTTTGTCACTTTCCCCTGTTAACGAGCCACTAACCGGTGAGCTCGAAAAGGAGATGCCAACTGTTTTCCCTGTGTGTGCTGTCACACGTTCAATGTCTCAAGTAGCAGTTCCCTCAGACAGAAATGTACCGAATGTAAGAGTTGATGAAAGGGATGATGAGAGTGTGAATGACGCTCCAACTGTGCCTGATGATGTGACTGAGGTGGATTTATCTGACACCTTTATGGCTCATCTTGACCCTAACGATGAGCATGAAACCCCTCCAAATTGTCCTAGTGGCCTGGTAGAGCTACAGAGAGATGATAGTGAATGCAAGGAGTTAGCTGCCAGGTCCGTGAGTGAAGAGGAATGCGAGAAGGAGGGTGGTGAATGTTTCTACCTCAAAGGAGGAGTATTGTGGCGAAGATGGAGACCGCCACACAGACCAATCGATGACGGGGCTTGGGACGTCCATCAAGTAGTAGTCCCCAAACCTTGTCGTAGAGATATCATGGAAATGGCACACTGTATACCATTGGCAGGACACCTAGGTGTGAGAAAAACTCTAGACAGAATCAGAGCCCACTTTTACTGGCCAGGAATGCGTGCAGATGTAGTGGAGTGTTGTAGAGTGTGTCACACTTGCCAGATGACAGGAAAACCCAATCAGAAGGTGCCTGTACATCCTCTGGTGCCCTTGCCCGTTTTCGAGAATCCTTTTACTCGGGTGGTAGTGGACATTGTAGGCCCATTGCCTAAGACTTCCCAAGGTAACATGTATTTATTAACTATCATGGACATGGCAACTCGCTACCCAGAGGCTATACCCTTAAGGACTACCTCTACTCCAACTGTCATCAAGGAACTGCTCAAATTCTTCACCAGAATGGGTTTCCCCCATGAGGTGCAAAGTGATCAAGGAACTAATTTTACCTCTAACATTTTCCAGCAGTCCCTGAAGGAGTTGGGTATCGAGCATGTTAAGTCTAGCACCTACCACCCAGAAAGTCAAGGGGTTCTCGAACGATATCATCAGACATTAAAGGGAATGTTACGTAAGTATTGTACAGAGACCGGAGTTGAGTGGGATACGGGGGTACCTTTTCTTTTATTTGCTACTCGTGAGGTTCCAACTGGGTTTTTCCCCTAATGAACTAGTTTTCGGTCACCAGGTAAGAGGTCCGTTGCAACTATTGCAGGATAGCCTAGTTGGCCAGGAGGGGAACCAAAACCTCCTAAAGTATGTTTCAGATTTCAAAACCCGGCTGAGATCCTCATGTGAGTTTGCCGCTCAAAACTTGACAGTGGCTAAAAGCTCCATGAAGAAATGGTATGACAGAAAAGCCTGTGAGAGGGAGTTTAAGCCCGGTGATGAGGTTTTGGGCCTGCTCCCCCTTTTTGGCCAACCGTTATCTGCCAAGTTCAGGGGCCCATATAAGATCATTCGGAGGGTGAGCATTACCGATTATCTAGTAACTACCCCAGACAGGAGAAAGCCCACGCAAGTATTCCATATAAATATGTTGAAGCCCTACCATAGGTCCCCTGATTCCTCTCTTCCAGATTCTCCCACTGTGGCAGTGAATGTCAGGACCTGTGAACAGCCTGGTGCGGACGAAGTCTTCAGTTCTCTTACTGACCCGCAACAGACTGTTCCAGAGCCTGAAGGTATCCATGCAGACTTTGACTTGTCATGCAGCCTATCCAACTTTCAGTATAATTCAGTGTCTTTGAGGGAATTACCATCTAAACTATGTCATCTTCCCTCTGATCAAGCGAACCAACTAATCTCTGTTTTATCTCAGTCTCCCAGTGTGTTCCGTGATACTCCAGGGCTCACTTCTTTGGCCGTGCACGACATCGACGTAGGGGATGCAACTCCCATTAAACTATCCCCCTACCGTGTCTCGCCACAACGCAGGAGTATACTGCAGGTCGAGCTTGACTTTATGTTATCTAATGAACTGATCACTAGGGCCTTCAGCCAGTGGAGTAGTCCGGTCATACTTGTGCCAAAGCCAGACGGGAGCCATAGGTTTTGTAGGGACTATAGTCAAGTCAATGCTGTCACAAAGAACGATACCTACCCACTGCCACGGATCAAAGATTGCATTTTCCAGGTTGGCCTCATACAGCAGTAAGTTTAACTTAATGAGAGGATTTTGGCAATTAGCTCTCCCTTGTAGCGAGGTAAATATCATGCTTTTGTAGTGCGCTTTCAAGCCTTCAGCTGTGAGATAATGCCTTGCAGTTCGAGTAACGCTCCAGCTACGTTCCGGCTATGTTCTGATGTGGTACCTGGAGACGTTGCCTACTTTGGGTGATATCCTTATTATATCCTCATTATAATCTTGCTGTTGCCAATCTGGTGGTGAATCTATTTCTGTATTATGTTTAATATTATGTACTATACTCCTTAAACTCTTTTCTAGGGGGGAGGTCTGACATACGGAGCCCTGTATGTTAATTTAAGAGTTAGAATTAGAGTTGAAGGAGCCAAACTACCCAAACGGTGAAGCAGACTAGCGAGCGACCAAGCGAGAGGGTAAATCAGCTCGCCCGCATACCTGCACACCTGCGTGCGTCATAGGGGACCCTGCAAACTACCTCGATGACCGATGCTATGACGTATGATCGACGCCAGGAGCTGTGAGTGGACCAGGCACCTGTTATGCGACTCGAGGAGCTATGATTGGAGCAGGCACCACCCTCCGCCTCCTGATTCGTTCCTACACCATCATTGTTTGGTATATAAGACCCGAGTTGTGGGCATTCAAATCGGTCTCATTTGGAGTTGGGGAAGGTGAACTTGCAGCTGGAGGAAGACGGGGTGAAGTATTATAATGGGATTGTGACTGTCAGTCAGATTATATAAATGTGTGTTCGGTGTAAACACTTACGTTATGTTGGTTAGTGAGATATGTGATTGGGAATTAACGTGAACGCTACTATTATGTGTTTAACTATTTGATTGCGAATTAACGTTAACGCTACTATTATGTGTTTAACTATTTGATTGCGAATTAACGTTAACGCTACTATTATGTGTTTAACTATTTGATTGCGAATTAACGTTAACGCTACTATTATGTGTTTAACTATTTGATTGCGAATTAACGTTAACGCTACTATTATGTGCTTAACTATTTTAGTTGCCTAACTTGTGGACTAAAGCAACTCTTTAAGTAATTGGGTTATGATGAAAGTAATACCATTGTTTTATATTAATACTTACGAGTTCTTTCATTTTCTTTTAATTAAGCTTACATTGCTTAACGGTGCTTAGTACGGTGATGCTATTGTCTCGTATTAGTAATATCGCCTTAGACTAACATGGCTGTGTTAATATTACTTCTAGTGATTTCCTAAGCTGAAGAAAATTCCTTTGCTTCAAAATATTATATTTTGCTTTTCATATTATTTGAGTGAGACCTGAATCGAATCTATGAAGCGATCCTGTAACTTGATTTACTCATAATCAAACCTCAATGTTACGTGGTTAAGAAATACATTTAACTAATTATTAAATATATATCTAACTTTTTATGTGACTTTGATATTACTCCTGATAATAATAATATAATCCTATTAACGTAAGACAAGAACCAAGAATAATTACATTAAATATAAATAAAAGGACATATCATAAAACTATCTATTCATTTCAAAAAGGGTAAGAGACAGAAATATTCTTACTTTAATATTTATCTTTCAAGACTTTTTATAAAATGAATAGTCCTTCTTTAGCTATAACTTATTCGGTTCATAACCATAGCCTACTAAGCTTCGGTTAAATAATAATTCTTTATAAATACTACATGACTTTAATTAGTTTCAGTATTTTTCATAATTAAAGAGTATCAGTCAATAAAGGATACTAAGTCCTAAGATCCAAAAGGAAAGGAAGCAACAACAGGAAATTATTTTATTAGATTTTACTTTTGTTTTGCCTTCAGCTGACTGATACCTTAATATATATCTCTGTGCTATCTAGATTCATCAAGTTAACCACTTGAGGATCAAGATACGTAACAATATATATATATAACGTAATATACATACACACCAGGTGCATGTATAGCAAAATTGATACACTGCACAATAGAGAACGGGTTAATACTCACAGATCTTTGTTAAGCTGTGGTTTAAATGTTGTTATGAAGTAAGTTTCCTTATTTTTTCGTAAGGGAAGGTCATCTCTGTTGACTTTATAAAAACGCATTATATATAACTTAGGTGAGCAATTTTTAGCACATTCAGATATGTGAGTGCTTACATGAAGGCCTTTGTTGTGGGCGATATGGTCTCGATGGAGGTTTGTTCGAAATCTCAGGTTTGATGTTTCGCCTATATAGATCTCTTTACAGCCATTGCAGCGAATCACATATACAATTTAGTGTAGAACAGCTCATATTGTAGTTAACTTTAAAGGTATAATTAATGTTTGTAAATTTTAACTCGCGGCCTTCAATTATTTCTATGCACATTTTACATCTTGAATTACCACATTTGGTTACTCTATAATTCGATATTTTATGGATTCTGGCTTTAGTTAGAAGTTTTTAAAGATTGCTTGGTTGCCGTTTTGCTTTAATCAATGCCATATCCTTATATATATCGCTAGTTTCCGACGATCTTTGTAAAAGTTTTAATGTGCATGTAACTTCTTTAAAGTAATCGTCATAATTGGGGTTGTAAGTGGTTACGTAAGGTAATATGTTGTTATGAGATTTAGTATTACTAATGTTGCGTAAGGTGGTTATAGGGATTTGCTTTGCTCGTTCAATGCCGTGCTTTACTATACCGTTTGGGTATTTACGTTGTGAAAGGAAGCATTGCAGTTCATTTAATCTAGTCTCTAGATTCTTCGTGCCAAGTTAAAAGGAATGTTATTTGTAATGTGGCTTGGATGATTGGAGTTATATTCTAAATATTGCTTTGTATCAGTTTTCTTGTAATGAATATCGGTAAGTATTTTATTATTTTGTATTATGAAAGGTGACCATTTTTCCACTTGCATCACACGTAAAATTTGGTTGGGATCTACGTTATTCATAATGTTTAAAACAGGTAGAAAATTGCCATCTTTTTCGTCCCAAATCATGAACACATCGTCTAGATATCGCCTGTAATTTTTCTTATTTTATCTGCAATCAATTTACCATGCAATGATGCGATTTTTTAGTATAACTGTGTTTCTAAATATCCCAATACTATGTTTGCATAATTTGGGGCGAATTTTGTTTCCATAGCGGTTCCTGATACTTGTAAATAGTTCACTTCATTAAATTCAAAATATTTTTTTTCTAGGATTAATTTGCATCCCTTATATAAGGTTTGCAGGTAGTCGGTTAGTTTGATCATAATGCTTGTCAACCCAGTAAGTGATAGCCTCACATCCCAATTCATGACTAATATTTATTAGTGGCCCCTCCATCATTGACGAACATGCCTATTACATAAGGCATCCTCTTCAAACACTAATCCGCCGTAGTTTGAATCTACCGCGCAGAGCATGTAAAATCTGAGGAGCCTTCATCATGAGCGCACGCGACCTCACTCATGGCTTCAGTCATTATGAATTGGGTTCTCACTACGAAAAAACTTCGTAAACAATAAAAACAAAAATAAAATAAGAATAACTATCCAATAAGCTTTCCATCATATCGTGGATGTACTTGTGAGGATCTTTGACCAGACGCTGCTTCAGGCGTCATTCTTCCTTCTCTGCTCTGCGAACAGCCGGCCTGGACGTGTCTCTCCACGCTCCGCTGGTTCCGCATTTGCTGCGTCCCTAGTGAGTTTTTCTCATTTGTTTACTCCGGGATGTATTGAGTAAGGTTAGGATAGGCGTAGCAGGAGTGTCCTGGGCTGGTTGCCCGCAGTGCAGTGTATTTTGGGTCGTGTGTTTGGGGCATCTATTTCGGATGTACCCTCGTGGTCCTGTTGTGGATAGGTGATTTTTTTTTTTTTTTTTCATAGTTGAGTTAGCTTGTGATGCAGGCGGCTTTCATTACGCGATTATTTCTGCTGCCTTTTATCTTTCTGATGAGGTAGCGTTGCTTTGCTGACGTTCCCAGCGTATTTTTCTTCACTTAGTTAAGTTTTTTCTGGGTCCCGAGTCGGTCTTCCCTTGGTCGGAAGTTTTTGCTACAGTGGTGTGAAGGCGGTGGTTCCTGTTGTTATATTTCCAGTGTTTTTTGTTTATATCTCAAAATTTCTTGTGCCGTTTTCTTAGGCCTAGCCAGCTGCTCGTAGCTTTGCCATATGTACAAGTGTTTTTGATTTATTTTATAAATATGTCCTACTGTGTCATGTGTATCCGGGTTTTAGTTGTGTATTGGCTAATTCCACGGACTATGTTTGTTTCCTGGTTTAGTTGTGTATTGGCTAATTCCACGGATTATATTGGTGGTCCCTAGGTTGGTCGTGCTTTGGCTATCTCTCGGGTCCTATGTGCGTTCAGATGGTGTCTGTTCGGGGTGGGTTACTTTCCGGCGGGGTTTTCTCGGTTTCACCATGAAAACTCCGGCCGTGAGCCGTGTTTGGCCACGCGTGGTTTCAAAACAGGCGGGTGTCCCCGGCGAGTTGGTGTCTGTGGCTCGCCAAGACTGCGTCTCTGTGTTGGTGCCTGTTTCAGGCTCCCTTTGATTCCCGGCGGATTGGTGGTACCCATCTAACATTGTTCATGCGGACATATGTTATGTAGTTTTTCTTCCCGGTTTTACAAACCAAAGGAAAAACCCTAGCTGTTGTTGTGGGCTTTCCTCCCCGGCGATCTTTTACAAAGAAGTGGGGATCGGAACTTATGGGGTTAACGTTTAAGACATCAGATCTCACCCGGCGGGTGTACCTTGTTAAGGTGGGATGAACGAATTGGTAATTCAGTTTAGTTAACCGGTCCATTTTAGTGATACTATATGTATCGCCGCCCTCACTCTTACGGCGATCGACGGCTCAATTCGGGTTAACGTATTTTTTATAAGTTGGCCACACCCGGCGGGTGCTCCTGGGAGGGGGAAATACGGAATTTACAATTCAAGCTAGTTACCCAATTAATTTGCTTGCATTCAACCTGTCCCAAAGAAGGGTGACCGCTCTCAACCCTCCAACTATCGTCCAATTGCTCTTATCTCTTGTCTTTCTAAAGTTTTTGAAACTATTCTTGCTTCCAAATTTCTTAAGCATTTCTCTTCTCATAATCTGCTCTCAGATCGCCAGTATGGCTTCCTTAAGGGTCGCTCTACTGGTGATCTTCTTTCATATCTTACTAACTCTTGGTCATCCTCCTTTCGGGACTTCGGTGAGACTTTTTATATTGCACTAGACATATCGAAAGCCTTCGATAGAGTCTGGCATAAATCTTTAATTTCTAAACTACTCTCCTTCGGTTTCTATCCCTCCATCTGTGCCTTTGTCTCTAATTTCCTTTCCGGCCGTTCCATAGCCGCGGTTGTGGATGGCCATTGTTCACTTCCTCACCCTATAAACTCCGGTGTTCCTTAGGGCTCTGTCCTATCTCCTATTCTCTTTCTAATTTTTATAAATGATCTCCTTAACTGTACCTTAATTCCCATCCATTCATACGCAGACGACTCAACCTTACACTACTCCATTAGTTTTTCAGAACGCCCCAGCCAGCAATCCCTCAACGACAAACGTAATGAAGCCATAGAACTCTTAAATTATGATCTAAATACTATTTCTAATTGGGGCAGAGAAAACCTTGTTAACTTTAATGCTTCCAAAACCCAATTTCTCCATCTATCTACCCGTCAGGATCTCCCAGCGGACTATCCCTTATTCTTCAACAATACAAAAATCAACCCTTCATCTTCTCTCAATATTCTTGGTGTCTCTTTTTCTTCTGCTCTCATTTGGAAGGACCATATTACCAGTCTTGCTAAGGCAGCCTCCCAGAAGCTGGGTGTGCTCAACCGCCTTAGGGGGTTCTTTTCCCCTGCACAGCTTCTTGCTCTGTACAGGGGCATAGTGCGCCCTTGTATTGAGTATTGTTCACATGTGTGGGGAAGTTCCTCTCACACCGCTCTCCTAGACAAAGTTGAAAGGAAGGCCTTTCGTATCATTAACTCCCGTCCACTCACCAACTCTCTGCAATCTCTCTCTCTCCGCCGCAATGTTGCATCTCTCTCGCTATTCTATCGCTACTATAATAATCAGTGTTCCTCAGAACTATCCCAGTGCATACCACCTCCTTTACGTAGGGCACGTGGTACCCGTCTTGCAACTCAATCCCACCCCTACTCTGTGCAACTCTCCAACCCAAGAGTGAAACGTTACTCTCAAACTTTCTTCTACTCAACAGCTGAGCTCTGGAACTCTCTCCCAGAATCAGTCTTTCCCTCTTCCTATGACTTAAATTGCTTCAAACTCCGTGTGTCCAGGCATTTTGGCTCGAACGTCCCTTGATTTTGGCCCTGTCACTCTTTCAACTATGGGGGGGGGCATTCGCTATAGGCAGTTATGCCTTTTGCCTCCCTCAATCACATAAAAAAAAAAAAAAAAAAAAAAAATGAGAGATACGGCTATGTATCGCCGCCTTCACCATACGGCGATCTATGTGACAATTCATTAGGAGTCAGGTCTCGTATCAGCCTTCCATGTGTTAATCTGCTAGATATTCAGGGGCCGGCGTCTTTGTGGGGGGTTGTTTTCAAAATTGAATCTTGTAACAGTCACCGCCAGAAAGACTTTATAAATGCCATACTGGTCTTTTATATTATGTCAGAGGGTATTCTTAAAACTTTCTTAAAGACATGTCTAGATATTCGGATATCTTTATAGAACCCCGCCGCGTAACGAGCGGTAATCATTGTGGGATTACGTCTCGTTATCCGGCGGGTTATGAACACTTGTATGCGATCATTTTGGGTTAACCTTATGAGCATTAATTCCTGGAAATATTCCTTTTTTCCAGGGCTGGGCCCCGGCGGACCAATACAGACCCTGCAGTAAGTTCCCACCAGTCTCTGTCATGGCTACCTCTGCCCCAGTTTTTGTTTTATGCATTAATACAACCTGTGCCGGTGTCCCTCTTTTTGCGCACACTCTTTGTATCAGGTGTGTTAAATGTCTAGACCGTTCGAGAGGTCTGTGGGTGATGCGCAACTGTTCCTTTTGCTCCCAACTAAGTGTCAAAGTCCTCCAAGAAAATGATAAGACTGCAGCGGTCGCCTTACGGGAAGTTCGGCAACAAATGTCAGCGTATACTATGGTTGTGGCTCATAAGTCACTTCAATGTGACAACGTCCCTCTTTGGGATAGGCTTCTTCTTGAGCACCCTCCCCCTAATAAACGTTCCTATCGAGTAACTAGTTATAAGCCGGCGGAGACTGGACAGGGTTCTGTGTCATCTCTTGCCCCTGCTACTTCGAAACGTCACCGTGACCCTACACCCCCGGCGGCAGTCTCCTCATCTCGGGCGAGATCGAGGTCTAGGTCACCCCTTAGACACCAGCCACCCAGTCTTGCCTCTTCACCATCGAGTAAGAGGAGTAAGACAGAAAGTTCCGCCAGGAGTCACGGCGATAAATCCTCCAAATCAAAGAGTAGTTCACGGTCACACCGCAGGCATAAATCTTCAAAAAAGGATTCCCATGATAGAAAGGCCTACCGACACTCACCTGTTTCTAGTGCTTCTCGTCATACCTCTACCCCAGACAGAGTTTGTGTTCGGTCTCAAGGGTCCAGTGTAGTACCTGTACCTAAAGATGATTTACCCATTAACATTTTAACCCTGGAGTTGGAGGGTTCAGAGGGCTCAGCGGTTGAGAGTGTTTCAGACTCCCACGGGAGTATAGGCCAAGGCCTAAGTGTTTGGCGATATTCTCGTCCGGGGCCTGACCACCCACTTCCGGCTCAAACTATTCACACAGTGGCTGACGTCCACCGGGACGCGGCGATCCCTTCCTCTATTCCTAACTTCTCTTGGCAACAAGATGGTACCCCAGCTTCGGCGGGATCTTCTCAGGAGGAACAGGATGACAAAGCCGAGGTTTCGATGATATCGGATATGGAAGGGCAAGAGTCAGGTTCAGGCTTCGATGCCACACAAGATCTTAATGATTCACCAGTGAGTACATCATCAAATCAATTTGTCACTGCACAGGAAATTGATGGGCTACTTATTAATGCTTTATCTAGATTTTTTGGCCAACAGCAGGAAACTCCCACAGTGGACTTGGGAGCTCCCACAACAAGCTCTACGGTACGGCCTCTGATGACTTCTCTTGCTTTGACTCAGATCCCTCACCCCCCCTCTATGTCATCATCGGTGGTTCCTAAGCCTGCTACGGCGGCATTGACCACTTCGAATGTAAGGGTTATAACGGATGTCAGTCCGCCCCCTCTAGACAAAGCGCCTCTCAAAAAGGTAGCTATGCCCTTGCTTTACGGACCAGACGAGTCATGGGTCCTTTTGACACCCACTACACCAGAGCTAGCCCAGCCTACCTTGTCAGGGGAGCTCCCAGTGCCGCGTGAGTGGGTCATCCAGGGCAATAAATCTAAGAAATTAAGGGCCTTGGATATTTTGGGGAATGTGCTAGATGTCAACATCAAGGCTATACCTAGTTATTATCACCAGGACTATTTTGTTTATACTGCTAAGCCTGCTTTACCCCCAGCCTCAGCTTCAAGATTGTTTTCTGACTGGTCTAAGCATGATGGGTTTAATGACATTAAGACACTGTCAGCTCTCACTCCAGAACTCGATTTGCAAGCCGTCACAGACGCGGCAGCTAATCCAGTCTTGAAGGTGGGGCAGTTGGGTCCAGGACCTTGGTTGGAATGGGAGACAGAGGCTCAAAACTTTGCGACCACATTTACTTCCAAAACTTCCCACCAGATCCCTCAAGATACTCATTCTTGGTTCTCCATGCCAGTGTGTTCTGCCGGCGGAGTCCCTTCAGCTTTGTTTGCTTTCTTAGCTGCCCCTAAAATTAATCTTTGTGAGCTAAAAGACCCTTTCACTACCCCTACCCCAACTCACCTAGACCGTGAATTTAGGCTACGGGGGAAAGCTTTTCGCCTGTTCTCTCAATACATAGTGTCTCAACAGGTAACTAAGTCTTTGCTCCGGTCCACTCAGGCAATCGCAGACGCGGATGCTAGACGGTCGGTTGAATTGTCCCGGCGACTGCTTCTTCAGTCGTCAATCCAATCATTAGGTGACGTACGCACTGCCTTGCTTGAGGCGGTACGAGCGAGACAAGATCTTAGAATATCCTTAGTCCGAAAACTGCCTGATCGCATTGCGAATCAGGTGGTCATGTCACCAGTGCTCACTCCCTCTTTAATGTCCCCTGAAGTGTGGCGAACGGTTTTTAATATGGCTCAGGCCGTTAAACACAGTCCCACCCCTTCTAAGAAACCTGCCTTTAACTTCCCCAAACCCAGGCCAGTCGCTAAAGCTCAGCCGGGGGGATCTAAGCCCTTTCTTCCACCTAAGTCCTCCTCCACTCAAGGTCAGTTCAGGCATAGACAGGGTAGGTTTTCAGGTCAGAGAGGACACGGCTATAATAAGCCAGGTCAGGGCCTGTCTTCTGCCAACACCAGCCAGCCGGCGAAGCGTCCATCACCGCCAACTCCACCACCATAAAAGAACTAAGGTCTCTCTCACTCCCGGTGCCAGTCGTAAGGCCGGCGGATCCGAAGGTAGTACAGCCGGCGAACCCTGGTCTGCTAACTGGGTCGTTCCGAACGTGTCACAAAGCATGGCCGGTAAACACTTGGGCACGGATGGTGGCACGCAAGGGCATCACTTGGCAGTGACTCCGGCGACCTCGCTTACGTCAGCCGACAACGGCGAATTTTGTTTCTTTAGAGGTGGAGTCACTGTCCCAGAGACAGAGCACGACAGTAGAATGGGAGCTCAAGCAACCCAATTTTCACCCTAATGATTGCAGAGCTCTACCATCCACAAGTGGATCTGTTTGCGTCCGAGGGGACTCACAAACTCCCTCTATACCTCACCCGCCGGACGGAGACGCCGGCAGGGGGGCCAGACGCCCTAGTGACAGACTGGAACAGATGGAGCTCCATCTATCTGTTTCCGCCGCCAGACGCGTCACTAATGTGCCACGTAATGAACAAACTACGAGATTATCGAGGCTTAGTCTCGCTAATCGCGCCCCTGTGGCCGGCGCAGTTATGGTACCAGCAATTGAAGACGTGGTGCTCGCACCCGGTGTCGCTCCCGGTCGAGTATTTCCACTTAGACACGATTGGCAACCTAGCGACCTCGCTGACTTTTGCATTATGGACATTTAGGAGGCCAAGTGGCTAGCACCATATGGTAGAGATGTGACCAATAAATTAATCAATCAATATACTCAGTCTACGAAACGACAGTATCAATCACATTGGCAAGCATTTACTTCTTGGATCATTAGAACAGAACAGACTGTGCCCTCAGTGGCGTTAGTATTTAATTATTTGAATTATCTGTTTAAGCAGAAACGTTTATCTGTGGTAACGTTAAAAAATCACTTAACTGCGATTAGAGTGCCCTGTTTAGACCTTCCAGGTCTCTCCATACCGGTGGCGGAGGAAACAGGTTTTATGAGAGCATGTTTTAAACTCCATACCACCTCCCCGTCAGCTCATGCCTACTTGGTCTCTGGACAAGGTATTGTCTTTACTTCACTCTCGTCTGTACCAAAATACTGCAGATTTTGCATTATTCTTAAAAAAGGCTGTATTCCTTTTGGCCTTGGCCACCGGGAACAGAGTGTCTGAGCTGGCGGCGATGAGCAACACACCTAATTGCCTTAGGTTTGGTAGACTTAATGAATGTATTCACATTGCACTTTCCCCGGGATTTGTAGCCAAGAATGAGCACAGTGCACACGTGTTTTCTGAGTTCACTGTGCCGGCGTTAAAAAGGGGAAAGGTGCACCATAATCTATGTCCAGTGCAAGCTCTAACCAAATATTTGAGAGTAGCTCCTCTAAACCCCCAAGGTGCTTTATGGGTAGCGAGTACGGGCAAACGCTTACTGAAACGGAGGTCAGCTTCTCTTCTCGTCGAAGTAATTAAAGAGAGTAATCACGGCGTTGTGGGTAGGGCCCACGATTTACGCAAATGGGCAGCCTCTTTACGTTTCTTGAAGAACTTTTCAGTTGAAGATATTTCGTCCACACAGTTGTGGGCGTCTAATCATACGTTTTTGACTAGATACTTGTCAGTTGCTCTAGACAGACCTTCCTTACCATGTATAGCTTTAAGGCAGAGGGTCTAGGTGGCCCTTCAGTCACTTTTGTTTACTTTCAAGGAGAAAAGGAGGGGGGGGGGGGTGCAGTCAGTGTAACATAGGACACCCTAGACCCCGCCGGAATGTAAGAGCTGTGAGACAAATTATGGATAATGTAATATGAAAATTTCTGTTCTATTCAGGGCGAGAAATTGTGCTAGTACAATGTTAGTACAAACAACAGTGTTGTTATAGTAGTTTTAGCTGTGAAAGCAATTTAGTTTAAACAGTGGAGATCGTTTGTAGAACATTTCCACGAATATTATGGGGTTTATTATGTGCACATGTAAACTTATAACTTGTTAATTTTGTCACCACTCGTTGAGTGGGGTGCCTTTGTAACTACAGATCTGTTCACAGAATCTCCAGAGTTACCCTTTTTTGTCAAGCAGGTTTCTTTGAAGCACGCACCTGCTTGAACCCCTTTTTTGTATATATATGGGCTGCGCCATGTTTAAATATATTTTCGAAGTAAGAATACTATGTGGTTGTTTGATTATCTGCTTTTCTAGAGTTATGATATGATTACGAATGTCCCCCTCCAGTCTTAGAAATCAGGCATGTTCGTCAATGATGGAGGGGCCACTAATAAATTATAGGTTTGACTCCTGTAAGGAGATAAATAAAACCTAATATTTAGTAGTGGCCCCGTAATCATTGATGACTGTGGCCCTCCCGACCATCCCCTTCCCATTCGTTGATGTATTAAGGATTTTGGTTTACTTGATATGTCAGTGAAGGAAGAATGACGCCTGAAGAAGCGTCTGGTCAAAGATCCTCACAAGTACATCCACGATATGATGTAAAGCTTATTGGATAGTTATTCTTATTTTCTTTTTGTTTTTATTGTTTACGAAGTGTTTTCGTAGTGAGAACCCAATTCATAATGACTGAAGCCATGAGTGAGGTCACGTGCGCTCATGATGAAGGCTCCTCAGATTTTAAATGCTCTGCGCGGTAGATTCAAACTACGGCGGATTAGTGTTTGAAGAGGATGCCTTATGTAATAGGCATGTTCGTCAATGATTACTAAATATTAGGTTTTCTTTATCTCCTTACAGGAGATAATTGCTATATAAATTGACCACATCAAGAGTTACCAATATTTCTGTGTTATTAAGTTAAGATGGAATTGAATTCAGGAAATCAAGATTGTTTTATAGGTATGCAGGAATGTATGTCAAAAAAGGATGCAACATTAAGTGGCTGGCTGTCAGTCACAGGGTCAAGACGTTAGTCGCTAGCATTTAGGCACCAGCTATTCTCATGTTTTTATATTTGTATGTACTGAAGATACATTTTAATGGAGAAATGCATTTACTTTTTACATTTTTTAATGAATAAATACTGCACCGTCTATATCACTACACTACTGCAGTGTGTTTAGAAGTGACGCAGTGTTTCCACACACATTTAATAAAATTTTAGTGAATTTTAACATGTGCAAATAAATCAATTGATAAGCATCAACACTATATCCAGTGTCTCAGTTTGGTGTGTGCACTGTTTACGTATGCAACACCAAACTTTACATAAACAATTTACAGCGAAAAGCAGGGAAAGTGGACTTAATTGTCCCTTTGTTGTGTGCACTAATCGTAAACGAATTTCCATTGTATATAATCTTGTATTTTATTTGTCCTTGTTAAGTAGAGTACTGTACATAGCTTTTAGTATATCAATGAACCTCAGATCAGGGGATAAAATGGAAGACCAAAATGAAACAAATGTTGTACATTGGTTGAGAATGATTTTCTCAACTTTGGAACAAACTAAAATTCAACAAGAAAAACAACATGTAGAAACCCTTGTCGCAATAAATTCCATGCAGGAAGAACATCACAGGGAGACCATTGCAACATTGACATCTATGCAAATAACCCAGAATTCCAAAGCACGTCACTTGACAAAACCTGACTGTAATGCACATGACCAAGAATGTATACCTGTAGAATGGGAGAAACTCCTCCAAACACGAAAACACGCATACTATAATCATCTAAGATCAACCGGAATTAGCTCCATCTTTGATGAGTTTCTAAGGCAGCCATTACCAACAATCCCCCCAAAATTCAAGGAGAAGCAAACGGAACCACATTCAAAGCGATTACAAACTTTGGAAGTCACAAAGGTCAAGATAGAAATAGAGAGACTAGGAAAAAAAGCCGAGAAACAACAACATATCATAACTGAAGCAGAGTAACAAATAAAAGAGTTAATAAACCAATATGAAAAACCGGAGGTAAGACAGGGCTTAATAGAAAAGTGGTACGAAGCTATAACCCAAGAAGAACGCCTATCTAAAAACATTTGGGAGAAGAAAAACAAAAAATCTACATGAACACTCCAAATCCAAAGCTGAAGATACAAATAACGACAGTAATAATAATAAGCATGACCATAGGCTTCCTCCTGTCTGGGATAGCCACTAAGTAGTCAGTAACACTCACCCTTTTACTACTTTATATGGTCCTCTAAATCTTTCTGATAAAGGTTGGCCGAAAAGGGGAATGAGAACCAAGACCTCATCACTGGGCTGAAACTCCCTCACACGGGCTCTTTTATCGTACCATACTTTCATGGTGTCTTTAGCCACTCTTAGATTCTGTGCTGCAACTCGCACGAGGATCTCAGCCGGGTTTTGAACTCTGACACATACTTGAGGAGATTTTGGTTCCCTTCCTGGCCAACTAGGCTGTCCTGCAATAGCTGCAAAGGGCCACATACCTGGTGACCGAAAACTAGTTTATTGGGTGAGAAGCCCAGAGATTCAGTCGGAACCTCTCACGGGTGGCATACAAAAGGGAAGGTACCCCTTATCCCAATTGCCTCCAGTTTCCTCACAATATTTCCTCAACATAGATTTTAGAGTTTGATGGTATCGTTCGAGGACCCCTTGACTCTCTGGGTGGTAGGAGCTGGACTTCACATGGTCGATACCCAATTCCTTCAGGGACTGCTGAAATATATTGGAAGTTAAATTAGTACCTTGATCACTTTGTACCTCATGGGGGAAACCTATTCTGGTGAAGAATTTGAGCAGTTCCTTAACCCTTCTTTAGCAGCCTATGTGGTTTATTTATATGTACCGCCCAGCGGGGTGTTTTTAGCCAAAATAGGGCTGTTTATGTGATCATTTTCATGCCTAAATAAGACCCAGAACGTAAAACAAGTATCTATCCCTGAAAGGGCATAAACAGAGCTTTCGAATGACACCATAACGATCCTTGTATGATGGATAGTTTTCTTGCAATAACCGTGCAACGCGAGTGCAAAAAGCATGTAATTCGGTACTTTCCCCATACAATTCAGTATGTAGCGAGTGAGAGAGGGAGGAGGGAGCTGAGATTCGTGTCAGTAGGTTCGCCGCGGTGGTCTGGAGCAGTCATACGCTCGCTAGTCTCCTGCCACCACTTGTCTCTCTCTCTCAGCAACATTACGTGCTGAAATTGCCACTCGACCTATGTCGAGCGCGGCCACATAGTCCAGCTTTATTAAAAAAGACTTATGTGGTGAGCCGCTTTTTAAGGGTTAAGCATGAACAGTCATGACAGAACCGAAATATTATCTATTGACTTTAGTGCGCCAAGGTTTTTGTTATGCCCGGTCCAAATTGGAACGCGAGATATTCTTTGTACAATGAGCAGCTCTCTAACTGGATAGGTATACCTTAAACTTTAAATAAAGAGACAACACGGCAGGATAGTAAGCACACAGGTAACAAGTTAACATGGGTTTTATTCAGTTTAACACCTGGTTCATGGAGGAGCAAGACATATATTTTATACCTGTAACCTGGAGATCATCAACAACAATAAGAATAATTAAGACATACAATACTCAGGTTATCAAGTAAGCAATAGGAGTCGGACAATGGGTCCGGACTCAAGGTAATAATAATACTCCTAGGATACAATTATAAGGTATCCAAAATGGTGGAGGTACACCTCCTACCCAAATAGATCTCAGAGAGGATCTCAACAAAAGACAAGAGTGCAGTAATGGCAAATGCCGTCTGGATCATGCAATGATGTCCCCGGCATATAGTGACGTTAACTGACTCTAAAGCAATAATGGCCAAGTGGTCATCAACAATGAAGTGGGCTCGGAAAGGCTCACAAATGATATTAATACTATAGGTGTGCTAGATCTCACCTGGCAAAGATTAATCCTTAACTCTAATTGTGTACTAGCAAGGTGCTGAAGGCTGAGGCAACAATCGTCGGGAGCTGAGATAGAGTGAAATCTATTCGAGTTATGAACCTGACAGAATGTTAAATGAATTAGGCTAGAAGTTATACAAAGGGACTAGATTACGTGTAAATATGTGTTTGTGTTTGATGCTATGGGTCTTATATAAGCACGCCCGCTCTGTCGGGCTATGGGAGACCAATAACCCGGGAAGGTGCATATATAAGGATCCCCTGATAGGTATGTATAATGGGTCCCGGCAAGTGGGCTAATTAACGTCAATTTAAGTAGGGAGAAGAAAGACCTCTCGCAAGACGTAATGTTAATGAGAACCCCTGAAGATAACTTCTACCACAACCCTGAGTCAACTCTATACCCATAAACGGTACAAAAGCACTTAAAGGAGAGCTGTAGTGAAGAGGAGGGCCCATAGATCGAGGGAGGATCCAGTAGTCCGGAGGGCGGCTGGGCGTGATGACTCCGGAAGTTGGTCCAAGGGGGGGGCGGCTGGGCGTGATGACTCCAGCTACTGGTCCAGGGTGAGTCACAAGATGATTCCTTAGACCTTGGCGCCTACCACGGGACAACCGGGTTCCTCTTGCACTCCCACAGTGCAGTGATCCCCAAAGGATATGCTGGAGTTCTGCTACAAGGTTTGGGGGGTTAGGGTGACTAGCATAATGATCTACCTAGAGTGGCAAGCAGTCTAGATAGGGACATTATAGGTAGTCTAAGGGGGGTCAAGGTAAGTGTCTTCCTTCCTTGCTAGTTCGTGGAACTATCAGAACCATGTAGCAAAAAGAGAATCCAGAAAGGGGAGCCCAAAGTGGGTTGCCCAAAATTAGTCCTCTTCCTGATGGGGGGAACCCGATCTGGTAGATCTCTAGTTATTACACTATCCTCATAATCCCTTGAACAAAACAAGGTAGGAATTCTTTGGTACTTGGTTTGTGCACCGCATCGAAGGCCAGAAAGGGGGAGCCCAAAGTGGGTTGCCCAAGCTAGTCCTCTTCCTGATAGGGGGAACCCAACCTGGTAGATCTTCGATCACAGCACACAACTGACAAGTTGAACACCAGCTATCTCTGGCTGTTCTTACCCTGAACTAAATAATACCAAATGGCAAGCTTAGTTAATGATGTCCAGGCTGGGTGAGTATAAGGCAATCTTCTTGCCCCTACTTAAGGCGCCCGGCTTGAGAGGATCAAGGGCGTTTGGCGCGTGGTGGTTATGTCCTTGTGGCTCTGGGGGTGGCGTGCCTGGACTCTGGCTGGCAGGAGTAGGGTTGGCTGCAGGTTTTAGTGGCAGCTAGAGATGCGGTCTTATCATCCTGAGACCGCATCTCACTACCGTCTGGTAGAGAAAAGTCCCGACCCCGGGACTGGAGATGGTAATGTCTTGAAGTATTATCTTCGTAGACAGGGGTCAGGTGCTGGAGGAAGTGGTAATAAATGACTCCCTGGTTGTTAGGGGTGGCCATCTTGTCTCCGGTGAGGGTGAGGAGAGAAGAGGAGTCATAGTACCTCAAATGGTCGAGGAGGTGGTGAGGTGACTTGATCACTTTGGTGGAGTCCTTCCGCGCCAGGGTTATCATGTCAATCCGCATCTTGGTGGTGGTCGTCAGCGAGGGCGTTGTCGTGGCTGGAGGTGGTTGGAGAGTGATGACAGAGAGCCTGGCTTGGCCCAGGTCATGAGGTTGTGCGGACGCCGAAGTACCAGGCTGGGGGGGAGGAGCTTGGAGACGCTTGATCCTTAACCTTTCTCGCTTTAGGCTGAGACAGGGCTGGTTCCCATCTGGTGGGTGGCTTCACAGGTCTTCCACAGCGGGTATGAGAAGGCAGTCTGGGAAATGGGGGAGATGGAGTTAGAGGTGACATTGAGCGAAATTTGGATATTGTTTTTCGCCTGGGAAGTTGAAAAGGAGGGGAAATAGATTGAGGAGAAGGAGGTAGGGTTTTAGAGATAGGAGGAGTAGGTGAGGGTTTTTTAGGACGGAAGCTGGGGGTGATAGGCAAAGTGGGGGGTATGTTGGTGAGTTGTGGTGGCGAGGGGGGAAGACTAGACGTGGCAAGGTTAATTAAAGGTGATGGTTGAGAAGGAGGTTGCGGAGGTGAAACGAGAGGAGAGGAGATGTGAGAAGATTTGGGCTTAGGAATGCGGGAAGGGGTGAAGGTGACAGGAGGTGAAAGAGAAGAGGGGGAAGTTTGGGTTTGAGTAGAGAGAACAGGAGGAGGTCGATGTTTAGGAAGGTGAGAAGGGGTGAACTGGTCGAGGCGAGTGGGAAGGGTGACAGGAGGTTGCAGTACAGGAGAGTGAAGGGCAGGCAAAGGAAAATTGAGAGGGGGAGTGGAAAGAGGTGGAGGGAGAGGGACAGCATGGTTGAGAGGGACAGGTCCGGAAAGACAGGAAGTTTGAGGGTGAAGATTTGAAACAGGGGTACAGTCAACATCCTGATCAGGCTCAGCTACAACAGTAATATTCTTATTAATAGGTTGAAACCTTCTGACAAACCTATTCCTATAAGTGCGAGATTCCCCATGATAGTTAATTATGACCTGGAAACAGTTTGGGATCCTAAGGACCTCAAATGGACCCTTGTACCGTGGCTTCAGTTTGGAGGGTACAGGTAAGAGGGCGACCATGACTAGGTCGCCTACTTGGTGAGGGTTGTTCTTGGGGGCTTCATCAGGCTGGAGATCTTGGGAAAACTGGAGCTGACGTAGGCGGTTCCTGAGGTGGACGAGGTTGGTATTTAGACCTGGTGAGGCCTCAGTAGGGGCAGCTAGGTGACGTAGTGGTATGAGGAGAGGTGGGCTCCCAAAAACCATCTCATGAGGGGTGATCCCGTTGTCTCTGGGGCAGGTGTTTATTCCCCATTGTATGATGCGAATTTGGCTGGTCCAGTCCGATGAGTTCATCTGTTGGAGGCGTGTCCGGATTTGATTGGCGATGGTTCTATGAGATCGCTCGCAGATGGAGTTTCCTTTTGGCCAGTAGGGTGAAGAGTGGCTGATGTGAATCCAAACATTTCGGAGATCTGCGTCCAAATTTGCCCGGTGAATTCAGGGGCATTGTCGGAGTGGATTGCCTGTGGCAATCCAAAATAGGGAAAGACATGTTGTAATAATGCCTCGGTGACGGCCATAGCAGTGTGTTCTCTGGCAGGGCAGGCGATCACGTATTTTGAGTACGTGTCCACGAAGGTGATGATGTAGCGGTATCCCCTGTCGTTTTGTAGAGGTCCCATGATGTCTACTGCCAAAAGTTGCCAGGGTTTAGAAGCGATGAGTTTGCCGGAAGGTCCTGGGGTGCGTGTTTGGTCTTTTCCCAGGGTGCAGGCACGGCAAGCTTCAGTGATTTTCTTGGCCGTGGTGTAGGGGCGAGGTGTCCAGTAGATGTTTTTGAACGTGTTCACCAACTTCTTTTGGCCTAGATGGATCCCGTTGTTGGTGTGCAAAGAAGACATCATTTGTTCAGCATCCTCAGGCCCTAGTACGATCTGACCTTCTGGGGTAAAGAGGGCGTCACCCCTTCTTTGTAAGAGGCCAAAAAGTCGGGTGGAGATCCAAGTTGGTTTGTCGTTCCGGAGGTAGGCCTGGATGAGAGGGGGAGTGGTAGTAGGTGGTGGTCGAGGTTCTTGGATGGTGTTGAGTTGTTCTGGTGCCAGTGGGAGCCGGGATAAGGCGTCTGCATTGGTATGGAGTTTTCCCGGCTGTAGGAAATCTCAAAATCAAACTCCTCAAGTGATTCTCGCCAACGGACTGTTAGGGCATTCTTAGAATCAGATTTCCTGAGCCATTGTAAGGCTTGGTGGTCAGTGATGATGGTGATCTTGACGCCAGCTAGGTAGGCCCGGAAATGTTGGAGGGCCCAAACGATGCCTAAGCATTCTCTTTTAGTTACCGGGTAGTTGGTTTCTGCTGGGGTTAAGGTCCGGCTGGCACAAGCAATGATGTGCTCTCGTCCTTCTCGATTTTGGGAGAGGACTGCACCGACGCCGAGAAGGGACACGTCGGTGTAGAGTCTAAAGGGTAGTTGGTAGTCCGGAAAAGAGACGACAGGGGAAGACACGAGTAGATCCTTGAGGGAGGTGAAGGCTTGGAGGCGGTCGGGGGTCCACACAAAAGGTTCTTCCTTCCTAGTTAAGTCGTGTAGAGGTCTGGCAATGGTGGCGAAATTCTTCACAAACATCCGATAGTAGGAGGCAAGGCCTAGGAAAGCTCTTACTCCTTTTACTGACTTCGGGGGTTGGATCTCCTGGATGGCTTGGAGTTTCTTGGGGTCAGGTGCAAGTCCTTCTTCTGACACCAGATGTCCTAAGAATTGGACCTGATGTCGAGCCATGGTGCATTTAGTAGGCTTCAGCTTTAATCCGGCTTGTCGGATCCTCTGGAAAACTTGGCTGAGGCGTTGGAGGTGTTCTGCCCAGGTACGACCAAATACTATGATGTCGTCCAAGTACGCCAGACATGTTTCCCAAGTTAATCCCTGAAGTACGGATTCCATCAGTCGGGAGAAGGTGGCGGGACCGTTACATAATCCGAATGGCAGCACTGAGAACTCGTAAAGCTTCCCTTGGCTGGTGGAGAAAGCTGTTTTTTCTTGGTCGGTGGGGGCGACGGGGACCTGCCAGTATCCGGATTGCAGGTCCAGTGTGGAGAACCATCTGGCCCCTAAGAGGGAGTCTAGGGAGTCGTCGATGCGTGGTAGTGGGGTGGCATCTTTGATGGTGACATCGTTGAGTTGTCGGTAGTCGATGCAGAATCGAGATGACCCATCCTTCTTCTTGACCAGTACCACTGGAGAGGACCAAGGGCTAGTTGAGGGGTTGACGATGCCAGCTTCTAACATCTCTGCAACTTGCTTCTGTTCTTCTTGGCGCTGAAGGGGGTTCTTTCTTCGTATAGCCTGTCTGACTGGGGGTCCAACAGTGTGAATGTGGTGTTCTAGGACATGGGTGTGGCCTACATCTTGGGAGTTGGTGGCAAAGATGTCCTGGTATTCGGCCATTAACTGGCACAGATCGTCCTTTTGTTGAGGGGTGAGGTGAGTAGGAACGTCTGGGAGTGATGGAGTTGATGCAGGAATGGAGGTGGTGGTGTCGGTTGAAGGCTGGTCATCATAAGTCTCTAGTTCTCCGATGGTGAGACCCCTGGGTATAGGCTGGTCGGCGATGTTGGCTATTCTTACTGCATTTTGTTTTAAAATGGCAGGAGCAGTGAGACAATCCCTGTCAAAAGGGCTCTGAAGAGAGGGAGTGTGAATGAGTTCTCCGTTGAGGGCTGGATGGATGGGTACCCAATGTTCATGATGTGGCAGCAAGGTGATGGGTTGAATGGTGATGGCCGATGCAACACGGATGGCTTTCAAGGTTTGAGGAGGGTCATGGAGCGGTGTGGCAATCTTCGGAGTGGTGAGTCCTGGGGGTTTGGTGGAAAATAACAATCTTCTTTCAACACACTGGATAGTGGTGCGAAGGGCCGTGAGAAGGTCGAATCCCAGGTATCCGTCATAGGTGGTTTCTTGGGAGGGAAATACCATGAAAGCGTGGTGATGGCCGTGGTTAGGTTGAGGGGTGGCCACATATAGTGGGGCCGTGATGCCAGTACTAGGAATAAGGTTGTCGTTGGCATCAATGAGGGTGGTGGACGAGTGTTGAATCGGTCCAAAAGTGTTGTGATGTCTCTGGTGGTAAGAGGAAAAAATACAGGATCTTGAAGCTCCGGTGTCGACAAGGAGTCGAGAGTTGACTCCCTGGATGGTCAGGTGGGTGTAAATGGGAGGCTTTATCATATCATAGCTGCCCCTATCTCGAGCCCCCGCCAGTTTGCAAGTTGGTGGGCGGGGGCGGTCTAAAAACCCGGTTTGATGACTTCCGGCTCGACTGTACTGTGGTCGTCCGGGTCACCAACCTCGTCGTAGTCCTCAGCTCCTGCGGTGCCGTCTTCTAGGATGGTGGCAACTCTTCTGGAGGGCTATAGCCAGGGAATCTGTCCCCAGAACAGTGGAACCCTCGAGCGTTTGGCCAGCAACTCGGCAAAAGACCTCTTCAACCCATTAATAGGGCACTGGGACCCGCAGGGCTTCCAGTCTCCAGGCTTGACTCTGGCCCATTCTTCCGGCTTGTCCTGGTTGCGGCTAGGGTGGTACGTTGGTCCGGAATGAGGTCCTTGTGGCTTAGTGGGAGCTCGTTGGATACCCGCGATCTTTCCTTGCTCCTGGGATTTTTGCAGGGCCAGAATACGGCGTATGATAGGGAGGTCTGTATCATATCCGGCCGGTTCTGTGATGGCAAAGTGGTCCCGGACTGCACGCGGAAGGATCCTCATCATGGTCCGGCGGACGTTCTCCTTCCTCCCTGCAGATGTAGCCGTTGTGAATGCGGTGGAAGCCAGCCTGGTAAGCTTGCTGATGGTGGCGTCGAGGTCCCCGTCGTAGGTGATGGCGTGAAATTGCTGGTCGGCTATTACAGTACCTAAGACGGGGTTAATGGCAGTTTTAGTGTATGTTTCCAACTGTTCCCAGGTCATTCCGGGGTTCTCTTTTACATAACTGGAAACTAGGGCCATAGGCCGCCCTAGCTTCATGACTACAGTATGTATTTTAGGGGCAACTTCATCTTTAAATATGATGTCAAGCACTGGCTTGACAACCTCTAAATAGGTGGCAATGTCAGTTTCCTCTGGTCTGAAAGGAATAATATCCAGTGCTTTCCCTGCCATCCTGACTACTTATCCCTGTCGTGATACTCTCAAAATATTTAAAGCAGGAAAAACCTGAAAGGCTACCTTCGAGAAAGAGACACCGCTGCCACCAGTGTTATGCCCGGTCCAAATTGGAACGCGAGATATTCTTTGTACAATGAGCAGCTCTCTAACTGGATAGGTATACCTTTAACTTTAAATAAAGAGACAACACGGCAGGATAGTAAGCACACAGGTAACAAGTTAACATGGGTTTTATTCAGTTTAACACCTGTTTCATGGAGGAGCAAGACATATATTTTATACCTGTAACCTGGAGATCATCAACAACAATAAGAATAATTAAGACATACAATACTCAGGTTATCAAGTAAGCAATAGGAGTCGGACAATGGGTCCGGACTCAAGGTAATAATAATACTCCTAGGATACAATTATAAGGTATCCAAAATGGTGGAGGTACACCTCCTACCCAAATAGATCTCAGAGAGGATCTCAACAAAAGACAAGAGTGCAGTAATGGCAAATGCCGTCTGGATCATGCAATGATGTCCCCGGCATATAGTGACGTTAACTGACTCTAAAGCAATAATGGCCAAGTGGTCATCAACAATGAAGTGGGCTCGGAAAGGCTCACAAATTATATTAATACTATAGGTGTGCTAGATCTCACCTGGCAAAGATTAATCCTTAACTCTAATTGTGTACTAGCAAGGTGCTGAAGGCTGAGGCAACAATCGTCGGGAGCTGAGATAGAGTGAAATCTATTCGAGTTATGAACCTGACAGAATGTTAAATGAATTAGGCTAGAAGTTATACAAAGGGACTAGATTACGTGTAAATATGTGTTTGTGTTTGATGCTATGGGTCTTATATAAGCACGCCCCCTCTGTCGGGCTATGGGAGACCAATAACCCGGGAAGGTGCATATATAAGGATCCCCTGATAGGTATGTATAATGGGTCCCGGCAAGTGGGCTAATTAACGTCAATTTAAGTAGGGAGAAGAAAGACCTCTCGCAAGACGTAATGTTAATGAGAACCCCTGAAGATAACTTCTACCACAACCCTGAGTCAACTCTATACCCATAAACGGTACAAAAGCACTTAAAGGAGAGCTGTAGTGAAGAGGAGGGCCCATAGATCGAGGGAGGATCCAGTAGTCCGGAGGGCGGCTGGGCGTGATGACTCCGGAAGTTGGTCCAAGGGGGGGCGGCTGGGCGTGATGACTCCAGCTACTGGTCCAGGGTGAGTCACAAGATGATTCCTTAGACCTTGGCGCCTACCACGGGACAACCGGGTTCCTCTTGCACTCCCACAGTGCAGTGATCCCCAAAGGATATGCTGGAGTTCTGCTACAAGGTTTGGGGGGTTAGGGTGACTAGCATAATGATCTACCTAGAGTGGCAAGCAGTCTAGATAGGGACATTATAGGTAGTCTAAGGGGGGTCAAGGTAAGTGTCTTCCTTCCTTGCTAGTTCGTGGAACTATCAGAACCATGTAGCAAAAAGAGAATCCAGAAAGGGGAGCCCAAAGTGGGTTGCCCAAAATTAGTCCTCTTCCTGATGGGGGGAACCCGATCTGGTAGATCTCTAGTTATTACACTATCCTCATAATCCCTTGAACAAAACAAGGTAGGAATCCTTTGGTACTTGGTTTGTGCACCGCATCGAAGGCCAGAAAGGGGGAGCCCAAAGTGGGTTGCCCAAGCTAGTCCTCTTCCTGATAGGGGGAACCCAACCTGGTAGATCTTCGATCACAGCACACAACTGACAAGTTGAACACCAGCTATCTCTGGCTGTTCTTACCCTGAACTAAATAATACCAAATGGCAAGCTTAGTTAACCTCTGAAGTGCGCATGGGGGTAATTGGAAACGTCCCCCTGTGCTGACGTATTTGAGGTGTTTCCGTCACTAAAATATTCATTGTGCCATTAATAGCATTAATATTTATCCATATGCGCCTATTATGGGTTGATTATAAAGGTATTAACCTGAAACAACAATAAAACGAGTGAAAACAGCGTTTGGATGGTCAAAATCGGAGATATAGCCCGCGAGTTGTATAATGTATGGGTGAGGCAATCTGCTTTCCCGCCAATTTCCCCCAAGGCCACTGAGACACAGTCGATCGATACTCTCTCTCTCTCTCTTGCACTCGCTTGCTATCAGTGATGACCACACCCTCCAATCGGATTTCTTATGTTAGCACGAAAATATACCTCAGAATAAGGGAATAACAGGGAAAATAGGTGATAACTGAAGGAGAGGAGGAAAGTGGGGAAGGAGGGGAGGTAGAGGACTGAGATTTTGCATGGCCCAGGGGCCAAAAAAAAAAAAAAAAAATAAAAACAAAAAATATAAAAAAATATTTTGTTTTCGATGTCAAAAGTTGATTTTTATTTTCTCTGACTCTTAAGAGTCTTCCCGCAGTGCGCCGGGGGAACTCTTAAGAGTCTCCCCGCAGCTCCCGGGTTAATGATGTCCAGGCTGGGTGAGTATAAGGCAATCTTCTTGCCCCTACTTAAGGCGCCCGGCTTAAGAGGATCAAGGGCGTTTGGCGCGTGGTGGTTATGTCCTTGTGGCTCTGGGGGTGGCGTACCTGGACTCTGGCTGGCAGGAGTAGGGTTGGCTGCAGGTTTTAGTGGCAGCTAGAGATGCGGTCTTATCATCCTGAGACCGCATCTCAGTTTTGGTTCTAAGGTTATGACTCCTGACTTGGCAATGAGTTCATTTGGCTTAAATAATAATTATAATTTATTCCAAATATAAAAATATAATAGCCTACACTTGAATAAGTCAATTCTACATATAATTTAGTTCATAACACTATTTACGATAAATATAAGCTAGTTTAAGTATGGATTAGGCTAATGTTACAGTTCTGTAGTTCGAAATTCATTGTATTGATGATTGATTGACTATATTTATTAAGAGTTACATACGCCCTGAGAGGGACAGAAAGTCGGCGTATTTGTTAAAAGCACCCCAATACAGCATGATCACTCCCACAGGGATAACCCATGGGATAACCTACACAATTTTAGCTAAGTTATTTCCATCAGGGTCCCTGTTGTGAGGTAAGAATGAGAAGTCTAGCCTACAAGGGAGTCAAACAAACTACAGTAGAAAGTGAAACTCCACCACATTGTAGACCCCCTGTACCATCTCAATGAAAGATCTAATAATAAATATCCTAGTAATAGCCTACCAAGCCAAATACCGTGCAACAATTAATTACTTAAAATATAGTTGTAGGCTATATAAAATCAGTTATTTCTACATGCAGAGAATATTATTTGGTGGCCTATTACATGTTGCAAAGAATGTTTTATGGCCTATTACATGTTGCGAAGAACATTTTATGGCCTATTAGCCTACATGTTGCGAAGCATATTTTGTGGCCTATTAGATGTTGCGAAGTATATTTATGGCCAATTACATGTTGCGAAGTATATTTTGTGGCCTAATACATGTTGCGAAGTATATTTTGTGGCCTATTACATGTTGCGAAGTATATTTATGGCCTATTACATGTTGCGAAGTATATTTTGTGGCCTATTAGATGTTGCGAAGTATATTTATGGCCTATTACATGTTGCGAAGTATTTTGTGTGGCCTATTACATATTGCGAAGTATATTCCATGGCCTATTACATGTTGCGAAGTATATTTTGTGACCAATTACATGTTGCAAAGTATATTTTGTGGCCTATTACATGCTGCGAAGAATATTTTTTGGCTTATTACATGTTCCGAATAATATTTGTTGGCCTAACACATGCCGTGAAGAATATTTGGTGGCTTAACACATGCCGTTAACAGTATTTGGGAGTTAGGCCACCTAGAGTTATTAACCCGGGAACTGTGGGGAGACTCTTAAGAGTTCCCCCGGCGGACTGCGGGGAGACTCTTAAGAGTCAGAGAAAAAAAAAAATCAACTTTTGACATCGAAAACAATTTTTTTTTTTGGCCCCTGGGCCATGCAAAATCTGTCCTCTACCTCCCCTCCTTCCCCACTTTCCTCCTCTCCTTCAGTTATCACCTATTTTCCCTGTTATTCCCTTATTCTGAGGTATATTTTCGTGCTAACATTAGAAATCCGGTTGCAGGGTGTGGTCATCACTGATAGCAAGCGAATGCAAGAGAGAGAGAGAGAGAGTATCGATCGACTGTGTCTCAGTGGCCTTGGGGGAAATTGGCGGGAAAGCAGCTTGCCTCACCCATACATTATACAACTCGCGGACTATATCTCCGATTTTGACCATCCAAACGCTGTTTTCACTCGTTTTATTGTTGTTTCAGGTTAATACCTTTATAATCAACCCCTAATAGGCGCATATGGATAAGTATTAATGCTATTAATGGTACAATGAATATTTTAGTGATGGAAACACCTCAAATACATGCGCACAGGGAGAGGTGTCTAATTACCCCCATGCGCACTTCAGAGGTTAACAGCATGTGTTAGGCCACCAAACGTTATTCGCAGCATGGGTTAGGGCACTATATTATTCTTCACAGCATGTGTTAGGCCACCATATATTATTTATGGCATATATTAGGCCACCATATATTATTCGTGGCATGTGTTAGGCTACCAAATATTCTTTGCAGCATGTAGTAGGCCATAAATATTCTTCGCGGCATATAATAGGCCAAAAAAAATATGCGCAGCATGTAATAGGCCATAAATATTCTTCGCGGCATATGATAGGCCAAAAAATATTATGCGCAGCATGTAATAGGCCACAAAATATTCTTCGCAACATATAATAGGCCACAAAATATAATTCGCAACATGTAATAGGCCATAAATATTCTTCGCAATATGTAATAAGCCATAAAATATATTTTGCAACATGTAATAGGCCATCAAATATTCTTCGCAACATGTAATAGGCCACAAAATATACTTCGAAACTTTTAATATGCCACAAAATATACTTCGCGACATGTAATAGGCCTATTACATGTTGCGAAGAACATATATGGCCTATTGCATGCTGCAAAGAATATTTTGTGGCCTATTACATGCAGCGAAGAATATTTATGGCCTATTACATGTTGCAAAGAATATTTTATGGCCTATTACATGTTGCGAAGAATATTTATGGCCTATTACATGCTGCAAAGAATGTTTCATGGCCTATTTCATGTTGCGAAGAACAATTTATGGCCTATTACATGTTGAAAAGTATATTTTGTGGCCTATTACATGCTGCGAAGAATATTTGTTGGCCTATTACATGTTGCGAATAATATTTGTTGGCCGAACACATGCCGTGAAGAATATTTGGTGGCCTAACACATGCCGTTAAAAGTATTTGGGAGTTAGGCCACCTAGCGTTATTAACGGCATGTGTTAGGCCACTAAAAGTTATTCGCAGTATGGGTTAGGCCACTATATATTCTTCACAGCATGTGTTAGGCCACCATATATTATTTATGGCATATATTAGGCCACCATATATTATTCGCGGCATGTGTTAGGCTACCAAATATTCTTTGCAGCATGTAATAGGCCATAATTATTCTTCGCGGCATATAATAAGCCAAAAAAAATTATGCGCAGCATGTAATAGGCCACAAAATATTCTATGGCCTATTACATGTTGAGAAGAATATTTATGGCCTATTACATGTTGCGAAGAATATTTATGGCCTATTACATGCTGCAAAGAACATTTTATGGCCTATTACATGTTGCGAAGAATATTTTGTGGCCTATTACATGTTGCGCATAATTTATTTTGGCCTATTATATGTCGCCAAGAATATTTATGGCTTATTACATGCTGCCAAGAATATTTGGTAGCCTAACACATGCCGCAAATAATATTTGGTGGCCTAATAAATGCCATAAATAATATATGGTGGCCTAACACATGCTGTGAAGAATATATAGTGGCCTAACCCATGCTGCGAATAACTTTTGGTGGCCTAACACATGCTGTTAATAACCCTAGGTGGCCTAACTCCCAAGTACTGTTAACGGCATGTGTTAGGCCACCAAATATTTTTCACGGGATGTGTAAGGCCAACAAATGTTATTCACAACATGTAATAGGCCAAAAAGTATTCTTCGCAGCATGTAATAGGCTACAAAATATACTTTGCAACATGTAATAGGTCACAAAATATACTTCGCAACATGTAATAGGCCATATATATACTTCTCAACATGTAATAGGCCACACAATTACTTCGCAACATGTAATAGGCCATAAAATGTTCTTCGCAACATGTAATAGGCCATAAAATATTCTTTGCAACATGTAATAGGCCACAAAATATACTTCGTAACATGTAATAGGCCACACTAGGCTATATTTTAAGTACTGTAATTAATTGTTGTACGGTATTTGTCTTGGTAGCTATTTATTATTAGATCTTTCATTGAGATGGTACAGGTCTACAATGTGGTGGAGTTTCACTTTCTACTTTAGTTTGTTCGACTCCCTTGTAGACTTCTAATTTTTACCTCACAACAGGGACCCTGATGGAAATAAGTTCGCTAAAATTGTGTAGGTTAATCCATAGGTTATCCCTGTGGGAGTGATCATGCTGTATTGGGGTGCTTTTAACAAATACGCCGACTTTGTCCCTATCAGGGTGTATGTAACTCTTAATAAATATAGTCAATCAATCAATCAATCAATAGCCTACAATGAATTTCGAACTACAGAACTGTAACATTAATCCATACTTAACCTAGCTTATATTTATAGTAAATAGTGTTATGGACTAAATTATATGTAGAATTGACTTATTCAAGTGTAGGCTTATTATATTTTTATATTTGGAATAAATTATAATTATTAGTTAAGCCAAATTAACTCATTGACAAGTCAGGAGTCATAACATTAGAACCAAAACCTTCGCTGTGCACTAAAATCAATAGATAATATTTCGGTTCTGTCATGACTGTTCATGCTTAACATATAGTGGAGAATCTTATATCAGATTCAAATAATATGTAATGGCATTGTCTATGGTTGTATTATATTGAAGTAGTAATAGGTATCTATTATAATAGGACATATAGTATTAAGGCGAATACACTGAATGCCGAATGATCGCTATACTGGGACTAAACACTATTGCCAGATACGCTTTAACTCTTACTATCGTAAAACATAATGGGATATATTTATTTGCATAATTCAAAGTACCGAGGGCATTATTATAAGAATTTCCTATTACTTTGTAGTTATATTTTCATGACTTAGTGCTACAATGTTGGCTGTCCAGGGTTATATGCATGGTTGAAGTTAGTCTTGTGACTTGGTAATAGTCATCCTAGGGTAAACTCGAGCTGTGATTGGTCCTAATTTACCCTATGGCACCTACTAGTCTCGACTTGGTAAATATGTGCCCGGGAGAGTTAAGATGCGTGTCGATGAGTGCTCCGCGTTTCGGCTCGAGCAAACATTCGTTCCGACAATATATGTGACCTTCGAAACCTCACTGGCCTCCGCCTTTTAAAAGCAGTGCAACGCGTTGGCATTGACCCTTCAAACAGCTATTGCCTGTCTTAAGTCATAATAATGTGAGTTTAGTGGTCAGGTCTAATGGAGCTAGAGGTTTTCGTACCTATAACAGTCTTGTCCAAAAGGAAACCCTCAGCCTTGACCTTAGTGGTCTAGTCTGGAATGATAACCCCAGTCTATTGTCTATGAAGCATCTAAGTCTATCCACATCGTAGGTAGGGGAGGAAAATCACTTATTACTTGAGTGCCATGTTGCCTCCGTAGCACCAGTCGAATGTAAGCTATCTTTTACTTGAGGAATGAGACCTACTTATTCCCCCCGCCGGCAGAGGTAGGAAAAAGTTTGTCTTTCATGAATAATCTCTGGACTCTCAACCAGCCCAACTTTTACTTTTAATTGGGTTCAGTTGAGAGGACCGCCCTAGGCTCCTTCCCGTCTCCCCATATAGTCACTGCAGACGACCATCCATTGATTCCAACAAACACGTGACGGTCGACCACACCCTGATCAGGGGGGGGGGGGGGGGGGGGAACTTGTTGGTGTCCCAGGACAGCCCTATCCACTAAGGCAAAAAAGGAGTGACTTTGGCATTACTTCCTGTTACTCCTTTTTTTTTTTTTTTTTTTTTTTCTATATTCCAACTTACTTCCTCTCGGGCATAGACTGAGAGCCTTAACATTCACCGCTTTACAATGAACAGTGAAGCCAGTGAGGTCTTGTTCCAGTCTAGGGAGTGAGACATGTGAAGCACGTAGAGTACAACGAGCACCTGCCATCTTGCCTTCACATGAGGCACGGTGCTCACTCATGGCCCAAAACGACCCCATCTCTGAAGCCACTTCGTTCCCGTGCTTCACTGTCTCACTCCCTATGCTCGGACTCTCACACTTACGCACACACAACGCCACCTGTTGACAAGATAACTCACCAGGCATTGCACCCCTATAGCATATTTTGAATATGGGAATATGGGTGTGAACATGGTTCCTCATTTACATGCCTGAATGTGCTTTACCTACTAGGTCTTGCCTTACTTGTAACCTTCCCTAAACACCTTCTATCGCTAGGTGTGGAATGACCCTGATAAGGGCCGGAGCCCAGTTCTGTTAATATCCACTTGACCCTCAGGTGTGACAGATACTTCATGATCCCTGGACATATTGGTTACTAAAACTTAAGTATTAGGAATGACAAGGAGACATGGAAAGATGTAGGTAATTGACCGACATTGCAACTGACCGGCGGCCGCCGCTCTAGCATCATTGATTCCTCGAAAGTACCTTGGGTATGCCGGCTTGAATTTATTAGCCGACGGTAAAAAACGTTTGTAACTACTTCCAGAGGGGCGATAATTGGGCCGGCGGTGCCCACAGGTAACCGGACGTGTCAACATTGAATGTTGGTTTGGCATGTACCACGGCCGGCTAGGTTTTGCCCCGCCGTCGCCATAACTAGAAGGCGAGCTCTCAGGGGAGCCAGATATGTGGAATGTGTCGTTCACGTCCGCCGGGGCGTAGCCCGGAGCCTACCGTCGTGGTCTCTGGTGCCAGGGCACCTCCTACGGGGCCTACTCCCGGATCCGTATGCCTTTGTCAGGTTTGGGGAGAGGGAGAGAGGAAAGGAATCGAAGAGGTGATGTAATTTAAGATCGGCGTCCGCTTGTCGCTGGCCGTAGTCGTATCCTACTATCTAGTACTAACAGATTATCTCACCCTTTCACTTATACTGTGTCTGGTAGGGACTGGTTGAGCATGACTTCCACATCCCTTTTTGGTTGCAGAGTTCATTGTGGATGCTGTTAACACTGGAGAGAAAATTACCCGGTAAAAAAAATATTCCCGGGTAAGCCTTTTACCATACAGAGTCTGAGAAGCTGTCTAACCCGGACCGCCTTGAACAAGGCAGTCCGTATGTCCCTGATAGATCTCGCCGGGTGTGGTAGTAGGAGCTGTTGGAATACTCGAACCGCTTCACTAGCCCTTGTTTCCGGCTGTGGAGGTATTGGCTTGGCTATGGACTGGGCTGTGTCTCTACTGAGTAAAAATATAGCACATTTTCTGTGAGCATTATCTCGCAACAAGAACTTGCGTTGGAGTTCAATGGGGTCGGGAGTTATGAATGGTTCTGGAAAGTCCTTGAGTGATTACTGGGGAGCTATAAGGAACTCAAAAATAGACAAGGGAACACCTCCCGGTTGCGGATTTAGCAAATCAAACTCTAGTTGGCTAGGTGGGAATAGTGAGGGAAGGTTGGGACGTTAAGGCAATAGCAAATTGTTGAGCCTCCTGACCCCAGTCCACCCATGGCCTGTGCCCGACCTCCCCCAGGTTTATTTCCTGCTGTTCCGCCGGAAAGGTAGCCGGAGTTGTCACCAACTTCGGTGTGTTTCTTCTCAAGGAGTCATATCCGTGAACGCCGTAAGGCCGGGAACAGTCAGGAAACACTAGATCCCCTGGGGAAGGCGGGGCAAGATGCTCTGGTACATAAACAAAATATTGATAATTTGTAATGTTGGGAATAGCCCTAATCTGTACTTTAACAACCTTACCTTGGGTGCCTTTTGCCCGTAAGTCATAATTTTTATTGATTTCTATTACCCACTCCTGTGGTACTGGGATCTCTCCCTTGATTGATCTGTGCTCCTCCCCTGATGCCGTAGGACCTACTGACCACCAGAGTCCATCCGGCTCTTGCTGGGGTGGAAGCGTGTCTGTTGTCTGATGCTGTTTACCAACGGAATGAACAAGTGGTTTAGAGCAAAGATTAGCAGAGTTTCCTGGAGGGGACCCCAGACTGGTTTCCGCCGGGGAATAAGACTTTACTTTAGACTGAGGATTGATGGTGTTAGGTTGTGAGTTAAATTTAGACAGCTCTGAGGCCGAAACAGTAGAAGGGGCCGAAAAAACACTAACTTTAGCTGGTGACAGGGGACATACAAGTACAGTTGATTGAGCTGCTGTGTTAATCAAGGGGATTGGTGGCAGTGGTCGAACGTTAATATCGTCCGAGAGAAAAGGAGGTGCGGAGGCAATCAGGGGAGACCCCACTACCGCTGGGCGAGACCTTTTAGATATTGCGCATTGCTGAAATACTCTTTGTAATAACTCATCCAAATGCTTCGCTGTGACACATTGACTACGGGGTCTTTTAAGAGATTTGGGTCTTACCTTTTCCACTCTCCCACTACTCCCTACTTGCGTAGTTGGACCTGGTACGGTCATTAACTGGTCTACTACCTGATGTGTCAAGGGATACTCTAATTCCCTTGTACCTTGAGGTACCAGAGGCAGGCATGTTGCTGCCTCTGGTGTTCTATGCCTATCATTGAAAATTGGAACAAGTACCGGAGGTGGGCAAGTTGCTGCCTTTGGTGTTCTGCGCCTGTCATTTAAAATTGTATCAAGTTTACTTGGCGGTAAGATATTTCTCTTACTGGGAGTACTGGAGGTTTGAGTACTCAGGTCTAGGTAACTAGATCTGGAAGGAGGTGACTTATTTCCTCCTTGAGAACTTAAAGTGGGTGTTAGTACACCCGCCGCTACCGTGCGGTGCTGCTCAAGAGCCTTGGCTGTAGGAACTAAAATTTCTTCCTTGTCACAAGGCAAAATAAATTTAGAGAGCATTAGTTTGGAGCCTTTTAGAGTTACTCTTGCTTTAGACCTCACTCTGGTGTTTGTCCTACTACCTCCGGTATCTGCCCCGAGGTGAGCGTGAAAAAACTCCGGCGACTCCGAGACAGAAATGGGCTTGATTGTGAACTAGACTTACAACCTTATGGTTTAATGTCGGTCGGACTGGTGTGAATCTCCGCCGTAGTCAGTATCTGTGTGTGAAACTCGAACTTCTGCCTTTTGGGAGACAGAAGATTCCTGCTAGCAGATTGTTCACATTGTAGCCTGGCGGACTGGGACTGCGATGGCCAAGTCTTCCGGGAGACCGGTGATGTTGAGCGAGTTCTCTTGGTATGGGGAGGGGAGTCTAACTCAGAAGATTTTGGTTCCCAGAGGGGATATAAGGGTTCAACTGAGTGTTGGGTGTTAGCTGAGTGATGGGGATTTGACTGAGAGACTAAAGGATCATCAAAAGAATAAAGGCAAATGAGCCGTGATAGTTCGGTGTTATCGCATAAAAGTTCTACGTTAGCCGCTCGTTTGGCATAAGAGGAAAATTTATTCTTAATCTCTATCAAGGCCAAAAGGCACGAAAGATCTTGTGTATTGATCCAGTCAAGGAAAAGGTCTGAACACACTGGACATTTCTGATATGTCCAAAAGAAATTTGACCTGTTAAAGCATATTGTAACGCACCGAATACAAAGTCTGTGTGCTGTTACTGGGACTAATAAGCAGGTTGGTGTGGCACAAATAGTAAACTGAGGCATGGCTACTCCCCACCGGGAACGGTTCCTTCCTCTGGTTATGCTGCTCACGGCGTGACGAGATCTGGAAAAAAAGATTTCCAGTAATCAATGCTCATAAGGATAATCCGAGAGGCTTAACACATCCTGCCTGCTCCTATGCGCCGGAAAACTCAGTTTGCACAACCAACTGGTATTCCGTCGCATCTGAGTACAAAAGACCGTGGGAAACCCCACCCCTTTCCTGGGGTTGCCACGGTTTGACTGCTTACCTGTGCCATGAGTCACTGACCCTTAATTAACCGACTTTTCTTATCCGAGCGGCTATTTGGACTAGCTGGATAGAACAAAGAGACCACGAACTGTGCCGCTGAGCGTACGAAGTGAGTGGATTGTAAAAGGGCGAGTCAAAGTCGATGTAATCGAGCTCCTTTTTGCCGGTCTAAGCATGGCCGCCGGGGAAGGAAAGTAGTAAGACACTACAGTGGGGTAGTCGGGAGCTCCTCCCGCCTTGACTGGCAGGAGCTGCGGCCTCGTTCTCAGAAAGAGGGCCAGCGGGGAAAAACCCACTACGGAAAATCGTCTAATCCGTGAGGCTGATCAACCGAACACCCACAAACACAATAGGACGTCTCCCATCCCTCAACACATGTGACTAAGACATATGCACAAGGGAGCCAAAAAAGGGGACACACATATAATTGTAAACACAATAATAATAAAGTACCCCTAGCCCACAAAGGAGACCGCTACTGAGGCTGGCTACGAGGCTCGTAGAATCATCACTTGGTAGACATCTTACCCCTGAAGATCCACACACGTAGCACGAGGAGATGAGGCCCCTGAGTGGGGCCCGCACGCAGACTCAGACGCTAGAAGGAACCGCACCACGTGTGGCCATCCTTAGACTAGAGCGTCTGCTAAAGAATCAAAGAATGCAACTGCCTCATAGCGACGGCCTGAAGCATTAATTACTGGGAAAATAGTAACCTCCTAACTAGTTAGAAAGAGCAATAGCTAAGGCGCAGTGAAAATAAAAACACGAATATGAGGCGCTGGTCCTCGAGAACTTGTAGGTACCTGTACAAAAATGCACCCTATTTTAACACTCCCTGTGGGCATACCAATGGGGTAGCCTGTGCTAGCTAATCTATACCCTGTTCAATACAACTCAAATATATACAAATGAGTAAGGGCCCACTAGAAGAGAGCGAACGAAGAATGTGGCGAAGCGCAGGCGAAACACGTCTAGTCAGGTTGCCCGCGGGGAGTAGAAGAAAGTATGGCGGCTTGGGGAGCAGCTTCAAGGAAGTCCGTACAAGAAATCCCCGAGATGGAAAGCTGTAGTATAACAATTAATAAGTAAAGTTTTACTTTTTATTTTTTGAGAAAGTGTTTTCGTAGTGGGTACCCAATCATAAGACGATTCCATCAGAGAATAAGCGTTACCCTTATGACGAGTAGGGTGAGGTGGGGGTGTAACGAACTATTAGTGGATAAAATATTCACCAAAAATCAGGTAACAAACTTTATGGAAAAATAGTTATATCACAATAAACTATGGGTCAAGGCCTATCATGGTGATTTTTACTAATCGTGTAAGTAGTAGTTAAGGTCAACTTATTGAATTTTTTAAAAAGGGTACCCTTTGTTCGGACCATACCCACCATAAGGGGTGGTCCGAACAATGCATGGGAGTGATCGAAACACCACCCTTTTCACTATTAAAATGCATAGTGAGATTGTAAAAACTGGTGATCTCAAATAAAATATATGTTGAAAGTGTCTTTATTGCCAATTTTAGAGCACATTCTCAAGAAAGAAATATTATATTCCATACTGTCACAACTTATGATTTTACCAACATAAAACACCTTACATCCGACATTCTTCCCTTCTTCTAACTCCAGCTCAACACAACCAAGTACTTTTTGTATTATTTGGATTTTTTTTTTTTTTGGTCTTTAACCCTTAAAAAGCGGCTCACCACATAAGTCGAGTTGAAAAAACTGGCAAAAAACGGGTGAAAAAAGGGTGGAAATCGAGTGAAAATGGGTGGGATAGTAATGATCCATACGTCCGACATCTGTGGCCTCCCGGCCCACACTAACTCCAGTTCCCCCACCGCGCGTGAGGATGACAGTGTAACCAATAGTTCGCTAAAAGTGAGCAAGGTAGCAAAATCAGCTAAACTTCCATCTCCGAGGTAACACTGTCAGTGCTCCACGAGTGCTACGTAGCTGTATGTGGCGTCATTGTGTAGCGATTTCCACCTAGTTTTCGGCGCAATACAGTTCCTTTCATACTGATGGTTGATATAGCAGTCAGAACGGCCCAGAAAGGCCCAAAACGGCCACAGAGCACCCGCTAGAGAAGGGTTAAACGCCATTTAAATTTGTGGTGTACCGAACAGTTCGGTACGCACCCCATCGCTACACCCCCTTCGTGTCATCAATGTTTACACATGTATGATGCTGAATGAAATGTCTGAATGGAAGCCTTTCTCACCAGATATCATTGCAGCTAAGTACATTTCACTATTAAGCATCACACCACTAGAATCAGCACGTTTTCACAGTCAAGAAACACTATATTAGAACGCGAAATATTACATCAATCACCTAAAAAATAGAAAAACTGACCTGAAAACTCTGTCCGTCGCGATGTATACAATAGTTTCCCGTCATCCTCAAGCGCTCCGTTTTCTTCTTTTGAGGTGTTGGGGAAACTATTTTATTATTGATAGGGCAGAAATTATGGACACTGTTCGTTTCACCCCCATGTTCGTTACACCCCACCTTCACCCTACTCCGTTCTTCCCCGCGGCGGTAGATTCAAACTGGCTACCGCAGGCGCTTGAATGGAGGCTATTATATTAATAGGTATTTCGTCAATGATGGAGGGGCCACTAGTAAATAATATCTACTGTCTTATTGAACTGTTCAACAGAGGAAATGCTTACAACTTCTGAAGAAAGTGTGATCCAGGTAGAAGAGATCTTAACCCGCACTCTACCGTAGGATACAGTAATAAAAGTCCCCTGCAGTCCCAAGCACCGTGGCCAAAATGGCAAGAGAGAACAACTTTCCACCTCAAGAGATGAAGCAACATTGGCTCTCTCACCCTTCAGTGAGTCTTATATAAGCTGAGAAGTGTTGCCATATCGAAAGCAGTGCTCAAACGGTCGTGGTACTAGGTACAGGCTTGTACAGGCAGTTACAAGGAAAGTACATTACTGACGGCGATTCGCCATCGCTGGGACTGGGGAGTGACTTATCTACTGACGGCGATTCACCGTCGCTGGTATTGGAGGGGTTAAATGGGAAACAGTTTCCACAAATACTAGTGCTAAACCTTTTCAATTCTAGCTACCAGCCATGCAATACGCTCCGTATTGTATTCATAATGAGGCTAAACATTTTGCTATGATACACATTATCAAACCCATTACATATTTAAAAAAAAACTTGAATGAATTGACCTCGTAGTCAGCGTGTGAAGAGAGAGAGAGAGAGAGTCAGAAGACCACTACAGCCGAGATTCTTGTAACCCCCGTTGTGTATAGAGACTCATTTTGAGAATACAATTATTCAGTATACTGTATAAATAAATTCCTAATATCTTTTTAAATGTTGGCCATTGTAAGCATAAAATTGTGCAATGATAGTTTAACAATAATTTGTAATACATGAGCACAATCGTCGCTAATCATTAACTGCCAGCTAGAGAAGGAAGGTGGGGAAGTTGGGGGTGAAAGTTATGGGTAGACTTGGACCCGACTCACCCATTCCACCTGCCTAAGGTGGAGTAGGGGAAGGAAGGACCCATCCCTGAGCAACTTTTAGTACGCGTTCGAGTATATCTCTAATACTCGTCTTCCATAGGAATACGAAACTATGGATAGACCGAACATGATCACCATATTCTATTAATTTGAATAAGTAGAAGTAGGATCTCGCTGCACATAGCTCTCTCATGCCACTCCTCTTATTCTATTGTTTTGGGATTGTGTATCACCTTTATACTTTTGTTTAAGAAATGCGGGATAGTTCAGAGTTTACTTTCTTGCGTTCTTGTCTGTCAGTCTTCACATTATTTATCTTTGATTGGAGGAGATTAGTGTCTTTACCTGAAATATTAGTATGAAAATCATTACTGGTATATTCTTGCCCAATATCCTTGCCTCTGATCCATATTTTTCGTGGCAACTGTTGAGTATCTAGTATATACCAGTCTGTGCTGCTCATATCCAATTCATGTGTAGGTGTTTGAGAAATGTGTTTTCTTATTTTGCCACACTCTTATTTTTCGTTGAGCGGTAGCCTTCCCAACCCTAATTAAATCTTTCAAAATGTCTGAAAAGTTTAGATTAGAAGAGTTTTGTAATGAGCCGTCTCTTGACAAACTCTTAAATCGGGTGATTTCTAAGGATGAATGGAAGTATATTGCTTCTCACTTTTGAGAGTTCTCATACCAAAGAAATTACCAAAAACAAAGTCATAGAAGAATTAGTTTCTAGAGAATTCTTACTGTCTGAAGCCGTAGATGAGTTTACTCCAGCTAGTCTTTCTATGCATAAATCTATAATGATGATGAGGATGCACACAGTGAAACACCTGAGAGACTTGCTAGATCAAATCAAGATGTATGGTCAGAAGAGCGCCTAGCCTTTGAAAGGGAACGGTTAGCTATACTTCAGCAAGACAAGGACAAAGATAGGCAGTTGGAACTCCTTAAGCTACAAAAGCAGGAAGAGTTTGAGAGTGCAAACAGACAGTTAGAAATAGCAAAAATTCAAAATCTAGAGGAAACCAAAAAACTTGAGGCAGAAAAGCTAGAACTAGAGAAACTGAAGAAGTCTTTCAACTTAGGTAAGAATATCTCCTTAGTTCCAACTCTCAATGAGAGGGATCCGGAAGCTTAATTCCAGACTTTTGAAAAGACCGCTGCACACCTTAAATGGCCTAAGGAGGAGTGGACGTGGCTACTTCATCCTAAATTAGTAGGAAAAGCTTCCACTATTTTCTCTAACCTTTAACACATTGATGATTATGAGTTTGTAAAGAAATCCATACTTGATGCATACTCTATAACCCCTGACAGTTATCATGTACATTTTAGAAAGTACTGCAAGCCGGAAACACACACATACTTAGAGTTTGCAATGGAAAAGTGTTGAATGTTTAACCCGTACAGCCCCAGCGACGCGCCTGACGCGTCGGCGATGTATGTAACGCACAGCCCCAGAGACGCGCCTGGCGCGTCACCCTAATTGCGCCGACCGTAACCTCAGGTGTAGCCACTCAAGAGGGCTCAGATTTGTATGGGAACTGTGTACGTATCCCACGCAACCGTGCCGATGGTTGAAAACTCTCAAAGTCCACGTGCGTGCGCGCGAGCGCGCAAAAACCTGTTTTTTTGGGATAATTGCCTTCAATTTTTTACTCTTATAAAATCCGTTTTCGGGGGCTCTGTAGGACCATTTTTTAAGCTTTTTGAGCGGTTTTTCGTGGTTTTTCCTTCATTCCTAACCCATTCGCTATTGTTTCTGGAATAAAACCATTTTTTGAAAACCGGCCGGGTTCTGGTGCGCAAACATTACAAAACTAGCCGGGGCTCCACGGGTTAAGGAGTGGCTGGACTCTTCCCGTATCACCAAATTCACATACTTAGTTTACCTGATGGTCCTTGAAAAATGGAAGCGAAGACTACCGCTCAATATCCTGGTGTACATCGAGAAGAAGGGTGAAAGTGACCTCACTAAGGCTGCCAAGTTGACAGATTCTTATGCTTTAATTCACAGAGGCATTCCAAACCGAGACAAGTCTAGGACACCAACTGTTAGATACCCCTCTAGTAATGACCCCGTGTCTGAAGTCAGCTCGCTAAAAATGTCTTCAAATCTCACACCAAAAGATCCAAAAAGAAATGAGGAATTTTGTACATATTGTAAAAGGACAGGGAGTAATATCCTTCAATGTCAACACCCTAGCTGTAAAACTTCATCCACCTACAAATTTACTATTGCCACTTCTCGTTCACCATCTGTCATACCTACTGGGAAACCAGTGACATGCGTTCAATCAATTAACCCTTATTTAGCGGCGAGCAACATAAGTCGAGTTAAAAAAAGCTGGACTATGTGGCGGCGCTCGACATAACTCGAGTGGCAATTTCAGCACGTAATGTGGCTGAGAGAGAGAGACAAGTGGTGGCAGGAGACTAGCGAGCGTATGACTGCTCCAGACCACCGCGGCGAACCTACTGACACAAATCTCAGCTCCCTCCTCCCTCTCTCACTCGCTACATACTCAATTATGTACTGAAAGTACCGAATTACCTGCTTTTTGCACTCGCGTTGCACGGTTATTGCAAGAAAACTTTAAGTCATCTGATCTTTTCTCTGCTCTCAAAGTTCCAGGAACCGTCTCCACTCATAAATATTCCAGTGAATATCCAGTCACAATTCTGAGGGATACAGGCTCAGCCCAGACTATATTAGTGAAGAAAGCTTTGCCCTTAGTTGAGAATGGATATACAGGGGAAGTTAGCCAGCTTAATTTCTTGAATTCAAATAAAGTGGTTAACATGGCTGGAGTAGTGCTTAACAGTGTGTTACGAGGGGAGGCTTGGGGAAAACAGATGCTCAAATAGCCTAACCCACAGCACCCTCACCCTGCAACAGACACGCTCTTTATATCTGACTCAAACACCAAGACACGCAGGTTCTCTAGGAAAAATGGTTATCTTCCTCTTGGCTCTATTAAAGCAGCAACAAGGAGACACAAAATATCGATTGCCCCCGAGTCTGCTAGATAATGCGTATAATATTTAAGAGGCCTTCTCTTCTAGACTGCACCTAACTGAGGAAACATAACGCTGCCAGACTCCCAGGCACTTCATAGTATGCCCAATCGCTTAGGAATTAGGAATAATATAAAGCCGAACGATGGGGGAGATTCTGGAGCACTAACCTAAGACATGGAACACAAGAGTTGACCTACCAGTAGGTTGGGTATATTTACCCTTGAGCATACCTCCAAACCACTGTGAATGTCAACTTCAATAATAAAGGAGAAATATACATGTAATATCAATAGGCAATGCAGTTAATCAATGGGAAAGAATGCACGGAAGGACAGGGTGAAGCTTATATGTTAAGATTGCCAAAGAAAGAGTGAATGCTGTAATTTATAGTAAACTAAAGATGTTAAAATAAAACAATATGCTCAATATGACTCCAGCCCCTGCTATGCTCCAATCAACTAACGAACAAACAAAAATATGCGGTATTCAAGGGAAGACACGGAGCAAGCCAACACCGACAGATAAGGATGTTGCTATCTCAAGGGACGGGACAGGAGTAAAGCTCCTACACTCGCTCTGGTTCCCACGACCAGACGAGGGAGAGAAGGCCGGGGAGCACCAGGCACCGCCAGAACATACAATTAACTAGGCACCCTGGGCTCTCACTGGCAATACAAAGTAATCAAGTAAAACATATGACAACATTGTGTAAACTTATGCTAGACGAAATAATTGCACAAAGGCTAAATAAACTAATTAATTATAGTAATAGCCAACCGGCCACACAGACTACAGGCGCCGTCCTGCTAGCCACGAGGGCTAGCTAGCTGCAAGCCTCACACAGGGTCCCCTCCCACAACAGGGCTTGCAACTATAATAACTCACTCACAAATTATATAGGCTACAAACTCATTTGGGAGTGACACCCTCACACTCAGGGGGAGTCTGTTGGTGCATCTTGAAACAACAGACTGTTCATACTTCAATAACACTACAAGACATACACAACTACAGTCTTTTTAGTATTTTTATAGTTTTTATATTTTTGTATTTGATTATTTTCTTCTATACAGAAACACAGCAAATCCTACTTTACGACCCTATGCTGGGCTACATACGGCAACCAACAAGCACCAGACGTAAACATGCTAATCAAACCAAAGTAGGAGGCTGCACCAACACTGACTGAGCAGCGAGGGTTCTCCTTAAAACATACCCTCCCGTGACAAACAATCAGCCAGAACATTATCAGTGCCCTTAACATGCCACACATCCAAACTGTGTTCCGGCAGCAAAACAACACCTGACACTGATAAACTGCCCAGTCCATCACAAGACTGGCACTTCTCTTCGCTCTCTCCGGCAACGGGACCTGCCAATAACCTTTCACTATTTCCACCTTAGTGATAAACGAGGCAGCCCCGATGCGGTCTATGGGGTTGTCAACTCTGGGTAATGGACAGGCGTCTGTCAGGGATAATGCACCAACACTACTGCAATCAACACAAAAACGGATCTTGCCACTCAACTCAGGTTGCAAAGTCACTGGCCAAGACCACTCACGATATCCTTTATCCCTCAGACCCTTCTCCAACATGTAGTCCAGCTCTGCATTTAAGACAGGCTGTCGAGCAGGATTTATACGGTAGGGAGCCAACTTGAGCATTTCACTGTCTCCAGCCTCTATGGCAGGTGCCACCCCGGACATCAGGCCTGGAGAATCAACAAACATGCGGAAGTACTGCCACAGCCTAGTAAACAACTCCTCTTGGCGCATAGGAACAAGAGGTTGCAACTTATCTCGAAGAACAACATTCCCATTGCCCTCCCACAACCCAGCCGGGATCGCAACCTCTAAACTATAGTCTCCCTCCTTCTCTACCTCCGTCCCTAATACAGCCAGGTCATGAGAGGAACAATCTCTACCACCTGTGCAGTCACTCCCACAGTTCATAAGTGCTAAGGCTTCCCCGCCGATACCATACATGCGCACCCCCGCATTCCTTGCGGCTACACTTGCCTGCACAACATCACCTTCTTCAGCGCCACGGCCCGATGCAGTCGGTCTATGGTAGGGCTGTTGCATTTTACTAGGGCAGCATTGGGAGGCTATGCGACGGTCGGGTGTATCTATTACATAGTCAACCTCACCAATCTGCTTAATGACCTGATACTGACCACAAAACTTAGCAGCCATGGGTCGACCCTGAACTGACAACCATGCCAAAGCCTCGTCGCCCACCTTGAACACCCTAGATTTAGCCTGTTTGTCACAATGGCCTCTCATCTTTGTGTTCATGCTGCTAACCGGGATAGCCTCCGGGTATCTAGTGGTAGTATCAATTAAAGGGTGCAAGTATTTATCTCCCGAACTGGTGGGTAATAAGAGACCAACCATGTCAACTATGACACAAGTCAATGGCGGTTCAACTGCAGGTGTAGGGATCAAAGGTGCCACGGATATTCCTGGGTGGGGTTCTCCAACTACCTTACCAATATGACACATAAAAAAAGAAGCCACCGATGCATGCCTATTAGGCCACCAAAAATGAGAATGTAGCCTATCAGTAGTCTCACATACCCCTAAATGACCCGCCAGTGGTGACACCTGCGTTAGCCTAACCAGCTCCTCCCTGAACTGGGCAGTCACCACTAACTGCTCCTCCCCCAAGCCTGAGTTCGTATCCGGCTTCCACTGCCGATACCACAACGCCCCCTTTTCAACAAATTTCTCTGCTCGACCGTTCTTCCCACCAGTCGTACCAACCTTCTTAAACAGGAGGCCCAGACTGGGGTCCTCTTGCTGCAACTTGCTCAGTTTGTTTCTAGGTAGCTCCATCAAGGCAGTTACCTCTGACCTCTCAAACATATCAGAAGGTTGAGTCGTTTTCACTATGTCAGACTCCTCGTCCGGCAGTAGGTCATCTCTACTAGTCTCGGTAGCCTCACTGGGGTCAGCCAAGCCCACAGCTGTCTCCGGACCAGTGTCATCTAGTAGTGCATCATGGGATGGCCCGCAATCATGGCTGTTGGCCCCCGCATCCACTAAATCATCCACCTGTTGTGCCAAAGGTGCCACTGATTGGGTCACTGCACCAACAGGGTAGATAGAGTCCATGTTATCTTCTTGCAAACAACCACCACCAGGGGGCACAAAAACAGCCTCGGCGACGACTATAGGAGGCGGGGAAACTACATCCCCTGCGAAGTCAGTCCCGAGCAAAAAGTCCACCCCCTCAACTGGCAGAGTGTCCACCATGGCCACCTTAGACTCGGCAGTCAAAAGTGGGCACTAGGGTCACCGGGACTAAATCACAGAATTATTCACTGTTGATTCCCCTGCACATTACAAACTCTGCCGTGCTAATAGGTCCCCCTGTCAGGTTTCGACACATGGATTGTTGCGCACCAGTATCCCTAAACACCTTGACAGGGTACGTCTGCTCCCCGATCCGTACTGATCCATCATGTATGAATGGCCGACACCAATCAGGGGAAGTCTGGTTATGCTCAGGTGGTGATATCATCTGGGGCGGCAAAGTGCTTACTACCCTGCTTCGCGCTGGCCAACACTGCCTCCCAAACTCACCAGTACATGGCTTGCCTTTCACAGGCACCTCCCCTAATGTCGCCACCAACTAGACAGCCCTGGGATCCTGGGTAGCCTTCCATTTAGCACACTGAGGTTTAATATGACCCACTTGCTTGCAAAAATAACATCTCACTTCCGTAGAAGCTTGCTGGTTGTCAGCCTGGGTATAATGTTGTGTCTTATTTGTGGTACCTTTGGGATATGATGGGCTAGCTGATACTGTGGCTGCTTGGTGCACAGGTTGGTTTCTCCTGTCACCAATGCTCCCCCTTCACGTGCCACGCCGGGCTAGTGCAAAGTCATCAGCCCAAACTGCTGCTTCCCTTATTGATTTAAACCGCTTTTCTTTAAATTTTTCCCCAACGTCCTTTTCAACTATGCTTGTAAACTGCTCCATCAGCCAAACCTCACACGCAACCTCAAAACTACCAGCTGACTCTGAATGCAGCCACTTAGCTAGAGTGTCGCGCAGGTACCTTGCACATTCCACATGCGAGTCCCCCTGCCGCTTCCGAGCCCCCCTGAAGGCCAACCTGTAAGCCTCGGGACGCAGCTCGTAGGCTTTTAACACAGCCTCTTTAAGTACCTCATACTCTAGCTCCTGCATGTCTAGGCGATCGTATGCATCGAGAGCCTTGCCTTTTAAAACATTAGACACCAACGCCATCCAGCGGTGCCCCGACCACTGATACACGTGGGCCTTCTTCTCAAAACGTAAGAACCACTCTGTGACCTTAAGTTCATCGAAGGCCGGCACGAGTTTCAGCCGTCGAGACAACAACACCTCTTCTGCCTCCTCCCTAGATGCACGACCAGCACTGTTCCCTTGTCGTCCTTGCCCACTAGTTTCCAACTTCGTCTTCTCCAAATCTACCTGTATTCTCTTCTCCTCCATCTCTATTCTCCTCACCTCAAGCTCTCTATTTTTGTCCAGCTCTGCCTACATTCTCTTTCTGTCTATCTCCATCTTCCTAATCGCAAGCTCTCTATCTTTCTCTAGCTGTCTCTCTTCTGCTTCTCTATCTCTCTCTCTCTGTTCCAACTCCATTCTCTTGAGCTGCAACTCAACCTCTGGACTCCTTCTCGACCCTATCGGGGTTATAGGAGGAAACTGGGCATAAGGGGGAACATTGTGCTGAGCACTCACCGTATGAGTGGCAGTGAAATGCTGGGGTGTGGCCCACGACACATGGGGGGAAGAAGGAGGATACTGAGGATTACTAGCATAACTTGAAACAAATGTACTGGTCATAGGGGCATGAACATAGCCCTGTGATAATGAAGGGGCCGTACTGATAGTGTTAAATGCTGACGGTGGAAGCGTGGTGGCAGGTGCAGTGGTATTAGTAGGAGACTGTCTATCTACAGTATCACCTTGCTCTGGCGTCGTTGCTCCACTCCGGGCCCCAGTAGAGTAATAGCTAACCAGACTGCTAGGACGCTGCGGCACATGTAGGATGGTGCCATCATCCCCAACACAAGTACTAGCTTCAAAATAAGGACCCCTAGGCTGCGTAGCCAACTTGCACACCTCTTGAACTAACTCTGCCTTAGACATACCACTGCACCTCCATCCATACGCCTCCAACACACATCTTAATTCATCACTACTCCTGCTAGCAACCTCTTCTTGACTAGGTTGGGTTGTAATAAACTGCAAAGTGTCCTCCTTCCCCACAATATGAACAGGAATGTAATCAACATGTGACATCTTAGCAATAGTTGTGGACACGGGTTAATCAAATAAGAGTTCTGTGTCCGTAGACTTTTAATTACAAGAACATTTACTGACAATCTAAATATAATTGCTTCACACCACAAGAACTCTATACTATCACACTATCCTAGGCGAGGTCGCCACTGTTACAAGGGGAGGCTGGGGGAAAACAGATAGTCAAATAGCCTAGCCCACAGCACCCTCACCCTGCAACAGACACGCTCTTAATATCTGACTCAAACACCAAGACACGCAGGTTCTCTAGGAAAAATTGTTATCTTCCTCTTGGCTCTATTAAAGCAGCAACAAGGAGACACAAAATATCGATTGCCCCCGAGTCTGCTAGATAATGCGTATAATATTTAAGAGGCCTTCTCTTCTAGTCTGCACCTAACTGAGGAAACATAACGCTGCCAGACTCCCGGACACTTCATAGTATGCCCAATCGCTTAGGAATTAGGAATAATATAAAGCCGAACCATGGGGGAGAGTCTGGAGCACTAACCTAAGAGATGGAACACAAAAGTTGACATACCAGTATGTTGGGGATATGTTACTCTTGAGCATACTTCCAAACCACTGTGAATGTCAACTTCAATAATAAAGGAAAAATATACATGTAATATCAATAGGCAATGCAGTTAAACAATGGGAAAGAATGCACGGAAGGACAGGGTGAAGCTTATATGTTAAGATTGCCAAAGAAGGAGTGAATGCTGTAATTTATAGTAAACTAAAGATGTTAAAATAAAACAATATGCTCAATATGACTCCAGCCCCTGCTATGCTCCAATCAACTAACGAACAAAAAGAAATATGCGGTATTCAAGGGAAGACACGGAGCAAGCCAACACCGACAGAAAAGGATGTTGCTATCTCAAGGGACGGGACAGGAGTAAAGCTCCTACACTCGCTCTGGTTCCCACGACCAGACGAGGGAGAGAAGGGGGAGCACCAGGCACTGCCAGAACATACAATTAACCAGGCAGCCTGGGCTCTCACTGGCAATACAAAGTAATCAAGTAAAACATAAGACAACATTGTGAAAACTTATGATAGACGAAATAATTGCACAAAGGCTAAATAAACTAATTAATTATAGTAATAGCCAACCGGCCACACAGACTACAGGCGCCGTCCTGCTAGCCACGAGGGTTAGCTAGCTACAAGCTTCACACAGGGTCCCCTCCCACAGCAGGCCTTGCAACTATAATAACTCACTCACAATTTATATAGGCTACAAACTCATTTGGGAGTGACAAGTGGGTTACTCCGGGGAACGATTAAAGTAGCCATCCTTGAGCAGGACCTTCCTGTGCCTGGAGTTTCTTTCCTTCTGGGAAATGACTTGGCTGGAGATGGGCTGATTCCTGCCTTGAAGTTGAGAGAAGTTCCCTTACCAGTCCTACAGAGAGGATGGATAAAGAGACACCTCATATATTCCCTGTATGTGCAGTTACTCGTTCTCAAAACTTAGTATCCCAGGACTCTCCCTCTACATCAAGTCAGGAGACAATGTTCACTCAGATCATGTCTAAAGAGAATCTCATTAAAGGTCAAGAATTGATCAAGCTCTTGCAAAATTTAGACAAGTTGCTGATGACACTTCTGTAAATGGAAAGAATCCAAGCATTTACTATCATGATGGAGTTCTCATGCGTAGCTTCCACACCCCTGATAAGCCTGACACTGATACATAGTCTACTGTTATGCCCTGTTTTTCTACAGGTTTAACTTGGGTAATGTGAGTTCTGAATGACTGGGTATAGAAGGCTGCATGCACAATACAAGGTATGAGGAATAGAGAACACAAAATAAACACACAGTAACACGACACAAGTTCACGTTTATTGAAATAAAGAAATAAAGAGCATAGAAAGATAGTTATATTTGCACAAAACAAATGATAGAAGGGAACTGCTAGCATTTGCGGATTTGGATGGAGCCTAGTCTCCCACTTCCAACGTTCAGGTATATTCTTCTGATCACGGGTTTAATTAGCAAGTTTATATTTTACTGGAAGACCTCAATATATTCGTATAATTCACTGTCACTGATTTTACCTCTTGCTGGCTGGTCGCGTGCCCACGTAGCAACTCACAGTTAGGATTAGACGCGTATATTATAGAACACGGAAATCTCTACAAACCTCATGGGGTACTGAACTAAGTTTGATATTCTTAAGGCAGAAATATGTAGAACACGAATCAGTGGGCGAACGTTAGATATCACTAGAGTTTTAATATCTGAATAAGGTAATTACGAGAGTCAAGGTCGCCTGTTAATAAAAAACACTGATCGCTTAGTACGTCCCAAATGGAATGGTTAAATATGAATTACACTGGACAAGGTCTTAGCCACTTTATAGAAAGTTAATAGGTGCGTATCAAGCTAGTACTATAACACTTAGTACTAGTAACATGAATCTTGAATAGTATGGGTAGATCTGGTCCTGGTTATCTTGCTTCCGGTGATGTTGGGGGCTAACGACTGGTTCCTCGGCCGTCCAGATGGTCCAAAATGTAGGAAGTTCTCAAGTCGGATCTCTTGATGATCGTTGCTGGCTACACACTTATATACCCACGAATTTGTGCGAAGGTTATAAGGTGCACGTTAGGACTTGTACATGGACAGATGCCTCTATCAGTCTTCTCTGCCACGGAGTCTGCCGGATCTGGAATCTCTCAACTCCGGAACAACACAAGGGCAGAGCTAGAGGTAAACTGCAGGGTAGTGACCACTGGTTGGTGTCTAGCTTTCAACTGATTTGACTGGGGGCGGGAGGTAGATTTATAGGCTCGGTTCTGGACCCTGCAGACAGTAGGGATCTCGAGTCTTATGGACTTAATTGAGCTCTCAATAGATATGGGGACTAGGTAGGACGGTATTTACTGTTGTGGCACAGGGCGATAGGAAGCCTTTATATTTTCATATAACTGAGCCTTAGTAAGAGGTACTATTTTGGCGACGCTGGTCGTATTTAGGGGAGAGAGACTGGATCTACTTTGCGAGGAGGATGGGGACAGCTGTGATAGGAGTGTCTCTCTAGATTGTTCAATCTTCATTCTATGGTATAGCTGAGGTGCTAATTTAGTGATCAGAGCATGCAAGAAAGGTAAATGGTTTATTGTGAGGTAATAGAGGTTAGTAAAGGTGTTAGTCATTCATGGTTAGTTCATTGATAGGAAGAATTCCTGTGCTACCTGGCAATGACTCGAGAGTCAAAACAGGGGCCAGGTATACCTCCGCGGGGGTGGGGGTCTCCCTCCTCGGGTGGGCAAAAAGGGGGAGCTGGGCGCCCTCTCTGATATAGTCGTCCGGCGGCTGTGGCTAGGGGCTTGCCATATCACCAGTGTTTGTAATAACCCTCTGTGTATGAGACAGATGTGAGTGTCTTTAATACCAAAACCGAAGGTGCCTTAGCTAGCTGGTTTTACTCGGCTGGTTGTTAATTGTAGGGTTTGCTGGATCTGGTGGAGGCTGGTTGCTAACTCTGCCCCATTTATCTGGAAGTATGACAATAGAAGTTAGTTACTGGCGGGGCGGCTAGCCTCGCACCGACGACCATTGGGTGCAGGGTTGTGAATGTGTTGTAAGAGAATAGATGGCATGCAAGGGGCTAGTAAAGTTCTAATGTTGTTCTGGCCTACTAAGTGAAGGTAGGCTGGATAGGAGTATATATATAAAAGGTTGGAGAGCGGTAGTAACGGACAATTCAAGGATCTTCAAGAGGTATGAGAGAGAGGCTAGGTCGGACAAGAGTCGAGAAGCGCGGGTGTCTTAATGAGAGGGGGGGGGAGAGTTCAAGGGCTACAGGGAAATTTGGCCCCTAAGGTCCCTGGGCGTGGGGGTGGCATTAGGCTACAATTGATATGGAAGTTTGAAAAGGCAGTAGAATACGTTAGCCAAATGCTACCGGGGAATGCAACTATGGGGTGGTATACGAGTCTGGAAAAGATAGAGTTATGTGATCAGTCAGAGGGTTATGGATACTATTAGTTGGCCCTGGGAACTGCGTTTTCTATTAAATATAAAATACCAAACCACAGCGGCAGTTCGTAGGGGTACTTAGTTATTGTTTCGGGGTGCTTATGACTGATAACCAGGTTATCTTATATAATCTCTGGTTGGGGTAAGAGGTGTAAGACACGAAGTAAATTGGCGTAGTGTGGACTGTGGATACGAAGGAGGCAAGGGGAAGACGTATGACAATTGTGGAAAGTAAATGGAAAAAGGTGAACACAATGGCGGATAAAAATACTTAACCTGAGGGTTGCATACATAGTATTATGGGGGGATGGGTCTTCAGAAGCTTAGTCTGGCAAGACAAGATGTTAGGGAATGTTAATATTAATACTTAGTTACTAGAGGAGCAATGCAAGGGGCGACTGAGCACGGGTTACATATATCTATACTCGTCATGGAAAATGATATAAGAGATCTAGGGACAGCGTGGGTGCTTTAACTTCTAAGATATATAACATCTACTTCTCGGATGCAAGAACATACATAGATATAATTATGGCTGTCGGATGTGTTGGCATTGGCTCAACGTCGGGACAGGCATGGGTGTTTTTAATATGAATGTATATTCCTGTTCATCATCTTTGTAGTTAATAAGTGTAGGACACGAGGGGTTAGTGTACGTGAGGTGTGGAAAATGGTCGGTTTTAGAAAAGGTAAATGGGTGTGTCCTGGAGATGTTTAGCCCTGCGGGCTTGGGCCTGCCTGGAATGGCGGGCTCGGTCAGCTGGTCCTTTCGTTCTGTGGACCTTTCTTCCGGGTGTTTCTGTGTGGTGTTCGCTCGTGGCTTCTGTGGTGGGCTTCTTGTTCTGGGGCATTTTACTTCCCTCTCCTTCATTATAGGCTCGTCCTCGAGCCTCAAGAATGAAGTTAAAAGAATCATAGTAATGGTGGGTCATTTTCAGGGTATTTAGAAAGTTCCACCAAACACGAGAGCGACGGTCAGGTTTCTTTTGCAGGTCCATGTACACCTGTAAGAATGTGTCCTCTGTGTTGTGGCGGGCGGATGCCCAGGCTTGGAGTGGGTGTGGAACACGGGCGAAGTGTCCAGTGGGGTCTTTACTTTAACCTTTCGTATGAATGGTTTGTAGCTTTCCCCCGTGGGGGTCGGAGTGAGGTGTGTGGGGTTGACAGGAAGTCTGTTTAGTGTGGTGAATGGGTTACTAACCGAAAGGGGATTCGCGCGTGACAACAGGCTGGGGACGAAGGGGGAATGCGAGTCTGGGTTGTATTTGGTTTTCTTAGGCGGTGTTGTAGGTTGGGAATATATAGTGAGGCAATGCGCAAAATCGGTGTAGGTAAGGTGGGTGAAGGAGGTGTGTGGGAAGGAGGGGGTGTGTGTGTTGTGTGGCTTGGGTCCTTAGTGTCAGAACGGGGTGTTATTTTTGTATCGCTGTCTTTAAATCTGATGGGTCTGTTGATATTCTACCTCTGGCGGTCCTGGTGGGAAGGTAGATGTTTGTCGTGGGACTTGAGTCGCTCGACGATGTTTTATAGTGAGGGGAAGCATGTTTTATAGGTAAATGACATGTGGGAGTTTTCTCGGGGGTGACTTTGGGGGGGGGTTTCTTAGGGGGGGTTGGTTGGGGGTTCGGTGAGATGAGGAGGTTGGTCGGTGTGTGGGGGGGGTGGTGGGGATCGTGGAGGGGAAAGGGGCGGATGCGGGGGGCTAGACGGGTGGGTAAGGAGTGTAGATTTAAGTTGGAGGGTTGGGGGTAGGGGCGTGTGTTGTTTGATGAGGTTGGTGATTTGCTGGTGATTATTCGTCTTCTTTCCCTTTGTGGGGGAGAATTCGACGAAGAAGAAGAAGAGGAGGAGGAGGAGGAGGGTAGTGGTCTGGCAGCCCTACGGAACTTGGTTAGTAGGGTGTGTTTTCTGGAGGTTTTAAACGATGTTTGTCGTGGGCGTAAGTTGTAGCGTGAGGTTACTGAGGTAGATTGTGTGGTGCGGTTGGGTGTGTACTTGGTTTGGGGTGGCGGTGGTGGTTTTCTCACTGTGGTGCCTGGTGGAGGTATGTCAGGGCTAGACGGGAGGGTTTCTGTTGTGGTCGGGGTTGTGGGTGGAGGTTTTTGTACTTGGATAAGTTGGGGAGGAACTTGACTATCAGAAGTGAAAGAAGGTGTCATGGTGGAAGAGGGTGTGATATTGGGGGCTTGGGGTTTGTGGAGGTTAGTTGGGGGGGTATGGTGAGAAAAGATTTGTCGGTTCGGTGCTGGAGGGCTTAGGTCCTTAGGGGTTTGTAGGGGAATATTCGGGGGGTGGGGGGGGGGGGGAGTAGGGGTATTTACTTTAGGGTCGGACGTGTGGGGTGGGGTAATGTCTTGTGGCTTTAGAGGTTTAAACGCTCGGACGAATCTAGTTCGGAGCGTGTGAGTTACGCCGTGATAGGCGATGGTGACTTGAAAGGCATTTGGGACTTGTATTACGGTGTAGGGTCCGACATAGCGAGGGCCTAACTTGTTGGTGATAGGGAGGTTGGCTACCATTACGGTGTCATGGATGGCGAAAGGGTTTTTTTTCATCGATGTTGTCAGTTTTGGTGTCTTGACAGATCTGGGCGGTATGGAGGGTGTTTTGCAGATGTTGCAATGGGTCAATTGTGGAGGTGGTGGAGGGAAGGTGAGCGTGGTGGTGGAATGGCAGTAACAGGGGGGGTACACCGTAAACACGTTCATGAGGGGAAATACCGTCTTCCCGAGGACAGGTGTTCATACCCCACTGTATCATTTTTAGTTGTGATGGCCAGTCTGAGGTATTAAGAGCAATCATTCTTGTACGTAACTGGTTGTTGATGGTGCGATGGCTGCGTTCGCAGATAGCATTTCCTTGAGGCCAGTACGGGGATGAGTGTTTAATCTTGATACCGCATTGTTGGGTGAATTGTTGCCAAACGTGTCCACTAAACTCGGGGGCATTGTCCGATAGAAGAGCAAGGGGAAGGCCGAATATAGGGAACACTTCGGTGGCAAGCAGTGTGGCGACTGTGGTGGCTGTGTGGTCTTTAACTGGGCAGGCTATTAGAAATTTTGAATATACGTCTACAAATGTGACGATATAGCGGTTGCCAGCGTAAGAAGGGAACGGGCCCATGATGTCGAGGGATAGGACTTGGAACGGTTTGTTGGCAGAAATGGTACCAGCTGGGCCTGGGGTGCGTGATCTATCCTTTCCCAATAAACACGGTTTGCAGGATTCTGTCACTCGTTGTGCAATTTTGGAGGGGTTGGGGGTCCAGTATTGGTCTGTGAAGATCTTTAACATTTTCTTTTGTCCAAGGTGTATGCCGTTTCCCTCGTGGATGGCAATCATGTAGTCGTGGGCTATGGTGGGGTCCAAGATTATGTGACCAGTGTCTGTGGCAAGTTGATCTCCCCAGCGAGTCAGTCTCCTGAAGACGTTTAACGGTATCCAGGGGGGTCTGATTCGTGCTTCCCAAGATTGAATTAGGGAGGGGGCTGGGGGGGCATTCTGTCGGGAGGTGGGGTAGATACCAATTGAGTGTTTTGTAAGGCGGCTAGGTTGGTGGGGGGTCTTTTGGTACTGGCAAACGTGACAGGGCGTCTGCATTAGTATGGAGTTTGCCGGGACGATATTGTATTGTAAAGTCGTAGTCCTCTAGTGTCTCTCTCCAACGTACCAAAATGGCTGAGTTGGTTTCGCACCTACGCAGCCATTGTAAAGATTGATGGTCGGTAATTATTTCGAGTTTTGCGCCTAACACAAATGACCGGAAGTGGCTGAGTGCCCAAATGATCCCTAAGCACTCTCTCTTGGTGGCTGCGTAATTCTGTTGGGGTGGGGTGAGTGTGCAGCTGGCATACGCTATCACATGTTCCTTTCCATCTCTATTTTGAGCTAATACTGCACCTATGGCGTACAGAGATACGTCGGTATAAAGACGGAAAGGTTTCTGGTAGTCAGGGAAAACGACAATAGGGGCTTGGATTAGCTTTTGTTTCAAAGTGTTAAACGCGAGGTCTCTTTCAGGTGTCCAGTCGAACGGGGTGTCTTTGTGGGTAAGTTGGTGGAGGGGTCTGGCTATGGTGGCAAAGTGGGGGACGAAACGTCTGTAGTACGTGGCTAAACCTAGAAACGAACGTACTCCTTTAACCGTGGTGGGTGGGGTTTGGTTTGTATGGCTTGAAGTTTCTTTGGGTCTGGCGCAATACCATGTTCAGATATCACGTGTCCGAGAAAATCTACCTTATTCCGGGCAATCACGCACTTTGAGGGTTTTAATTTCAACCCGGCGGCTCGGATTCTTTGCAGGACTTGTCTCAACCTGAGGAGGTGTTCTTCCCAGGTTGGAGAGTACACAATAATATCGTCCAGATAGGCTAGGCAGGTTTCCCAGGTTAGGCCATGCAATACCGTTTCCATCAAACGGGAGAAAGTGGCGGGTCCGTTACAGAGGCCAAAAGGTAGGACGTTAAATTCATAGTGATGGCCACCACTAGTGGAAAATGCTGTTTTCTTTTGGTCCTCGGCCTTGATAGGCACTTGCCAATACCCTGCTTGCAAGTCGAGGGTAGTGAACCATTTGGATCCGTATAGGGAGTCAAGGGAATCGTCTATTCGGGGTAAGGGCGTAGCGTCTTTAATGGTTATGTCATTTAACCTCCTGTAGTCGACGCAAAAACGGGTTGTCCCATCTTTCTTTTTGACTAAGACAACAGGGGAAGACCAGGGCTAATGGACGGGGTGGCAATCCCGGCCTCTAACATTTCCTGGACTTGGCGTTCCTCTTCCTGACGTTGTATGGGGTTCTTTCTACGGGATGGTTGTCGTATGGGGGGGCCTGTGGTGTTAATGATGTGTTGTTCTACATCCGTCTGTCCGATTTCGGTGGGTTGTTGGGCAAAGACGTCACTGAATTCCATCAGTAGGTCGTACATGCCGTTCTTTTGGTGGTCAGATAGTGTCTCAGGAAGAGGGGGCAATTGGAGGCTGGTAGGGGTGTCGTTACAATGTATGGGGAGGTCATCGAAAGTTTCGAGATCTCCTATAATGAGACCTTTCGGTAATGTCAGGGGTTCCTCTGAGATATTAGCCACGAGAATGTGGTTGATACGAGCGGGAATGATGGCGGGTTGTAAGAGGCAGCGATGGGGGTTGGGGGATGTGTTAGTGGGGGAAAATACCATGTGAGTTTGGGGTATGGGCCGCAGGTTCACCCATTTTTGATGGTGGGGGGAATTTGGCATTTATCCTGAACTACCGCTGGGCTAATGATGGTGGGGCTTGACTCGCGAGCAGGTGCTTGGTACTATAAGGGGGCAAGGCCTGTTTGGTGGGGGTCACGCGTGAGGGGGAATTAACGGCGCGTGTGAGAGGATCAGTGAGGGGGTTAGAAAACGGGATTGTTGGAGGGACTGTGGAGGGTTGGTGGGGGAAGCGTTGTCGGTGGCAGTAACAGTTTGTTTAGAGGTTATCTGGGTTGGTGGGTTTGTCTGTCATGAGGGGGTGAGTCAAGTGTGGGGTTTTGAAGTTTATTAGGGGTGTGAATTGTGGGGGGGTGGAAGGGAGCTACTGACGAAAAACTGTCACAAGGGGGATTGGGGGGGTGGTGGAATAGCTGGGCATTTCTGGGGGCATGGTGGGAACATGGTTGTGTCCCTCGGTCGGCACGCGTGAGGGGGGGATTAACGGCGCGTGCGGGCGGTTCAGAAGGGTGCGAGGTGAGCGAGTTAGAAAACGGGATTTGCTGGGGGGACTGCGGAGGGTTGGTGGGGAAAAAGTTAGGTGTAGAACATGGGTTATTGGTGTAGGACTGGTGTATTGATTTGGGGTTGTTAACATTTCTGGGGGCATGGGGGAAACATTGTTGGGTACATTGGTCGGCATTTTCTCTGGAAACATGTGTACATAAACATTGGATAGAATTAGGGTTACATATATCAGAGTCTGTCCTGAAAACATGGGAGGATTTATTCTGGGCAGAGTTACGAGAATTGAGGGGATTACCGAGGGGGAGTTGCTTGGACTTGTCTTCTTTCGTTTGTTGAGGCATTTTTTTACTGAATTGAGTGAGGTTTTGAGAGATCTCGGGGCAAGGGGGGGTTTTAGGAGTAACCTTAGTGCTAGCTGCAACTTGGTAACCCTGAATCAGGTTTTGTTGGGGGGGAGGTTGTTTTTCTTTTTGGGAATGGGTTTCTGCGTGATTGGTTTGTCAGAGGCTTTGGGCTGGAATTTGTTTTTGAATGAGATCAGCCTTTGGCCGCAGTCAATCTGGGCCTCTAGTTTTTGAAGGAGGTCAAGTCCAAGGAAACCATCATAATGTTTACAGTTGGAGGAAAATACTGTAAATGTGTGATAACAACGAGCATGGGGGCCAGGAGTGGTTACTGATAGGGGTAAAGTGTCTCCTAGGAGATTTAAGTAAGTATCAGCAGCTGAGATGAGTTCTGTTTTGGTGTTTAACAAAGGGCCAAATCGTCGGGGATGTTTTTCATAGTAAGATTTGAACAAACATGACTTGGCAGCTCCCGTGTCGATTAGCAAGCGGACAGGAATGTCCTTGATTTTGGCCATGTAATAAATGGGGGCAGTGCGACTAGTTATGGCGTCCCCCGCCGAGCCCATCGTGGGCGGGGGATACTTTAAAAATCCTGGGGGTCGGTATCTACCTCTTCCAGGGTTTCCTCGGTATCATCTGAGGTCATGGTATGGGGGGCAATTTCTTCCTCTTGTCCCCACTCCTCTTCATTTACAGAAATGCGAGGAGTAGAGGGGCGAGGTTTGGCAGAGTCACGAATTTGGTGGAGGGCACACTGAGCATTACAGGCAGGGAATTCATAGGGGTTGATAATGACTAAGGTAGGATTTTTACTTTGGTAGGTGTTGTAGTTGCTGTTCCGGTTGAAGATTCTGCGTGGCTGGGACGGTTGGAACCGGGGTCTACTGGGTTGGGGCTTGCCGGAAGGGTAGGTGGGTCTGTTGTTGAAAGATGAGGCTGGGTAGGCATTCTTGGGGTTTTGGTGGTTGGTTTGCTGCGGGTGCGTGGGAAACCTCTTGATTGCAGCGATTTGGGTGGGTGCTTCTGTGCGCACGGCCAAAATACGTCGGATCGTGATGAGGTCTTTTTTGTATTCGACGAAATCGTGCACCCGGAAATGGTCTTTTACTGCTGAGGGCAATATTGACACAAGGTTGACCAGAATTTGCTGTTCTTGTTGGATTTTGGTCAACGTGGGGAAAGAATTTTTTATGTGTTGGGCAAGCTTACTGACTGTGGCATCTAGATCGCCTTCGAATTTCGTGTCTAGGATACGGGTGTGGGCCACGAAAACGCCCAACGAAGGTTTAATGGCTTCTATCACTATTGTGCGAAATTCGTTCCAGGTGAGATCAGCGCGCACTTGATAGGCCACCAGGGAAACGGCTTTTCCCAGGTGTGGTAATGTTACGGCTATTTTATGTGCGTCCGTGGTATAAGTAATGTCAACTAAGGATTTCACTATGTCCATGAATACTTCGATCCCATAATTTGTTTCCTCATAATTTGGGATGAAAACGTAGTTAGGTTGCGCCATGATGTTCTCGTGTTCTAGCTGTTCCAAACTTGCAATGTAATGCAACCTTTTATCCGAATCAAGAACCACCGCTGCCGCCAATGTTATGCCCTGTTTTTCTACAGGTTTAACTTGGGTAATGTGAGTTCTGAATGACTGGGTATAGAAGGCTGCATGCACAATACAAGGTATGAGGAATAGAGAACACAAAATAACCACACAGTAACACGACACAAGTTCACGTTTATTGAAATAAAGAAATAAAGAGCATAGAAAGATAGTTATATTTGCACAAAACAAATGATAGAAGGGAACTGCTAGCATTTGCGGATTTGGATGGAGCCTAGTCTCCCACTTCCAACGTTCAGGTATATTCTTCTGATCACGGGTTTAATTAGCAAGTTTATATTTTACTGGAAGACCTCAATATATTCGTATAATTCACTGTCACTGATTTTACCTCTTGCTGGCTGGTCGCGTGCCCACGTAGCAACTCACAGTTAGGATTAGACGCGTATATTATAGAACACGGAAATCTCTAGCAACCTCATGGGGGTACTGAACTAAGTTTGATATTCTTAAGGCAGAAATATGTAGAACACGAATCAGTGGGCGAACGTTAGATATCACTAGAGTTTTAATATCTGAATAAGGTAATTACGAGAGTCAAGGTCGCCTGTTAATAAAAAAACACTGATCGCTTAGTACGTCCCAAATGGAATGGTTAAATATGAATTACACTGGACAAGGTCTTAGCCACTTTATAGAAAGTTAATAGGTGCGTATCAAGCTAGTACTATAACACTTAGTACTAGTAACATGAATCTTGAATAGTATGGGTAGATCTGGTCCTGGTTATCTTGCTTCCGGTGATGTTGGGGGCTAACGACTGGTTCCTCGGCCGTCCAGATGGTCCAAAATGTAGGAAGTTCTCAAGTCGGATCTCTTGATGATCGTTGCTGGCTACACACTTATATACCCACGAATTTGTGCGAAGGTTATAAGGTGCACGTTAGGACTTGTACATGGACAGATGCTTCTATCAGTCTTCTCTGCCACGGAGTCTGCCGGATCTGGAATCTCTCAACTCCGGAACAACACAAGGGCAGAGCTAGAGGTAAACTGCAGGGTAGTGACCACTGGTTGGTGTCTAGCTTTCAACTGATTTGACTGGGGGCGGGAGGTAGATTTATAGGCTCGGTTCTGGACCCTGCAGACAGTAGGGATCTCGAGTCTTATGGACTTAATTGAGCTCTCAATAGATATGGGGACTAGGTAAGATGGTATTTACTGTTGTGGCACAGGGCGATAGGAAGCCTTTATATTTTCATATAACTGAGCCTTAGTAAGAGGTACTATTTTGGCTATACTGGACGTATTTAGGGGAGAGAGACTGGATCTACTTTGCGAGGAGGATGGGGACAGCTGTGATAGGAGTGTCTCTCTAGATTGTTCAATCTTCATTCTATGGTATAGCTGAGGTGCTAATTTAGTGATCAGAGCATGCAAGAAAGGTAAATGGTTTATTGTGAGGTAATAGAGGTTAGTAAAGGTGTTAGTCATTCATGGTTAGTTCATTGATAGGAAGAATTCCTGTGCTACCTGGCAATGACTCGAGAGTCAAAACAGGGGCCAGGTATACCTCCGCGGGGGTGGGGTGCTCCGTCCTCGGGTGGGCAAAAAGGGGGAGCTGGGCGCCCTCTCTGATATAGTCGTCCGGCGGCTGTGGCTAGGGGCTTGCCATATCACCAGTGTTTGTAATAACCCTCTGTGTATGAGACAGATGTGAGTGTCTTTAATACCAAAACCGAAGGTGCCTTAGCTAGCTGGTTTTACTCGGCTGGTTGTTAATTGTAGGGTTTGCTGGATATGGTGGAGACTGGGTTGCTAACTCTGCCACATTTATCTGGAAGTATGACAATAGAAGTTAGTTACTGGCGGGGCGGCTAGCCTCGCACCGACGACCATTGGGTGCAGGGTTGTGAATGTGTTGTAAGAGAATAGATGGCATGCAAGGGGCTAGTAAAGTTCTAATGTTGTTCTGGCCTACTAAGTGAAGGTAGGCTGGATAGGAGTATATATATAAAAGGTTGGAGAGCGTTAGTAACGGACAATTCAAGGATCTTCAAGAGGTATGAGAGAGAGGCTAGGTCGGACAAGAGTCGAGAAGCGCGGGTGTCTTAATGAGGGGGGGGGAGAGTTCAAGGGCTACAGGGAAATTTGGCCCCTAAGGTCCCTGGGCGTGGGGGTGGCATTAGGCTACAATTGATATGGAAGTTTGAAAAGGCAGTAGAATACGTTAGCCAAATGCTACCGGGGAATGCAACTATGGGGTGGTATACGAGTCTGGAAAAGATAGAGTTATGTGATCAGTCAGAGGGTTATGGATACTATTAGTTGGCCCTGGGAACTGCGTTTTCTATTAAATATAAAATACCAACCACAGTGGCAGTTCGTAGGGGTACTTAGTTATTGTTTCGGGGTACTTATGACAGATACTGATAACCAGGTTATCTTATATAATCTCTGGTTGGGGTAAGAGGTGTAAGACACGAAGTAAATTGGCGTAGTGTGGACTGTGGATACGAAGGAGGCAAGGGGAAGACGTATGACAATTGTGGAAAGTAAATGGAAAAAGGTGAACACAATGGCGGATAAAAATACTTAACCTGAGGGTTGCATACATAGATTTATGGGGGGATGGGTCTTCAGAAGCTTAGTCTGGCAAGACAAGATGTTAGGGAATGTTAATATTAATACTTAGTTACTAGAGGAGCAATGCAAGGGGCGACTGAGCACGGGTTACATATATCTATACTCGTCATGGAAAATGATATAAGAGATCTAGGGACAGCGTGGGTGCTTTAACTTCTAAGATATATAACATCTACTTCTCGGATGCAAGAACATACATAGATATAATTATGGCTGTCTGATGTGTTGGCATTGGCTCAACGTCGGGACAGGCATGGGTGTTTTTAATATGAATGTATATTCCTGTTCATCATCTTTGTAGTTAATAAGTGTAGGACACGAGGGGTTAGTGTACGTGAGGTGTGGAAAATGGTCGGTTTTAGAAAAGGTAAATGGGTGTGTCCTGGAGCTGTTTAGCCCTGCGGGCTTGGGCCTGCCTGGAATGGCGGGCTCGGTCAGCTGGTCCTTTCGTTCTGTGGACCTTTCTTCCGGGTGTTTCTGTGTGGTGTTCGCTCGTGGCTTCTGTGGTGGGCTTCTTGTTCTGGGGCATTTTATCTACTACGCATCAAATCATCATCCCTTCATCCATCCGTTCTTCTGTCATGGAGCTAGCTCATGATCAACTAGCAGGACACCTAGGTCAAAACAACACCTACAGTAAAATACTAAATAATTTTTTGGGGCCAGGTATGAAGAAAAACGTGTCTAACTTTGTCCGATTTTGTCACACTTGCCAACTGGTGGGTAAGCCAAATAAAGTAATTTCCAAAGCACGTCTTAAGCCTATCCCTGTCACGTCAGAGCCCTTTGAAAAAATAGTCATAGATTGTGTAAGACTCCTTCCCAAAACAAAGAGAGGAAAACAATATATTTTGACTTTCATGTGTGGCGCTACCCGATACCCTAAAGCTTTGAAGAACATTAAGGCCAAAACCATTGCCTCTCACTTATTGCATCTTTTCACTAAAGTAGGCATTCCAAAAGATATCCAAAGTTATCTAACTTTACCAGTGAGATGATGTGTCAAGTAATGACAGAGTTAGACGTGCAAAAACAATTGTCCACAGCGTACAGACCTCAGACACAGGGTTGCTTTGAACGTTTCCATCAAAGTTTTAAGAGTATGATAAAGAAGTACTGTTTTGAGACGGAGAAAGAGTGGGATGAAAGCATTGAGTTTCTTCTTTTTGCTGTCAGGGAATGTCCCCAGGAGTTACTAGGTTACTCCCCCTTTGAGTTGTTGTATGGACGTCAGATCAGAGGCCCTTTGAAGGTCCTAAAAGATCAGTGGTTCAATACAGTTTCTGATAACCCCTCACACACTGTGTCAGAGTACATAAATTCTTTGAAACTTATAATGTCTAAAGTGCAAACTTTTGCCCAAGATAATTAAAAGAAAACTCAGTCAAAAACGAAAACTCACTATGATCTCAAATCTGAAAGCCGTTCTTTCAATTCTGGAGAAAAAGTGCTCCTTTTTTCTGATCATTCCAGGTCATCCTCTTAAAAGTAAATATTTGTGACCATACATCATGACTCAGAAGTTGTCTGATTTCAATTATGTAGGGAAAACTCCAGATCGGTGGAAAAATAGCCGGCTTGTCCATGTCAATCAACTCAAACCTTACATTGAAATGTTACTAGAGGAGAATACACCTTGCCTAATTATAAATACTGCAATGAAGTCTGAGGAGTTGCCTAAAGAGAGTGATTCTGAAGTGATTGAGGAGGTTTATCTTCCGTCCCCTTGTGGCAATCCCCAAAATAGTGAAGTGTTGCGGCATTTAGATGAGTACTTGCATGAGATATCACCTTCTCATAGAAATGACCTTCAGTCGGTACTTTTGAAGTTCCCTTCAGTCACCTCAGATATCCCTGGATTTTGCAACACCCAGCTTCACGATGTAGTCCTACATTCCTCAGACGTTAAACCTATTAATTAATCCACTTATAGGTTAAATCCTCAGAAGCAGAATATCATGAAGAAGGAAATTGAATTTATGCTGGAAAACGATCTTATAGAACCCAGTCACTCACCCTGGGCATCACCCTCCTTGCTAATCCCTAAGCCTGATGGCACTTCTAGACTTTGTACAGATTATAGAAAGTTAAATTCTGTGACTGTGCCAGATGCTTATCCTATAGATGATCTAATTGACAAAGTAGGAAATGGTAAATATGTATCCACCATAGACCTTCAAAAAAGGATACTATCAAATAGGTATGACCGAGAGAGCAAAGGTTATTTCAGCATTCATAACCCCTTATGGTTTGCTCCAGTATAAAGTCATGCCTTTCGGAATGATCAAATGCCCCTGCGACTTTACAACACATTATTTCCTATAATATTCAAGATTTAGAGGGTGTTGATTCCTACTTAGGACTGGAAGAACTGCTGTCGCGTCTCGCTTATGCTGGCTTCACAATCAACCTAGCCAAGTCGTGTTTTGGATGAGGGACTGTCACCTACCTCGGCCATGTGGTGGGACGGGGTATCGCTTGCCCTAGGGATGCCAATATCATGGCCATCACCACCTTTCCCCAACCAGCAGACCGCAAGTCCCTGATGTGGTTTTTGGGGATGTGTGGTTTTTACAGGCGGTTCTGCAGCAACTTTCGCCACCAGCTCTGCTCCATTAACTGAGCTTACTAGTACTAAAGTTAGGTTTGTTTGGAGTCCCGCCTGTACTGCAGCCTTCGTCCATCTCAAAAGCCTTCTCTCTTCACACCCTGTGCTCCAAACCCCTGACCACACCAAACCTTATCATCTCCAAGTTGATGGAAATGACCAAGGAGTAGGGGCCGTCTTTCTTCAGCAAGACCTTGCAGATGGTGTCCTACATCCCGTCTCCTACTTCTCGGCCAAATTGAAGAAACAACAGCGGGGTTACTTTACAGCAGAAAAGGAAGGCCTCGCATTGGTGTCTTTAATCAAGAGGTTTGAGCGTTACCTGCCTCAACAGTCTCCCATTTTCATCTACACCGATCACAACCCCTTAACCCATACTGTACCGAAGGATACAGTAATGAAAGTCCCCAGCAGTCCCAAGCAATGTGGCAAAAATGGCAGGAGAGACCACCTATCCACCTCCAGAGATGAGGCAAGACTGGCTCAGTCAGCCTTCAGTGGGTCTCATATAAGCTGAGAAGTGTTGCCAACATGGAAGCAGTGCTCAAAAGGTTGTGGTAACTGGTACAGGTTTGTACAGGCAGTTACAAGGAAAGTACATTACTGACGGATATATACGTCACTGGGACAGGGGAGTTACTTATCTACTGACGTATATATACGGCGCTGGGATTGGAGGGGTTAACTTTCATACATAAAATGAGGAACAATAATCAGAGGATTCTACGGTGGGCCCTGCAGCTTCAAGAGTACCAACTCATAGTTTGGCATATTAGATGTGTGGACAATCTAATTGCCGATACTTTGTCCAGAAATACGTCCACAGTCTCGGAGTCTCTCCCTCCTTCTTCATTCAGTCCTCTTCAACACCTTTTAGTACAAGCAATATGTGCAAACATTGGGCATTTTTATGTACAAGCATGAAACTTGGTACACTTATTCCCTTGGTCATTGCTAGTATTTTCAGACGTGGGGCCACCGCAATTTTACCCTGTAGACAAAATGGTGGCCATTTTGTTTCCGCCATTACTGGAACACTATTTTCTGCACTATTTCCTGTAAAAAATAATACATCTTTAAAATTAAAGTGCCTAAACCTATGTTTTCAGGGTCAGAGAACTTGATTAAGCCATTTAAAAATATTTACAATATACCAGGAACATAAAAAGCAGCCATTTTGTTTCCAAAATTACAGAAAAAGGGTGATGGTATTACAGTGATGGTAGTTTGTGATCTTCTAATCTCGTATTCTTGCCTTTCAGATGTTGCATGTGCATGGTAGAGAAGTAGAAACTGTCTAAGACGCATGGTGTATAGAACTGTTTATAATGTCTTCTTGTGAATCCTCAACTAGCACTGCACCTACAGTGGAACATTGTGAAACAGACTGGACAAAGTGTGCTTTATGTCAAACAGTTACATCTGAGAACTTGCAGTGTCCTGCTAAATCCTCACGCAATGACAGTGGTGCGGGTTATTGTACATTGGCTGAAAACATTAAGCGTTTTAATGAACTCAACCAGCTACCAATGGAAATTGATAGTGCTAGGCTTGATGAGGGCACTGGTATATCAGATACACTCCAGCAACATCGAGCTATGTGGCACAAATCATGCAAAGATAAGTTTAACAGCACTAAACTCAAAAGGACTGAAAAGTGGGCACAATCAACTAGTTCAACATTACCCAAGAAATACACTCGCCTCAGTGGTCCATACAGTGGAATTTATACAGAATTGTGTTTCTTCTGTGATAAAGAAACAGATGATCCTTTGCGAAATGCTTCTACATTTCAACTAGACAACAGGGTTCGAAAATGTGCGTTAGACTTACAGGATGATCATTTACTAGCTAAGTTGAGTGCTGGTGACATGGTGGCAATAGAAGCTAAGTATCATCCACGGTGCTTGGTTGCATATTATCACAAAGCCAATGAAGTACACAAAGCTGAAGAAAAGAGCAATCATGAAAAGATGTGTCATGGCATAGCCTTTGCTGAACTCACATCATATATAGATGATCTGCGCAGTGAAGAGGATTCTGCACATGTGATAAAGCTGGCTGAGTTAACAAAGATGTATGCAGTACTGTTGCAGCATCTTGTCATTGAGCAGCCATCACGTGTCTGCAGCACAACCCTGAAGACCCGTATACTTGGCCAATTCCCAGATATAAGTGAGCATAAAGAGGGTCGGGATATTTTACTCGCATTCAACAAGGATATTGGAATGGCTCTGAAGAAGGCCTATGAAAATAACTGTGATGATGATGCAATATGTCTTGCAAAAGCAGCATCTATTGTTCGCAGAGACATGCTGAAAACTAAAGCTCTATTCTCTGGATCTTTCAGTAATGACAGTCAGGGAAAGGCCGAAAGGCCATACCAGATTCACTCCTCGCACTGACTCGTATGATCCTAGATGGTCCAGATATCCAGTCACAGTCCACGACCGTCTCACAGGAAGCTCTTAGTGTCTCACAGCTGTTATTGTTTAACAGTCATATTAGACGTCGCTCTACAAGCATAGGGTCTAAACACAACACAGACCGAGAAACACCACTTCCGATATATGTTGGCTTGATGATCCATGCTAAAACACGCAGTCGTGATATAGTGGATATGCTTCACCACCTCGGCCTGTCTATTCCGTATGACAGGGTCATGATATCAACACAGCTCTTGGTAATCAGGTCTGCAGCCAGTACAGTGTTGAAGATAAAGTCTGCCCCATAAACCTGAGAGGTGGTGCTGCAATAGACAACATTGATCATAATCCAACTGCCACCACAGCAAGCAGTCCCTTCCATGGTACAGGGATATCACTGTTCCAGCACCCAACAACTAACGTAAGTGAAACATCTCACTGCATACTCGACAAATTGGAAGTCACAAAGAATCGGAAGGTAGCTTCTCTTCCAGAATCCTACACCTTAGTGCCTCATGTCAAAATAAGGAAAACCAGTATTGCTGCCTCTGTCCTACCTGGTGCCATCAAGGGAAACGGAGCGACATCAAACATGCACTCATCGCAGAAAAGGGGTAAGGGGTAAGTGACTGCAAATTTGCCTCCCACAATCTTATAAAAATAACACAATCTTTCTGACTGACAGAAAGATCACAAACTAACAATGTAGGAACCAGTTAGAAACCATGTAGGACCTAGTTAACCTCTCGGCTGCGCAGCCCCTGTAGTATACACCATACCCCTGTGGGTAGGTATTCTGATTAATTCCTCACTAAAATCGTTAACTTTGAGAGAGAGACTGTTCACTTTATTTTTGGTAGGTGTTCTTGGAGCTGGGTCAGTGGTCTGAATGAGTGTGTTAGGAGGATCAGGGTTACTTGTGTTATCGGGGGGGGGGGGGGGGGGAGGTCGGAAGAGCTTAGAAGTGTCAAGGTCAGGGGGTTTAGGTGGTGTAGGGGAGTGTGGGAGGAGTCAGGTGTTATCGTGAGGTTAGTTTCTAGTTTGTTTTGTGGCGGGGTGGGTCTTGTGAGGATTTTTTTAGTTTTTCTATGTGAATGAGGGAGACAAAAGGCATAACTGGCTGCAGCGAGTGCCTCCCCCAGATTTCAAAGAGTGACAGGGCCGAAATCAAGGGACATTCGAGCTAAAATGCCTGGACACAGAGTTTTAAGCAATTTAAGTCATAGGAAGAGGGAAAGACTGATTCTGGGAGAGAGTTCCAGAGCTCAGCAGTTGAAAAGAAGAAAGTCTGAGAATAACATTTCACTCTTGGATTGGAGAATTGCACAGAGTAGGGGTGGGATTGTGTTGCAAGGTGGGTACTACGTACCCTACGTAGAGGAGGTGGTATACACTGGGAAAGCTCCGAGGAACACTGATTATTACCGTAGCGATAGAATAGCGAGAGAGATGCAACATTACGGCGAAGAGAGAGAGATTGCAGAGAGTTGGTGAGTGGACGGGAGTTAATGATACGAAAGGCTTTCCTTTCTACTTTATCTAGGAGTGCGGTGTGAGAGGATCCTCCCCACACATGTGAACAATACTCAATACAAGGACGCACTGTGCCCCTGTACAGAGCAAGAAGCTGTGCAGGGTTAAAGAACCCCTTGAGGCAGTTGAGCACACCCAGGTTCTGGGAGGCTGCCCTAACGAGACTGGTAATATGGTCTTTCTAAGTGAGAGCAGAAGAAAAAGGGACACCAAGAACATTAAGGGAAGATGAAGGGTTGATTTTTTGTATTGTTGAAGAATAAGGGATAGTCCTCTGGAGGTTCCTGATGGGTAGTAAGATGGATATATTGAGTTTTGGAAGCATTAAATGCAACAAGGTTTTCTCTACCACAATTGGAAATAGTAGCTAGATCAGAAGATAAGCATTTTATGGCTTCATTACCTTTACTTCTGAGGTATTGCTGGCTGGGGCATTCTGGAAAACTAATTGAGTGGTGTAAAGTAGAGTCGTCTGCATATGAATGGATGGGACGGGATGTACAGTTGTGAAGATCATTTATGAAAATTAGAAAGAGAATAGGAGATAGGACAGAACCCTGAGGAACACCGGAGTTGATAGGATGAGGAAATGAGCGATGGCCGTCCACAACCGCAGCTATGGAACAGCCGGAAAGGAAATTAGAGATAAAGGCAAAGATGGAGGGACAGAAACCGAAGGAGGGCAGTTTGGAAATTAAAGATTTGTGCCAGACTCTATCGAAGGCCTTCGATATGTCTAGTGCAACAGAAAAAGTCTCACCGAAGTCCCGAAAGTTGGATGACCAAGAGTTAGTAAGATATGAAAGAAGATCACCAGTAGAGCGACCCTTAGCCTCTCCGCTGCGTAGGTGGGGTATTGGCCGCCCCTCCCTGTGCGGAGGTATTTAGGCTGTTTTCTTCACTCAATTCGTCATCGTACCATAAATATCATTAATACTTATCCATATGCGCCTATTTTACGTTGATTATAAAGGTATTAACCTGTTAGAGCAATAAAACAAGTGGAGACTTGGTACACATTGGCTGTGAAATAGGAGGAGATGGGGTTAGTGATAGAGAAGAGCAAAAACGGGGTTGTCGAAGTTTAGAGGGGGGAGGGTGTGGGGTTGGGGAGGATTTTTTAGGAAGAAATTGTAAAGGGGAAGGAAGAGTAGAGTTGGTTTTGGAGAGGGAAGAAGAAGAAATATTAGGATGAGAGGAGGTGGAGGGTTTTTGAGGAGAGATGTGTAGAGTAGAGGGTAAGTTTGAAGGTGGAGGGTTAGGTGGAGTTATTTTGAACAGGCTAGAGGGGAAGGGATGGAGAGGTTGGTTGAGTGCTAGGTGATGGAGTAAAAATAGCAAATTCGGCATTGGTGGTTGAAGAGGTTTGAGTGTTTGAAGGTGGGGTTTTCTGGATGGGCGTATTGATGACAGGTACATTTTGAGTAGTGGTGGATAGAGGTTGAGTGGTAGGGATAGTGACAAACCCAGGAGGAGCTGAGAAGGCTCGAGTGGGTGGAGGCAGAGTGGTAGGGTAGTTTGGAGTAGGAGTTGGAATAGGTCGAGGGATATGTGGAGAGCGTTCAAGGTTGGGAATAGGTGTAGTGGGTATAGGGGTGATGGGGGGAATTGGGGGTGGAAGTAAGGTCTCTGTTTTGGGTGGTAAAAGGCTTGGATTATTAATTATCAACAGGGCATGCGTCATCATCATCAGGTTGAGCTAACATAGATAAATTTTCATCTAGCGGTTGGAACCGGCGTACATAATGGTTTCGGTATGTGCGTGATTCTCCGTGGTAATTCACCGTGACTTGATAGCAATTTGGTACTGTTAAAATCATAGAGGGGCCTTTGTATCTTGGCTTGAGCTTGGAGGGCACGGGAAGTGGTGCTACCATGACAAGATCGCCTACATGGTGTGTGTTGATTTTTGGTGTCTCGTCAGGTTGAAGATCCTGTAGGTACTGTAGTTGCCTCAGTCTGTTTTTTAGATGGACGAGAGACTGATTCAAGTTGGACGAGGGTTAGTATGGTACTGACAGATGTCGTAAGAGTAGTAGCAAGGGTGGTTCTCCAAAAATGTGTTCATGGGAGGTGATTCCATCTTGGCGAGGGCAGGTGTTGATTCCCCATTGCACAATTCGAACCTGGCTGGGCCAATCGGTTGTGTTCATTTGTTGCAACCTGGTTCTGACTTGATTGGCAATGATGCGGTGGTTTCCTTCGTATATAGACTTTTCTTGGGGCCAATAGGGGGAAGAATGGCTGATCTTATATCCAAATATTTGAGATATTTGTGTCCAGACATGCCTGGTGAACTCAGGAGCGTTGTCGGAGTGAATAGCTTGAGGTAATCCAAAATATGGGAACACATGTTGTAGCATTGCTTCGGCTACTGCAAATGCGTTGTGCTCTTAGGTGGGACAAGCTATGACATATTTAGAATATGTATCGACAAAGGTAATGATGTGTTTAAAACCTTTGACACCTTCCATGGGTCCCATAATATCAACGGCAAGCAGTTGCCATGGTTTGGAGGCAATGAGTTTTCCTGAGAGCCCTGGAGTCCTTGTCTTATCTTTTTCAGGTGCACAGGATCTGCATGCTTCTGTTACTTTCTTCACAGTTAAGTAGGTTGAAGGTGTCCAGTAAACTTCTTGGAATGTGGTGACAAGATTCCATTGTCCTAAATGGATGCCATTATGGGAATGAAGAGATTGCATCGTAGTTAGAGCGGTGGTAGGGCTGATGACAAATTTTCCTTCTGAGGTGTAGAGGTTGTCTCCTTTTCTTTGCAATTGGGAAAAAATATGCCTTGGTATCCAATCTGTTTTTTGTTGAAGTTGGAATTGCTGAAGCAGGTGCTCTTGGTCTTGGTCGGTTGAGTCTTGATGGTGAATGGCACGTACTGTAGCAGTGGGTGGGTTGGGTACTGTAGCAATAGGGATGTCGGGTTGAAGTGTCAGTCTGGAGAGGGCGTCGGCGTTGGTGTGTAGCTTCCCGGGTAGGTAGGCTATTTCAAAGATATTCCTCTAGGGATTCTCGCCATCTGACTGTTAAAGCGTTTTTTGTGTCTGATTTCCTAAACCATTGAAGGGCGTGGTGGTCTGTGATTATGGTGACTTTGACTCCGGCTAAGTACGCTTTAAAGTGTTGGAGTGCCCAGATGATTCCTAAGCATTCTCGCTTAGTGGCAGGGTAGTTAATTTCTGCTGGGTTGAGGGTCCTGCAAGCACATGCAATGATGTGCTCTTATCCGTCTGTAGTTTGGCCTAATACGGCACCAATTCCGAACAATGACACGTCTGTGTAGAGGCGGAAGGGTTGGGTATTATCTGGAAAAGAGCCAACTGGTGCAGCTATGAGTAGGTCTTTGAGGGTGTTGAAGGCTTGTAGACATTGGGTCGTCCAAAGGAAGGGCTCTTCTTTTCTGGTGAGGTCATGGAGAGGTATGGCTATGGTGGCAAATTTGTTTACAAAGCGTCGATAGTATGATGCTAGTCCTAGGAATGCTTGAACTCCTTTAACATTGTTAGGTGGGGTGATGGCACTTATTGCTTTGAGTTTGGCGGGGTCTGGGGAAATGCCTTCTTGAGAGACGATGTGGCCGAGGAATTGTACTTCTCTTTGTGCCTTGGTGCATTTGGAGGGATTGAATTTTAGGGGTATCCCGTATTCGTTGGAATACTTGGTGTAACCGTTGCAAGTGTTCTGCCCAAGTTTTTCCGAAAATGATGATGTCGTCAAGGTATGCCAAGCATGTCTCCCAAGTTAATCCCTGTAACACGGACTCCATGAGCCGTGAGAAGGTCACTGGTCCGTTACATAATCTGAATGGCAGTACGGTAAATTCGTACAGTCTACCCTGACTAGTGGAGAAAGCCGTTTTCTGTTGATGATCAGTGACCACGAGTACTTGCCAATATCCGGCTTGGAGGTCTGAGGTGGTGAACCATCTGGCCCCTAGTAAGGAATATAAAGAGTCATCAATGCAGGGTAAGGGTGTTGCACCTTTGATGGTGACGTTGAGTTGCCGATAATCAATGCAGAATCTGGTAGATCCATCTTTTTTTCTTACCAGAACTATAGGAGAAGACCAAGGACTGGTGGATGGTCTATTAACTCCTGTGTCTAACATTTCCTGTACTTGATTATCCTCTTCTTGGTGCTGAATGGGGTTTTTCCGTCGAATTGATTGACGAATAGGGTGACCTATGGCGTGAATTGGATGGTGAAGCAGTTGGGTTTTTCCTACCTCGCGGCTGGATGTTGTGCAGATATCTTGAAATTAAGTCATCAAGTCTTGTAGGTCTTGTCTTTGCTGGTTATTAATTGTGAAGGAATCTTAGGGAATTTAGGAGGAGGGGAGGATTCTTTATTTTCAGGTAGGGACAATTCTTCATCATGATTTTCTAGCTTTCCTATAGCTAATCCTTTTGGCAAAGTAAGGGGGTGGTCAGAGATGTTAGCAATTTTGATGTGATTTAATTTATCAAGCATAATGGCTGGAGCGGTAAGGCAGTCTCTATCAAAGGGGCTTTGGAGGTTCGGTGTGATGATTAAATCACCTACCATGGTGGGTAAGATAGAAATTAACTGTTCATGATGAGGGGGTAGCGTAAACAATTTGGATACGATAGCCTGAGTGGCTTATAACGTGCAAACGAAATACGTTACGTTAGGTTCGCGGCGAACAGATACAGTTATGTTAGGCTTGCTGATAGTCTTTTTTATTTTTTATTTAGGGGCAAATTTGATCACGCATTGAACACAATCGATGGTGGCACGCAAGGAGGTCAGCAAATCAAAGCCTAGGTACCCATCGTAATTGAATTCTTTGGATGAAAAGATCATGAAGGGATGGTGATGACCGTGATCAGGAATGTTGGTAGGTACGTAAATGGGAGCGGTTTGTCCACTATTAGGGATTATGCCATCATTTGCATCAATACGATGGATGAGATTTGGAGAGGCCTAAAAGTGACCTGGTTATTAGCAAAGAATGAAGGAAATAGACACGAACGGGAGGCCCCCGTGTCAATCAAAAGTCTAGCTTTAACACATTGAATCGTAAGGTATTTGTAAATGGGGGTTTTCCTGCATCTGAGATTTTCCCATCATGAGCCCCCGCCAGTTTGGCGACAGGTGGGCGGGGGCGGATTAAAAATCCCGGATATCTTGAATGTCTGAAGTGTCCTCGATATCCACTATTTCTTCTGGTAGTCCTTCAGGGGCGTCATTGTATGGTGAGGAAAGTAGGGTTACTATTGGTAACAATTCCCCTTTATAAATACTGCCACCATCGCAGGCTTACCCTGGGATAAGCTAAGTTAAGTTAACACTTAAATTAAAACTGATAACTCGTGTTTCAAGAGTTATAATATTAGATTTCAACATTGATAACACTGTGACGAATTTGTAGATGTAGAGTGCAACTAATTTTCAATATAGATAAACACTACGTTGGAGCTTATACTAAGGAAAATAAAGTTTTCAACATGGAATAACAAGGAAAAATATTAAACCAATCAGATAATATGCAATATGCAATAACAAATCAAATGTGCAAAATAGTTATATACACAATAAAAATGACATAGAATATAATTATATAAAAAAAAAATGCTGAAAACAGAAAACCTGAAAAAAGAACAATTCCAATATACAAACAAAATTTATGCAAAGTAAGTTAACCACGGAATCGGACCAACCAAAATACCACAGGTCTGTTTACAGGCCTCTACTGCCTTACACATAATGAACACAATTTATGGTCTAATATTTTGAATAATCTCAATCCTTGTCAACCTACCATCAATGTTCTTGGAAATTACAAGGAAAATGCTAATGAAAATAAGCACGACAAGACCAGTGAACAGTGGCAGAGGGTAGACGTACTCAGGGCGAACGAAATGCATGAATGACAACGTATCCATGGATGTGTTAATCAGCTCCAAAGTTTCAATCTCACGTGAAATTCAGTCAGTGACAGGAGGAGGTTGTGTTAATCTGAGTTCCTGCCCGGACCACCTGCTCGTGACCCAGTGCCCATACGCACCTACCTGTGTGTGGAGGCAGTGCACTCGTGTATATATAAAAGTGTTTTAGCTCAGTTTTTAGCTGTTAGTTGACTTATATGTTTTTGTTTTCTGTACTTAGTTGTTTACTCCTCGCTAAGCTTTTTGGGATCATGTCAGGTATGGAGTGCGAGTCCTTTACTGAACTGCATCATCTTATTCTCTAGGTAAGGGAAGAGATGGTTGTGGCGAAGGAAGAGGTCTTGGCTCTAAGGGAGGTTAATGTTAAACTTCAGAGGGAAGTGGAATTGAATAAAGACGAAAATCTAGCTTTCAAGCTTAGCCAAGAGGAAATCAAGTCAAGTAAGGGGAAAAGGGAGGAAGTTGATGACAAATTGTATTCATGGCAGGTTGTTAAAAATACGGGTGGGAAAGTCACACTCAAGAAGCAGGATAGTAGAATAGGTATGAGTGTGACAACATTTAATACATTCTCTCCTTTGCGAGACGAATGTGAGGGAAAAGATAGTCAGGATAAGGGTAGAACTGTAGGAAGGGTAGAAGGGTAGGGTGATGACTATATTGCAAATGATAGTAGTGATGGTGCAACGGAAGATGGAAATGTCGTTAGAAATAAAGGTAAATTAGGTATAAAGAAAAGAAGTAAATTGAGAGTATATTACACAAACTGTAGGAGTCTATGTAACAAAATGAACGAACTTAGAGCCCTTGTTAGCAAAGAAAATATAGACATAATAGCACTAACTGAAACTTGGATTAATACAGAAACTAGATTTTTTTTAGCAGAATTTGATATACCAGGATATAGTTTGTTTAAATATGACCGAACAAGTAAGAGGGGTGGCGGTATAGCAGTGTTTGTCAGGAGTACATTAAAAAGCTGTATTAAATCAGGTATTAGACTAAATAACGATAATGAAAGTTTTGGGTAGAGGTTAACGAAGGTAGTGAGACCATAGTTATTGGAGTTATGTATAGACTGCCAAATATGAGTAGAAATGACGGAACGTCATTATGGGAGGAAATTAAAATGGCATCAAGGTTTAGCAATGTGTGCATTATGGGGGATTTTAATTTTCCGAAAATAGATTGGCAGCATCAAATAGGAGACTCTGATTCTGAGGAGTTTATAGAGGTAGTACAAGATAGTTTTGTATTTGCCGACTAGAGGTAATAATATTCTCGATTTAGTTTTCAGTAACAATGAACATATGGTAAATAATGTAGAGATAGGGGACCACCTAGGAAATAGTGACCACAATTCTGTGTATTTTAATATACAATGGAAAGGTAATACCAGAGAGAATACAACATTAATACCTGACTTTAGAAAAGCCAATTATGGTGGGTTAAGAAGAGCCCTATTAGCGGACCCTATGGTAAAAAAATTAAGTCGATCCAGGTGTCCAAATGAGTGTACCCCTTCTCAGACACCCGTCATCTTAAGTCAGGAAGAGACGTCAACCTTGGTAGATACATACAATAATTTTATCGAGTCGGTATTCAATGCACAAAATAAATACATCCCCAAAAGAAAATTTAGATCAACACAGAACCAACCCAAATGGATGAATAATAGACTATTAGATCTTCTAGGACAAAAGAGAGGAATATATAGAAAAATTAGGAAAGGCGAAATTCACCTACTTGCTTACTATCAGAATCTATCAAGACAGGTAAAAAAGGATATTAGGAAAAAAAACAGAAATTATGAAATTAAGGTTGCCAATGACTCAAAAAATAATCCTAAAGCTTTTTACCAACTATATAAATCCAAGGTTAGAGATGTAATTGGTCCCCTTAAATAAAACTTCGATAGGAGAAATGACAGAAAATTATTTAGAAATGTGCAGTAAATTAAATAGTCAATTTCTTTCCGTTTTCACTAACGAAAATTTGGCACAGTTTCCAGAAGTCCGTAAGGTATATAACGATAGTATAGAAAATAGGTTAAGTACGGTTATTATAAGTAGAAATGATGTGCTTAAGGAAATTGACAGACTGAAACCTCATATATCGTCTGGTCCTGATGAGGTATATGCTAGAGTATTAAAAGAATGTAGGGATGAGTTAAGTTACACATTAACATTTCTATTTAACAAGTCATTAGAGACAGGTATAGTTCCAGAAGCTTGGAAGCTTGCAAACGTAGTTCCGATCTTCAAAAAAGGTGACAAATCAATAGCATCCAATTACCGTCCCATTAGTCTTACATCAATCATAGGAAAGCTACTAGAGTCAATTATTGCTAGTAAAATTAGAAACCACTTAGATACATTTAATTTAATAAATTCTTCTCAGCACGGATTCACTCAGGGACGTTCTTGCCTTACTAATTTGCTTAGTTTTTCTCAGAGGTATATGAAGCAGTAGATAATGACAAGTCATATGATATAATATATTTAGATTTCAGTAAAGCTTTCGACAGAGTCCCTCATGAGAGATTGATGAGAAAGGTTGAGGCGCATGGAATAGGTGGGGCGTTGTTGGGATGGATTAGGTCATGGCTAATTGGTAGGAAGCAGAGAGTCAGCATAAATGGTACGAAGTCAGAATGGGGAGCAGTCAAAAGTGATGTCCCAAGGGATCTGTATTACGTCCTCTGTTGTTTGTTATATACATAAATGACCTTGATTTAGGTATAACTAGTAGGATAAGTAAATTTGCAGACGATACCAAAATGGGGAGAACAATTGATTCAGATAGAGATATAGAGTGCCTCCCAAGGGATCTAGATACCTTACCCGAATGGTCAGTAAATTGGCAGATGAAGTTTAACATTGACAAATGCAAGGTATTAAAGATAGGGAAGATGCATACAAATGTTAAATATAAACTAGCTAATATGGAATTAGAAAACTCGAATTGTGAGAAAGATCTAGGTGTGTTTGTTAGCAATGATTTGAAGCCTAGAAAACAGTGTATAAGCGTTCGAAACAAGGCAAACAGGATTCTCGGGTTCATCTCTAGGAGTGTGAGTAACAGAACTGCTGATGTTATCTTAAAACTTTACTTGTCATTAGTGAGACCCCATATGGATTATGCTGTTCAATTTTGGTGTCCTTATTACAGAATGGACATAGATTCATTGGGGAGAGTACAACGTAGAATGACAAAAATTATCCATAATATTAGAAATCTTCCGTATAAAGAAAGGTTGAAGAAATTAGGCTTACATTCGTTAGAGAGTCGCAGAGTTAGAGGAGATATGATAGAGGTGTTCAAGTGGGTTAGTGGGATTAACAAAGGTGACATGACAAATGTACTAAAGCTCAGTGATAGCGAAAGGACTCATACCAATGGTTTCAAATTAGATACATTTCGTTTCAGAAAAGATATAGGCAAATATTGGTTTGGTAACAGAGTTGTAGATGGGTGGAATGGACTACCAAGTGCTATAGTGGGATTAAAAACGGTAGGGAGCTTTAAGATAAAATTGGATAAGCATATGGACGAGAAGGGTTGGGTGTGAAGGGGGATCAGCCGGGTTGGGCCAATCAGCGCTCTGCAGACCCCCGTAATCCTGCGTTAATCTCTAACCGTTTTGGTAAGATGATCCTCAGGGTATTAGTGTTGAGCCTATAATTGGGCTTTGTAATTGGGGTTGTGTGGGACAGGGATCTGCCTTGTTTAGGCCAATCGGCTTTCTGCAGACTCCCATTTTCTTATGTTCTTATGTTCTTATGAAATTATCTTAGGAAATGAAAAGTTGTTTGTAATGTTTACTTCAGACGGAATGCTAGCAAACAGAATATCCTGTTCTGTGAACGAAAGCATGTGAGTGAATGATGGATAAAGAGTAAGCTGAGATGAAACCAACAGACACGAGTCTCTTACATACACTTGGCCAATACATGATTTATGATAGGGTGCACAGTCCGGGCAAGTAACAAGTAGTTCTGAAGCATTCACAAAATAAAGAAAATTAGTATTAATTACGTGAACGTGAAAAAATGGGTGAAATTGAACCGGAGTGAAATTACAGTTATCCAGGATATCGGCATTGCCATTAATAGCTTGAACGCATTTGTTAGACTTCATCGGCAGTAAAGGAACAGCAGACGCTGGGCAAATGAAGGTGTGGTGGAGTGGTCTTGCCACTGGCCTGGTAATCCAAAGGTCCCGGGTTCAAATCCTGATGTATCAATGGGAAGATATTATTGGGATGGAATTTTTGCTGTACCTGGTATCAGTGCATTACCACAAGCCCACCGAAACGTCAATAAAATACCCTCATGGTTCCCTGATTAAATAGCACTGTATGAATATTCCCATATTCAAAATATGCTATAGGGGTGCAATGCCTGGGGAGTTATCTGCTCAACAGGTGGCGTTGTGTGTGTGTAAGTGTGAGAGTCCGAGTGTAGGGGGTGCGACAATGAAGCACGGGAACGAGGTGGCTTCAGAGATGGGGTTGCTTCGGGCCATGAGTGAGCACCGTGCCTCATGTGAAGGCAAGATGGCAGGTGCTCGTTGTACTCTACGTGCTTCACATGTCTCACTCCCTAGACTGGAACAAGACCTCACGGGCTTCACTGTTCATTGTAAAGCGGTGAATGTTAAGGCTCTCAGCCTATGCCCGAGAGGAAGTAAGTTGGAATATAAAAAAAATAGTAAACAAGCCGAGAGCCGTGTGACACAACGCATGAACAGTGGTGGAACTCAGTAACGAATAGTAATCATCTGTAGGCCTATACTTCCCTTTCGAATCTAGCAAATTATCGGCAGGAAAATGAATAGTGAGCAAGGAATTATGAAATTTTACCGGAAAAGGTATAATTTCATACCAAGACAAAATCATGTCAGAAGCAAAAGGGATCAAAATAAGAAAATTACCGTGACTCACATACACCTCGAGAAAAGGGTAATAAGACTCTAATTCTGAGTGACCCACCAAAGGTACCAAATCAAATTCCCTATTTGCCAATTTCAGCAACTCTTATAAGCCAGCTAAGGAAAGTAAGTCAGATATCACTAGCCCGTTCTCCGCGTGAACTAAAGCATGCATATAGCGTTCAAAATCCTTCTCCAAAATAGTAGATAAAATATGGAAAGTGTCAATACAATTGGATATCATGAAGAGTTCCTCAAAAAACGTTACGTTACTCTCCAATGCATTTAGTGAACCTTGTACATCATTAACCCCTCTTTGGCGGGACCGGACTTAAGTCGGTCTAGAGAAGAAAGGACTATGTGGCGGGGCCTGCCTTAAGTCGGTAGCAATTTTGAGCACATAATTGGCTCTGAGAGAGAGACGAGCGGTAGGAGGAGCTCGGCATGGTCCCCGCGCCGCGACTAACCTCCCCTCCTCACTCATCCTCACCCATTACCTCGCTACACAGGGAATTATGTAAGGAAATTACCTTATTTTAGCGATTTTTCCTTCGTGTTGCACGATCATTGCAAGAGAACCAGTGGTCGTAAAAGGATGGTTCTGGTGTCATTGGAAAGCTCAATTAACGCCCTTTCAGGGATACATAATTGTATTACGCTCTGGCTCTTGTTTATGCATGAAAAAGAGCACGGAAACAAGGTCGTTTAGGGTAAAACCACCAGCTGGGCGGGTAGTAGAAGTTATTGACGGGCCCGCTCGTAAGGCATTAAAAAACTTACTCATATCAGTAATGGTGGTCACCATATTTTGTAAATTCATATTGTTCGTAGACATAATCCTGTTCTGTTTCTCCAAATATATAGAAAGATCCTCAATTTTACTCTCAACAGACTGAAGGTCTTCCTCAGTAACGAGGCCAAACAAACCCCCAAGTAGCTTACCACCTACATTAATCAACCCCCGTTTACGGCGAGAGTGAGAGTCAGGTTCTGCATTACGAAAAACATGGTCTACCTCAGACTGCACAACAGACAAATTCCAGCGCATCAAATGAAATAAATCCACAGTCTGAGTATTAGAGTGCTTAGTCAAATCTTGAAGCTCGTCCAACTTATCCCTCGTTCTAGTTACATCCTCCGAAACTCTACCACATCCCCGTTTAATCTTAGTTAAGTATGCTATATCCACGTAAGACCCTACCACATCGAACAGTATTACAAATTTACCCTTAGGTCTCATAATCATTCCCGACCTAGTGAGATTGGTAGGATTGTCTGCGCTAGCGGTGACAGTGCGTAGCTGTCCAGCCAACCATCCCAGTATCCAGAATACCAAGAAGCACCCCACAATCCTTCCTACGACACCCATCTGAGGAACCAAACAAAACAAATATGTTGACTAAAAATTTACATGTAAAATGAATCCAAATTCATTCCCAAACTGTCAACCCACCATTGAGCAACAAAATTACTTCCCTCTTTAACAAAATAACAAAATTACTTCCCTCTTTAACCCGTCCAGCCCCGGCTAGTTTTGTAATGTTTGTTCACCAGAACCCGGCCGGTTTTCAAAAAATGGTTTTATTCCAGAAACAATAGCGAATTGGTTAGGAATGAAGGAAAAACCACGAAAAACCGCTCAAAAAGCTTAAAGAATGGTCCTACAGAGCCCCCGAAAACGTATTTTACAAGAGTAAAAAATTGAAGGCAATTACCCCCAACAACCAGGTTATTGCGCGCTCACGCGCACGCACGTGGACTTTGAGAGTTTTCAACCATCGGCACGGTTGCGTTGGATACGTACACAGTTTCCATACAAATCTGAGCCCTCTTGAGTGGCTACACCTGAGGTTACGGTCGGCGCAATAAGGGTGACGCGCCAGGCGCGTCTCTGGGGCTGTGCGTTACATACATCGCCGACGCGTCAGGCGCGTAGCTGGGGCTGTACAGGTTAACAAAAGCAACATTACACGATCTTAAGTTATATTTATGAGCACCATTTGTCTTTTTAGGCCGTTTACGTCCCTTAACATTCCTCGGACTCACCGGTTTGTGGTCAACAGAAATATCTTCATAACCAGGTAAATTGCGTATAACACGTTTCAAATGATTCACATGAGCCGTTTTTTCAACGCCCTTTTCTAAGTGTTTTATAACAGTACTATTCTTGTCGACTGAAATTACGCGGTAAGGACCCTCGAAAACAGGTTGTAATTTATCTTTGGCGTAAAATTCACTCAAATAAACAAGATCCCCTACAACAATATTAACATCCCTCTTACGTTTATTCGCTACGTCCATCATGTCTTCCTTTGATTTCGAAAGAGAACTGCGTAAAGTCTTATAAATAGACCGAAAATTATTCAAGTGATACAGCACGTAATCATCGCAGTTATAAACAGAAGAATTAGACTGAACCAACGAATTGTGAGGAAGTCTCATATCTCTACCAAAAACAATAAAATACGGTGAATCCGCAATTGACAAATTTATCGAACAATTTAGTGTTGATTCTGCAAAATGTAAAACTGAATCCCAAGTACTCATATCACGATCTAATAATAAGCCGCGCAGAGCACGGAAAAGAGATTGATTAGCGCATTCCGCCAAGCCATTAGACTGGGGTGAATGAGGACAAACAGTAACATGATCTATATTATATTCATCGCATAGTTTCGCCATACTAGAATTACAAAATTCTGTACCATTATCAGTTATAATTGTATTAGGACAACCAAATTTACACACAACGTCCGCTAAAAAATTATTAGCGACCGATTTCGCCTCTTTATCCTGCAACACTGATAACACGACATACCGTGAAAAATGACAAATAGTAAGCATTATATATTGATTGCCGGCGTCAGTCAGTGGAAGTTTCAATAAATCTATAGCAACCACATCGAAAGGTTACGCCGGAATCGGATATTCCCCGATTTTCACTTCCGGGCTCAACTTAGGCTTAACCCAGCAAGTGCGGCAAGACTTATTATAAGGCCTACCGGTGGGCTGCGGGAAGCCTTATATAATCCAAGGCCTAAAAAAAAACGATTTAAATCAGCCCAGTATATTTTTTTCTTTTCTTTTTTTTTATTGCCCCTTGGCCATGCCAAATATCACTCCTCCACATCCCCTCCTTCCACCCTTCCCCTCCCCCCCCCTCTTCAATTATCACCTATTCTCCCTCTTATTCCCGTATTCTTAGGTATATTTTCGTGCTAACAATAGCGAGTTGCTAGCAGGCTGTGCTCATATGTGTTACCAAGCGAGTGCAAAAGAGAGAGAGAGAGTATCGATCGATCGACAGTCTCTCTCCAGACGTGGAGAGGAGTGGAGGAGCGGGAGGCTGGCTCACACTCGATGATTACAACTCCCGGCCTCTGTTGCCGATTTTGACCAGCCAAACGCTGTTTCCACTTGTTTTAATGCTGTAACAGGTTAATATCTTCATAATCAACGAAAAATAGGCGCATATGGATAAGTATTAATGATATTTAGGGTACGATGACGATTTGAGTGAAGAAAACAGCCTAAATACCTCCGCACAGGGAGGGGTGGCCACTACCCCACCTGCGCACTTAAGAGGTTGTTGTTGTTGTTTTTCCCCAAGCTGCCTGGCCGAACAGCCCCAAGGTCCTGAGCAAGGCCAAGGCCATAACCGAGCGCCCCCACAGAACCCTCCCTGCCGACCACAATAAAGCCTGGGTGACCGAAGCCACTCCATGGCGGGGAGCTGAGGAGGGTGCGGAAACGCCCGGGAAACCAAAGCCCCACCCAGGGCCCTGTGCCCCTCAGCAATTATGAAGAGAAAGTTGAGGGGCAAAGGAAAGATGTGACGCTTTGGCTTAAAATCTTGGTAGATTCGGTCAATCCACGCAAGAGACGCCGTCACTTGAGATCTAGAAAATATATAAGTAAAAGGAACAGTCAGAGTAAGCTATGGGTATGGCAAAGATCGCTCAGTTCTCACTCTGATAGACCAGCCCATCACCACATGACTAGAACCCAATCCTCTCAGCATCAGCTAGGAAAGGCCCTAGAAAGCCGCCTTTGGCGGGGGGGATAGCTCCCCTATTTCAACCCTTTTCGGGGTTGGGCACCCGCCCCACTTGCGGGATGTACCTTAAGAGGTTAATAGGGGTGCATGTAGAACAACAGTCAATCTATCTATCTACTGTATATCCTTTTTCATCGTCCGCCAATAATAATTTCTCTGAGCTTGTGTCAAACACCGAAGCTTCCCCGGATGCCCAATTGTATCGTGTCCATGTAAAATAAGTAATACAGTATATACTAATTTGCGAATCTGGGATGACGAGTTGTAAAATTACCCTGTCATTTAAATCCCTCTTTCTGTACAAACACCCTTCATGCATTACAAAATTAAAATAATCAAAACCTGCTAAGTTGGGGTGACCAAGAACATTGTCGCTAAAATCACCCGATTCTAAAGCAAGAATTACTTTACCCCAAAAATATCTTTACGCTGGTCTAACGCAATACTTTTACTGCACAACAGTGCGTTAACCGACACTAAACAAACAGGATTCCTTGATAACGCATCGGCAACTGTGTTGAGCTTGCCTTCAACGTACAATAATGTAGGATTGTATGATGCTAATGTCAACTTCCACCTGGCACGTCTACCCGTGAGAAGTTTATCATCAAACAATTTAATTAGAGGCTTATGGTCTGTCCAAACAGTTACATCATAACCATATATTACCTCACGAAAAATATTTAACGCCCATATTAGCGCTGCACCTTCTAAATCGATAACATAATAATTCTGTTCTGCAGGTTTTAAAGAACGGCTAGCGAATCCTAACGGCCGTAAGAGATTCCTATCGTCATACTGCATAAAAACAGCCCCAAACCCAGTATATGATGCATCAGAGTTAATATAGAAAGGTTTCTTAAAATCAGGGAAAGCAAGGGTCGGTCGAGATGTTAAGCTCGCCTTTAACTCATTAAAATAACCCTCTTGTTCAACTCCCCACAAAAATTTAGCGTCCTTCTTGAGTAAAATATATAGGGGCTTCGCAATACTAGCGTAGTTTCTTATAAATTCCCTATAGTAGCCTGATAGGCCAAACAATTGCCTTAACTGTTTTACGTTAGTGGGCATAGGAAATTTAGTGATAGAATTTGTTAATTGAGCAGTGGTATTTACCCCGTCCGGAGTTAATTCATGCCCCAAAAATGACAGTTTCTTTTTAAAGAATTTACATTTACTGATTGTAATTTTTAAGCCTGCCTCACTTAATTTAGAAAGTATATTTCTCAGTGCGATAAGATGTTCCTCTACCGTTCTAGAAAAAATAATAATATCGTCTATATATACATAAACATTATGACCGATCAATCCTGCCAATGCATTATTTATTATTCTCTGAAAAATCGCTGGTGAATTTTTAAGCCCCATGGGTAAACGTTTGTACTCGAAAGTACCGGAGGGAGAATTAAATGCTGTATATTGTCTCGATTCCGGTGATAACCCGATTTGATGAAACCCACTCGAGTGGTCGAGGGTTGAGAATACCTTGTTATGTGTTCCCAAACTAGCAAGAATTTCCGGTATCGCCGGCATATGAAAATGATCGGTCTCCCTAATAGTATTAAGATTTCTAAAGTCTACTACGACTCGAAACTCCCCCTTCGCCTTCTTCGGGACTAAGACAAGAGGTGATCGCCAAAGTGACGTTGATGGTTGAATTACGTCTTGAGAAAGTAAATGTGATCATGTTTATTAGTCAATTCCCGTTGACTGTGCGATAAGCGATACATAGGCAAGTACACAGGCTTCTGATCCTTGTCACTCAACACAATTTTATGGTCTATAATGTCATTAACCCCATAGCGTCTCCTTTTAAATGTACGGACTCATTAAATTCCCTCAATAACGTCTTAAGCGGACCCTGAGCCTCAGGAAAGTCGGTACCTTGTAAATCCTCGTAAATCTTACGCATTCTATCATCCATACCAGGAGAGTTCTCTGTGCGCATTGATGCCACAGGAAGAGAATGAATTTCTTCAAATTTACAAGGTACACCGGAAGCATTACATAACTTCGTATCCGCATATAATTTCATTAAGCCATTTGTGGCATTTAAAATGAGAGTTTGGAAAACATTGGTGTCATTCACCTCATGTAACGCTTGAGCGAATGTAATACCCTTGATCGCTGAGGAATCGGGTAATAATACAATAGAATTTACTGTACGCTTAAGATTGTTCGCATAAACATTAACAACCTTCGCAGAATGCGGTTCAATAATAGTATTACAGTGAATGAGAATATCAGAATCCCCCATAGATTGTTCTAAATAATCATGCAGTTTAATCTCGACGGCGGGAAGAGCGGGGGTGATCCCGTGGACGTGCCTGCGTTGACCGCCTCCGATCTTCCGACAAGATGTAAGATGTTTCGCCCGAAAGGTTTTACCACTCTCCACAACGCCCTTATGTACACCCCTTGATACAAATTGTAAGTTTTCTGGGAAGCTAGATGACGCCTCAATAAAAGTACCATCAATAGATACACCATTCATCTCTAGACTTAAAATAAATTTACGGTCCCTCATTGTCTTAAAACCCAACAGAAGGTCCGAAGAGATGTTTAAACCCTGAACAACGTACACTTTCTCCGTCATTAAATCCAAATCCTCATGCAATGCTAACGGTAAGTATGTAACCCCCAATACTGAAATATTATCCCCTGAAACACTCTGAAGATTACCATCTGGGAATTCAAGTTTAAACGAATCATCATGATTCAATTTGTTAAATACAGAGTTAGACATTAGGTTCACAGGCGAACCCGTATCAATTAAAACACTTATATCTGTATTATTTAAACATGACTTCAAAATTAACGAGTCAGGTGAATGCATAAGGGCACTTATCATTAACGTAGGAAATGCCGGAGTTTGTGTACATTGATGTTTTACGTTACATTTGCTTGGGAGCGATCGTAAGCTTCCCCCGATCTAGGGTGACTCGCCTTCCAATCGTCCGTATCGACCTTCACTTCCGGGCAATTTCCGGTCCTGTGGTCGTTATTCTTGCATCTACGACAGAAAGGTTGCTTACCTGCCGTATATTCATATAGCTCTTTGGCCTTGATGTTACAACGAGGAACAATGTGCCCCGTATACCATAATAAAAACACATAACATCCCTGTGTTGACCAGATGCGCCGGTAGCCATTATCGCAGGTCTCTGCGCACCCTGACCGCCTCCGCTTGGGGCCTGCGGTCGACCACCATTTCCCTGATAACGAGGCGATTGATGGTTCCATGTTTGAGAGCTGTAACTCTGTCTACTCTGAATTACCTGTGCGGGTTTCTGGTTTTTAGGAGGAGAACTGTTCTGGGGATTTCTATGTTGGGAATTATTATTAGGTTGCTGCTGTTTAGGCCCAGGTTGAGCTGGGGAAACTGGTAAGGAATTCCTAACGGCAGCACACGAGAACTGAATTTGCTCGGTGGTTTTACCACTAGTATCACAAGACTTCCTAAGTTCCTTTGAGAATTTATTGAGAGACATATTGGGAGGGAACTCGATACGTCGTGCGATCGGTTTCACGGTGTCTGGTAAGGCACTAACCAACATAACATACCCCAGTAACTTGCTCAGCTGACCTATTGTTATCTTACTGTCCTCAAACCAGGTGTGACAAACTAGATTATGCGACATACAATTCGCGAACTGTGAACACTGCGCCAATAATGTATCCACTAACTGATTTTTCTTTTGCTTCAATAGCTGATCGGCGAAATCATGGAATTTCGCAAATTCACCCTTAGCTGAAGATCCAAATTTCTCTAGGAATTCTACCCTGAACTCATTGTAAGTCTTAGCATTTATGAGGTCATCGCAAGCCAAAAGGTATCCAGCTGGAGTATTCCCCTTGTCAATTTTCGATCGAAAAATGTCAATTTTGGCCTTCTCTTGTGTAATACCTTTTGCTGCAATTTCCGTCTCTACATCATCTAAAACTTGAAAAAATATTTCTGTGTTCTCCCAACCCAGTGAAATTTTTCACGGCCTGACCATGGGTAACATTAAAGTGGAAAGCCTGGGGTTCGTTACCCGACAAAATGACGTTATCTTCGGGAGGTGTGGTAATTATAATTCTAGGCAAGGGTTCCAAATAGGTGGGTGTCGTATCTCGGAAAGTCCCGCTTCTTAACACACTCTGATTAACATTTTGGTACAAAGGTACATTTTGGTACAAAGGTGGAAATCCCGAAGAAGCCGGATTTGCTTGAGGTTCAATCTCTGAATAATTGTTTTCAAAATCACTCCAATAATCGTCCTAAAAATTGCTATCCTCTGTAATATTAGGTAATTCGGGCCCAACTGAGACAGCCGGAACTTTAGGATTTTTCTTAATTTAAGCAGACGTCTTAATGACATGTGGAATTTTCAACTTGATAAACATATAATATATAAAATCATCCCATATAAATGGTAAATCATTCCTGTAAAACACCGCACAACAATTCCTGAATCTAAATACACCCTATTTTGCACAAATTAATTAGTTAATTAAAAGACAGTGACAACAACAAAAATCAATTGAATCATATATAATTGAACTTAGATTGGTATAATTTATGGATAGAAAGATTCACTTAAGGCCTCCCGGAACACGTTACCTCTTCAATGTCACGCCCACAGCCTCTTTTTTTTTCTAATGATGCACACTCCACCTTGAGCCACATACAAGATTTTGTAAAAATTGGAATGGAAACTTTTATTCCTCATCAAAAGTACAGTAAAAGATCTAATTCACCTAAATGGTTTGACCATAATTGTGCTAGAGTAACTGAACAAAAAGCAATAGCCTACAATGCATACACAAGATCAAAAACTCATGAAGCCTTTAATTACTTTAGAAACATCAGAAATCATGCCAAAACTGTATTAAACCTAACTAAATCAAACTTTCTCCACAAGCAGGCAAATAAACTTCTAAATAATCCAAATGATAACAAAATATTTTGGTCTACTCTTAACTCATTTAAATCCAACTTCACTACTGCTTCATCCATTCCACCATTAAAATCTCCGACTGGCAATCTTGTAAGTGACCCACGAGGTAAAGCTAACCTTCTTGCGGATATTTTCTCCACCAACTCAACCTTAGATGAAATAAATCAAGATGTCCCTGTACTTAATTTTAATTCGCCTGAAATTCCCTCACTTAAGATCCACACCAGACATGTCAAAACTATTTTGCAGAATCTCTCAGTAGATAAGGCTCCTGGTCCAGATGAAATTCCTCCAATAGTACTTAGGAATTGCTCCTTGGTGCTCGCTCCTGTATTGGCAAAAATTTGTCCGTCTGTGTACTCATACCTCATGCTTCCCAGTACCCTGGAAAGAAGCAAACATCCATCCAGTTCCTAAAAAAGGTGCCTCTTCAGATCCATCAAACTACAGACCAATAGCTATAACTTCCACTCTTGGTAAAGTCTTTGAAATGATATTAAATAATCACATAATTAAGCATCTTGAGAATAATAAATTAATCAGTGATAGGCAATATGGTTTTAGACGATGTCGATCAACTGCAGACATGCTTTGCCTTCTTACGCATCAAATCAACCAAGCTACAGACCAACATGCTGAAACACATAAAATAGCACTGGATATATCAAAGGCATTTGATAGAGTCTGGCATCAATCCTTATTGTCGAAGATGTCACACTACGGCCTTGCATCATTAGTTCCACTAATTTCTTCTTATCTTCATAACAGAAAAATATGTGTAATGGTAGATGGCCTTTATTCTCAATTTCACTCAATAAATGCTGGTGTTCCCCAGGGATCAGTTTTGGCCCCAATTATGTTCCTCATTCATATCAATGATCTCATATCTACCACTCATAATCCAATACATTCCTACGCAGATGACTCAACACTCCACAGTTCCTTCACATTTACCAATTCTTTCACCCAACCCGATCTTATAAATTCAAAAATACACACTGCAATTTCTCTGAACCAGGACCTTTCTAGAATTAATGGATGGGGACAAAAGAATCTAGTTTCCTTTAATGCACAGAAAACCAAATACATTCAATTTTCTAACCGACAGAATCTCACTGACTCCCATATATTTTTTAATGATGTAAATATTCCCACTTCCCCTAGTATTGACATTCTCGGTGTAACATTAACTACTAACTTGAGCTGGACACATTATGTTAGAAGCATTGCTAAGAATGCCTCTAAAAAACTGGGACTCCTGTACAGAGTTCGAGAATTCTTCACTGACGAGCAGTTGGCCGTGATATATAAAAGTCATGTGCGTTCTCAGATGGATTACTGTTCACCTCTGTGGGGTGGAAGTGGAGTGGTTGCATTGAGGCAGTTGGACAAAATTCAAAATAAAGCTATTAGATTAATCAATAACCCTGCAATCACACAGGACCTTCCTACATTATCCATACGAAGAAACGTTGCATCCCTTGCATTATTCTACAGATATTTTCACAGCAATTGTTCCGAGGAACTTGCTTCAATTGTGCCTCCTCTCCACATCTTTCCCCGTAGAACTAGGGCAGCTGAGAGCGCCCATGAATTTACACTTTCTCCTCCACAATGCAGAACTTCTGCTTATCAGAATTCATTTATCCCCAGAGCTACTACTCTTTGGAATTAACTTCCCTCGAATTGCTTTCCACAAACTTACAATCTACAAATGTTTAAATCCAGTTGTTACAAACATTTTATGAATGGAGGATGCCTTTAGGCACATGGACCTTTTTGTTTTATCTGTGTTTTTCCTTCCTCCGTTCATTGTCTCTTAAAAAAAAAAAAAAAAAAAAAATGTACGTCCTCACTCAAACACAAGCAAGGTACTACTAGTGCCTTGCAGAAGTTGCCGTGCCTGGTCGGGTATGGCCTAGGGCAGTGGTCTTCATTGCGCGGCTCGCGAGCCAGTGGCGGCTCGCAATGACCTGATTGACGGCTCGCAAGAGAGGAGAGAGAGAGAGAGAGAATTTCAATATAATTTATTTTTACTAAAGAATTTCAACATAATAAATGCTACTAGTCTTGTTCTACAAATCTGTGGCTATGGAAACCCACAACATATGTAATTTAGTTCCTATATATATTTGTTTCTGCTTATCCTTGTGGTTTAATTAATTATTTGCCTTATGGCTTATGATGCAGCTATTTTGTGAGCACATACACTTGTGAATCCACATTTTCAATTATGAATATTGTGAAGAGGAAACAGATAAATAGTCACTAATGCATATCTGGATATCCTAACAAGAACAGCAGTGACAAATTACAAGTAATTTACAGCATGGAGAAAGTAAAGAACATCTGGCTCATTCCCGGTCATCACAACTTTAAATGAAAGTATTTATTCTGTTCAATTTATATTAGTATAGTCCAGAATTGTAATATAATTTATTTTTATTAAAGAATTTCAATATAATAATTGTTACTAGTCCTGTTCTATAAATCTGTGGCTATGGAAACCCACAGAAATATGTAATTTAATTCCTATATATATTTTTGTTTCTGCTTATCCTTGTGGCTTATATGCCTTATGGCTTATGTGGCTCTCACTCTGAATATGTCCTGAACTTTTTGCTCTCTTGAAAAAATTAGTGAATAACACTGGCCTAGGTGAATGTTGTGACTTACGGCGCGTTGAGCCTGGCTGCTTTCACTCTCGGCGATGTCCAGATTTCGGCCTCAAACCACTGCCACTCAAACTTGATCCTCCTATATATAACCAATCACTCCACACGTCGGTACCATGTCCACGAAGACTCCTCCGCCGTCAGACAAAGTTGAGGATTCCCTGGATCCGCCGCAAGACTATTATGACGAATTTGCGACCAGCTCCGAATTAGTGTGGGAGTGGCGCGGTGCTTGCCAGATGTGGAAGTCTTTATGCCAGCCGTATGTGGATACTATATTTTATAGTATATAGTACAGTGACTTGAATTCAATACTTTTAGTAGCTTTAGCAGTCAATTAATCGACACATGAATGTAGCCTCTGTTGTTAAAAGGACCACCGCTAGCACACCATGTATGGTGAGGAAAATAGGGTTACTATTGGTAACAATTCCCCTTTATAAATACTGCCACCATCGCAGGCTTACTAAGATTAATAAGATAACTCAAAATAATGGTAGAATCAGGTAACTGAAACTTGAGAATAATTCATAATAGTTTAATGAAAGATATCTAAGACTTATTCAGAAGTACACTAGTATATTGATTGTATAAGTATTCGTAATAGTAAGATTAATTCATGTATGGTATTTTGTCTGTTTATCACACACAGAACTGATATCTGACCCCTCGATGAGCGAGCTGGGGTCTCCGTCTTTTCTGCCCTCCAGCTCTGTAAATCCTCCTTATATTATCTCGGGTTACGCCCCTCTTTATGACGTAAAACCACTCATTACCATTCTACGTGTACATCACAACCAATCCTAGTACCTGTCCATAATGACGTATTAGGGTGGGGTCTGACAACGTGACCCGCTATAGGTAAAACTTTCCACTCACAGTCTCCATGCCAATATTACAATATGCGCCGTGACACGTGATGTTGTGTGACTTGGTTTGATGACATCAGTCCTGACATATGTGAATTCCATGTCCTGCAGGATCAAATGTATACATCCTGTTGCCCCACGGTCTACATCCATTGTATTTGATACAAGGAAAATACAATGTTAATACTATAAGCTGTTATAATAGGGATATTACCTTATTAGATTACCATATGTGTACCCCTGTACATATATAAGTTATGAATTAATAATTGGATAATTTGGAGTACATAACATCATCAGTCTATCCCTGCCATCCCGTTTTCAGTGATGGTGGCAACTCGTCAGGGTTTAATCCAAGGTATCTCCCCAGAATTGAGGTAGCTTGGGACGAAGGTTTCACCAATTCAGTGAATGATTTCTTAAGAGACACCGCTGCCGCCAGTGTTATGCGATGTTGTAATTTAATATGCTTTATATTGATTGCGTTTTCCACCTTAAGAAACTACGTCAATCTACAACTCTCTCACTGGGAGACAACGGACTTCAGTTTTATAATTTCACAATAATGATAATCAATGGACACAAAATACACAGTCAAGTTTCACAAGTTTTATATCCTTAATAGCTAGGGTACATTCTCAGTATATGCAATGGAATAATATACAGATCGGTCCTTATATATAATGATAAGGCTGACGATCAAACATAGAATAAGTTATAACAAATAATAATTATATGCTCACTAGAATAATAGTGATACTAAATGAACATATAAATATAATAATGTTACTAATACAACATGTACATAATCAGGATGTTACTATTAGAACAAATAAATAATCATACACAGAGATGTTAAGTCTCAAATACAATAAATAGTGTCTTGATAGAAAACGGGGAAATGCAAGGTAACATTCCGCTTAAAGTAAATATTAGTTACTGCGATAGCATACACCACGCGGGACTGAAACTATGTAAGATAAGACACTATTTGATTCTTGAATAAACAATAAGTTAATTCAACTTGGACAGGAGATTAAACTCAAATAAGTCAAAGAGTAATAATTATGAATATAAATTCATGAAGGGGTTAAAGATGGAATTTAGTCATGTATGCGTGACTGAGATTTGTAGTCGGATGAAAAGTTAATGCGACTTGAATAAAATAGAGTTAAAGCAACTCAAATAATACACAAAATTAAGTAGACTTCATATAGTGTGATAATAATAATAGTCAAATTAAGAGACTGATTGATAAAAAAGTATGTGAACAACTTATCTATGATTTACGTACCCAAATGATGATATACTACATAAAACAAGATCTGAATAAGCATTTACTGGTTTTGACGTGTAGATATGCATGTATTTATTCCCGGACAAACATATGTATATCTCCTAATAAAATATATAGAAGCCTATATCCGAAGAAGTATATATATCTTTATCCCACAAATAGAAGTGTGTAATGTTCTCTCTAAATCGAGCGACGGGTAACTAGGAAAAGTGAAGAATAGATAATCTTTGATAATTATGTTATAGTGAACCTTAACATATCAAGTTAACCCTAGTTTAAATCATCGTTACCATTAATGAACGAAGAGCATTTAAAGGTTTAAAAGAAGGTAGAAGCCTGGTGGAGAGTCTGGCGAACACATGGTCACTGCTGTAGTTGTCCCTCAGTTGATCACAGCTGCTCGACAAGAGTTTCACACACACCAGGTAGATCAAAATCCTTCTCTCTTTCTTCTTGGTCACGTTTATGCGCTTGTGTTATTCTTTTTAGTTGAACGAACTGGCGTGTTCAACAAGGCTAGAACTTATTCCTGTAGCTCATGGATCTTCCAGATTTACTCGTTCTTCTTGTGGGAAGAACTGTACTCCTGCTGCATTGCCCTGTCTTTGCCTACCTTTCCCTTGGCTTGGGCAGGTAGAACCCTTTTTGTGATGGGGTGATGGTAGAAATTATTTGTTTATTTATTGTGAAGCCTGTAGTTACACTAACATTATGGGAAAGATGCTTCTTGATCGGGGAAGACATTCTAGATTTATTGGTAATAGGTTTAACCTCAGGCATGGCCTGTTGAGGCGCATAATAGGGAATTACTGTTTGGGGAATGCTTAGGGAATTTGAAGGTTGTATGGTGGTGGTTAGTGAGGAAAGTAGGTAAGGGAATTTTACTTGTTGGCTAGCATGGCTAATTGAATTTGTAATATGATTACAAGCCTCGATGGGGGGGTATTGAGGGGGTTGGTGAGGAACTTGCATAAACAGTTCCTCACTGTAATTTAGCACTGGGTTGCACAGTTCTTGGTCGAAAATTGGAGGAGCGTTTTCTAGCTTGCTCTTCACTCGGTGTCGTTGAGGTTGGACCTGGGTGGTGGAGGGCCTGGTTTGTAGTGGTTGACTTCTTTTGCTAGCAATACGGCATGAGTTGAGTGAGTTGCTGAAGACGGGAGCAGATGCGTAGCTGGCTTTGGCTTTTGATGGCCAATCCCCGTGAGCTATCTGGTGATAGCTCTCCCCCGGGTATCTGAAAGGGGTGTGGTCCCCCTGTAATAGGGGTGTCTCTGGTGATAGCTATCCCCCTGGTATCTGAAAGGAGTGTGTCCCCCTGTAATAGGGGTGTCTCTGGTGATAGCTGTCCCCCTGGTATCTGAAAGGGGTGTCTCCGGGTAGATGGGACTCGATAGCCTTGGCGGGCAACCTATCTAGGGGAAAAAACTCTACACAAATAACCGATGTGCGACACGCTAATCGGTGCCACTTACAGGTGGCGATTTTTATAACAGATAACAGATCTCAGTGTATATATATGGAGGTTAAATGACAAATACGTGTGATCAAAATAATTATGTAGTAAAAATCGATAAGAAAAATTAAACAATGGAACACCAAGCTTTCGTCTATTCTCTAAACACATCTTCAGGGTAGTTACCCTATACACACATATATATATATATATATATATATATATATATATATATATATATATATATATATATATATATATATATATATATATATATATATATATATATATATATATATATATATACAGTATATATTTATATATAAATATATACTATTGCTGGCTTTGTGTCTTTCCTCTCAACTCTGCCTTGAATAACTATGAAATACCTCCAGAGAATGTCGAAACTACTGTACTATTATAATAAATACCTCCCTTCCGACATATGCCTATATGTTCTTGTTATGCCCTGTTTTTCTACAGGTTTAACTTGGGTAATGTGAGTTCTGAATGACTGGGTATAGAAGGCTGCATGCACAATACAAGGTATGAGGAATAGAGAACACACAATAAACACACGGTAACACGACACAAGTTCACGTTTATTGAAATAAAGAAATAAAGAGCATAGAAAGATAGTTATATTCGCACAAAACAAATGATAGAAGGGAACTGCTAGCATTAGCGGATCTGGATGGAGCCTAGTCTCCCACTTCCAACGTTCAGGTATATTCTTCTGATCACGGGTTTAATTAGCAAGTTTATATTGTACTGGAAGACCTCAATATATTCGTATAATTCAATGTCACTGATTTTACCTCTTGCTGGCTGGTCGCGTGCCCACGTAGCAACTCACAGTTAGGATTAGACACGCGTATATTATAGAACACGGAAATCTCTAGTAACCTCATGGGGGTACTGAACTAAGTTTGATATTCTTAAGGCAGAAATATGTAGAACACAAATCAGTGGGCGAACGTTAGATATCACTAGAGTTTTAATATCTGAATAAGGTAATTACGAGAGTCAAGGTCGCCTGTTAATTAAAAAACACTGATCGCTTAGTACGTCCCAAATGGAATGGTTAAATATGAATTACACTGGGCAAGGTCTTAGCCACTTTATAGAAAGTTAATAGGTGAGTATCAAGCTAGTACTATAACACTTAGTACTAGTAACATGAATCTTGAATAGTATGGGTAGATCTGGTCCTGGTTATCTTGCTTCCGGTGATGTTGGGGGCTAACGACTGGTTCCTCGGCCGTCCAGATGGTCCAAAATGTAGGAAGTTCTCAAGTCGGATCTCTTGATGATCGTTGCTGGCTACACACTTATATACCCACGAATTTGTGTGAAGGTTATAAGGTGCACGTTAGGACTTGTACATGGACAGATGCTTCTATCAGTCTTCTCTGCCACGGAGTCTGCCGGATCTGGAATCTCTCAACTCCGGAACAACACAAGGGCAGAGCTAGAGGTAAACTGCAGGGTAGTGACCACTGGTTGGTGTCTAGCTTTCAACTGATTTGACTGGGGGCGGGAGTTAGATTTATAGGCTCGGTTCTGGACCCTGTAGACAGTAGGGATCTCGAGTCTTATGGACTTAATTGAGCTCTCAATAGATATGGGGACTAGGTAAGATGGTATTTACTGTTGTGGCACAGGGCGATAGGAAGCCTTTATATTTTCATATAACTGAGCCTTAGTAAGAGGTACTATTTTGGCTATACTGGACGTATTTAGGGGAGAGAGACTGGATCTACTTTGCGAGGAGGATGGGGACAGCTGTGATAGGAGCGTCTCTCTAGATTGTTCAATCTTCATTCTATGGTATAGCTGAGGTGCTAATTTAGTGATCAGAGCATGCAAGAAAGGTAAATGGTTTATTGTGAGGTAATAGAGGTTAGTAAAGGTGTTAGTCATTCATGGTTAGTTCATTGATAGGAAGAATTCCTGTGCTACCTGGCAATGACTCGAAAGTCAAAACAGGGGCCAGGTATACCTCCGCGGGGTGGGGGTCTCCCTCCTCGGGTGGGCAAAAAGGGGGAGCTGGGCGCCCTCTCTCTGATATAGTCGTCCGGCGGCTGTGGCTAGGGGCTTGCCATATCACCAGTGTTTGTAATAACCCTCTGTGTATGAGACAGATGTGAGTGTCTTTAATACCAAAACCGAAGGTGCCTTAACTAGCTGGCTTTACTCGGCTGGTTGTTAATTGTAGGGTTTGCTGGATATGGTGGAGACTGGGTTGCTAACTCTGCCACATTTATCTGGAAGTATGGCAATAGAAGTTAGTTACTGGCGGGGCGGCTAGCCTCGCACCGACGACCATTGGGTGCAGGGTTGTGAATGTGTTGTAAGAGAATAGATGGCATGCAAGGGGCTAGTAAAGTTCTAATGTTGTTCTGGCCTACTAAGTGAAGGTAGGCTGGATAGGAGTATATATATAAAAGGTTGGAGAGCGTTAGTAACGGACAATTCAAGGATCTTCAAGAGGTATGAGAGAGAGGCTAGGTCGGACAAGAGTCGAGAAGCGCGGGTGTCTTAATGAGAGGGGGGGGAGAGTTCAAGGGCTACAGGGAAATTTTGCCCCTAAGGTCCCTGGGCGTGGGGGTGGCATTAGGCTACAATTTATATGGAAGTTTGAAAAGGCAGTAGAATACGTTAGCCAAATGCTACCGGGGAATGCAACTATGGGGTGGTATAGGAGTCTGGAAAAGATAGAGTTATGTGATCAGTCCGAGGGTTATGGATACTATTAGTTGGCCCTGGGAACTGCGTTTTCTATTAAATATAATATCAACAACAGCGGCAGTTCGTAGGGGTACTTAGTTATTGTTTCGGGGTACTTATGACAGATACTGATAACCAGGTTATCTTATATAATCTCTGGTTGGGGTAAGAGGTGTAAGACACGAAGTAAATTGGCGTAGTGTGGACTGTGGATACGAAGGGGGCAAGGGGAAAACGTATGACAATTGTGGAAAGTAAATGGAAAAAGGTGAACACAATGGCGGATAAAATACTTAACCTAAAGGATTGCATACATCGATGAACGATGACATTATAGTCGTCGTCCTAATAAGGTGATGAAACCTGGTTGATCTGTACTTGGCATAATACGACACAAGGACACTGCCGCTATGTCGCATCAATGCTGGTGGCAGTTAATATTATAGACTTAGTTACTAGAGGAACAATGCAAGGGGTGACTGAGCACGGGTTACACATATCTATACTCGTCATGAAAAATGATATAAGAGGTCTAGGGACAAGCGTGGGTGTTTGAACTTCTAAGATATATAACATCTACTTCTCGGATGCAAGAACATACATAGATATAATTATGGCTGTCTGATGTGTTGGCATTGGCTCAACGTCGGGACAGGCATGGGTGTTTTTAATATGAATGTATATTCCTGTTCATCATCTTTGTAGCAAGGACAGTGCCGCTATGTCGTATCAATGCTGGTGGCAGTTAATATTATAGACTTAGTTACTAGAGGAACAAATGCAAGGGGCGACTGAGCACGGGTTACACATATCTATACTAGTCATGGAAAATGATATACGGGGTCTAGGGACAGCGTGGGTGTTTTAACTTCTAAGATATAACATCTACTTCTCGGATGCAAGAACATACATAGATATAATTATGGCTGTCTGATGTGTTGGCATTGGCTCAACGTCGGGACAGGCATGGGTGTTTTTAATATGAATGTATATTCCTGTTCATCATCTTTGTAGTTAATAAGTGTAGGACACGAGGGGGTTAGTGTACGTGAGGTGTGGAAAATGGTCGGTTTAGAAAAGGTAATGGGTGTGTCCTGGAGCTGTTTAGCCCTGCGGGCTTGGGCCTGTCTGGAATGGCGGGCTCGGTCAGCTGGTCCTTTCGTTCTGTGGACCTTTCTTCCGGGTGTTTCTGTGTGGTGTTCGCTCGTGGCTTCTGTGGTGGGCTTCTTGTTCTGGGGCATTTTACTTCCCTCTCCTTCATTATAGGCTCGTCCTCGAGCCTCAAGGGTGAAGTTAAAAGAATCATAGTGATGGTGGGTCATTTTCAGGGTATTTAGAAAGTTCCACCAAACACGAGAGCGACGGTCAGGTTTCTTTTGCAGGTCAATGTATACCTGTAAGAATGTGTCCTCTGTGTTGTGGCGGGCGGCTGCCCGGGCTTGGTGTGGGTGTGGTACACGGGCCAAGTGTCCAGTGGGGGTCTTTACTTTAACCTTTCGTATGAATGGTTTGTAGCTTTCCCCCGTAGGGGTCGGAGTGAGGTGTGTGGGATTGCCAGGAAGTCTGTTTAGTGTGGTGAATGGGTTACTAACCGAAAGGGGATTCGCGCGTGACAACAGGGCTGGGGATGAAGGGGGAATGTGAGTCTGGGTTGTATTTGGTTTTCTTAGGCGGTGTTGTAGGTTGGGAATATATAGTGAGGCAATGCGCAAAATCGGTGAAGGTAAGGTGGGTGAAGGAGGTGTGTGGGAAGGAGGGGGTGTGTGTGTTGTGTGGCTTGGGTCCTTAGTGTCAGAACGGGGTGTTATTTTTGTATCGCTGTCTTTAAATCTGATGGGTCTGTTGATTATTCTACCTCTGGCGGTCCTGGTGGGAAGGTAGATGTTTGTCGTGGGACTTGAGTCGCTCGACGATGTTTTATAGTGAGGGGAAGCATGTTTTATAGGTAAATGACATGTGGGAGTTTTCTCGGGGGTGACTTTGGGGGGGGGTTTCTTAGGGGTTGGTTGGTTGGGGGTTCGGTGAGATGAGGAGGTTGGTCGGTGTGTGGGTGGGGTGGTGGGGATCGTGGAGGGGAAAGGGGCAGATGCGGGGGGGGCTAGACGGGGGTGGGGTAAGGAGTGTAGATTTAAGTTGGAGGGTTGGGGGTAGGGGCGTGTGTTGTTTGATGAGGTTGGTGATTTGCTGGTGATTATTCGTCTTCTTTCCCTTTGTGGGGGAGAATTCGACGAAGAAGAAGAAGAAGGAGGAGGAGGAGGGTAGTGGTCTGGCAGCCCTACGGAACTTGGTTAGTAGGGTGTGTTTTCTGGAGGTTTTAAACGATGTTTGTCGTGGGCGTAAGTTGTAGCGTGAGGTTACTGAGGTAGATTGTGTGGTGCGGTTGGGTGTGTACTTGGTTTGGGGTGGCGGTGGTGGTTTTCTCACTGTGGTGCCTGGTGGAGGTATGTCAGGGCTAGACGGGAGGGTTTCTGTTGTGGTCGGGGTTGTGGGTGGAGGTTTTTGTACTTGGATAAGTTGGGGAGGAACTTGACTATCAGAAGTGAAAGAAGGTGTCATGGTGGAAGAGGGTGTGATATTGGGGGCTTGGGGTTTGTGGAGGTTAGTTGGGGGGTATGGTGAGAAAAGATTTGTCGGTTCGGTGCTGGAGGGCTTAGGTCCTTAGGGGTTTGTATGGGAATATTCGTAGCCTGAGTGAGGGGGTGAGTAGGGGTATTTAATTTAGGGTCGGACGTGTGGGGTGGGGTAATGTCTTGTGGCTTTAGAGGTTTAAACGCTCGGACGAATCTAGTTCGGAGCGTGCGAGTTACGCCGTGATAGTCGATGGTGACTTGAAAGGCATTTGGGACTTGTATTACGGTGTAGGGTCCGACATAGCGAGGGCCTAACTTGTTGGTGATAGGGAGGTTGGCTACCATTACAGTGTCATGGATGGCGAAAGGGTTTTTTTCATCGATGTTATCAGTTTTGGTGTCTTGACAGATCTGGGCGGTATGGAGGGTGTTTTGCAGATGTTGCAATGGGTCAATTGTGGAGGTGGTGGAGGGAAGGTGAGCGTGGTGGTGGAATGGCAGTAACAGGGGGGGTACACCGTAAACACGTTCATGAGGGGAAATACCGTCTTCCCGAGGACAGGTGTTCATACCCCACTGTATCATCTTTAGTTGTGATGGCCAGTCTGAGGTATTAAGAGCAATCATTCTTGTACATAACTGGTTGTTGATGGTGCGATGGCTGCGTTCGCAGATAGCATTTCCTTGAGGCCAGTACGGGGATGAGTGTTTAATCTTGATACCGCATTGTTGGGTGAATTGTTGCCAAACGTGTCCACTAAACTCGGGGGCATTGTCCGATAGAAGAGCAAGGGGAAGGCCGAATATAGGGAACACTTCGGTGGCAAGCAGTGTGTGGCGACTGTGGTGGCTGTGTGGTCTTTAACTGGGCAGGCTATTAGAAATTTTGAATATACGTCTACAAATGTGACGATATAGCGGTTGCCAGCGTAAGAAGGGAACGGGCCCATGATGTCGAGGGATAGGACTTGGAACGGTTTTTTGGCAGAAATGGTACCAGCTGGGCCTGGGGTGCGTGATCTATCCTTTCCCAATAAACACGGTTTGCAGGATTCTGTCACTCGTTGTGCAATTTTGGAGGGGTTGGGGGTCCAGTATTGGTCTGTGAAGATCTTTAACATTTTCTTTTGTCCAAGGTGTATGCCGTTTCCCTCGTGGATGGCAATCATGTAGTCGTGGGCTATGGTGGGGTCCAAGATTATGTGACCAGTGTCTGTGGCAAGTTGATCTCCCCAGCGAGTCAGTCTCCTGAAGACGTTTAACGGTATCCAGGGGGGTCTGATTCGTGCTTCCCAAGATTGAATTAGGGAGGGGGCTGGGGGGGCATTCTGTCGGGAGGTGGGGGTAGATACCAATTGAGTGTTTTGTAAGGCGGCTAGGTTGGTGGGGGGGTCTTTTGGTACTGGCAAACGTGACAGGGCGTCTGCATTAGTATGGAGTTTGCCGGGACGATATTGTATTGTAAAGTCGTAGTCCTCTAGTGTCTCTCTCCAACGTACCAAAATGGCTGAGTTGGTTTCGCACCTACGCAGCCATTGTAAAGATTGATGGTCGGTAATTATTTCGAGTTTTGCGCCTAACACAAATGACCGGAAGTGGCTGAGTGCCCAAATGATCCCTAAGCACTCTCTCTTGGTGGCTGCGTAATTCTGTTGGGGTGGGGTGAGTGTGTAGCTGGCATACGCTATCACATGTTCCTTTCCATCTCTGAATTGAGCTAATACTGCACCTATGGCGTACAGAGATACGTCGGTATAAAGACGGAAAGGTTTCTGGTAGTCAGGGAAAACGACAATAGGGGCTTGGATTAGCTTTTGCTTCAAAGTGTTAAACGCGAGGTCTCTTTCAGGTGTCCAGGCGAACGGGGTGTCTTTGTGGGTAAGTTGGTGGAGGGGTCTGGCTATGGTGGCAAAGTGGGGGACGAAACGTCTGTAGTACGTGGCTAAACCTAGAAACGAACGTATTCCTTTAACCGTGGTGGGTGGGGGTTGGTTTTGTATGGCTTGAAGTTTCTTTGGGTCTGGCGCAATACCATGTTCAGATATCACGTGTCCGAGAAAATCTACCTTATTCCGGGCAATCACGCACTTTGAGGGTTTTAATTTCAACCCGGCGGCTCGGATTCTTTGCAGGACTTGTCTCAACCTGAGGAGGTGTTCTTCCCAGGTTGGAGAGTACACAATAATATCGTCCAGATAGGCTAGGCAGGTTTCCCAGGTTAGGCCATGCAATACCGTTTCCATCAAACGGGAGAAAGTGGCGGGTCCGTTACAGAGGCCAAAAGGTAGGACGTTAAATTCATAGTGATGGCCACCACTAGTGGAAAATGCTGTTTTCTTTGGTCCTCGGCCTTGATAGGCACTTGCCAATACCCTGCTTGCAAGTCGAGGGTAGTGAACCATTTGGATCCGTATAGGGAGTCAAGGGAATCGTCTATTCGGGGTAAGGGCGTAGCGTCTTTAATGGTTATGTCATTTAACCTCCTGTAATCGACGCAAAAACGGGTTGTCCCATCTTTCTTTTTGACTAAGACAACAGGGGAAGACCAGGGGCTAATGGACGGGGTGGCAATCCCGGCCTCTAACATTTCCTGGACTTGGCGTTCCTCTTCCTGACGTTGTATGGGGTTCTTTCTACGGGATGGTTGTCGTATGGGGGGGCCTGTGGTGTTAATGATGTGTTGTTCTACATCCGTCTGTCCGATTTCGGTGGGTTGTTGGGCAAAGACGTCACTGAATTCCATCAGTAGGTCGTACATGCCGTTCTTTTGGTGGTCAGATAGTGTCTCAGGAAGAGGGGGCAATTGGAGGCTGGTAGGGGTGTCGTTACAATGTATGGGGAGGTCATCGAAAGTTTCGAGATCTCCTATAATGAGACCTTTCGGTAATGTCAGGGGTTCCTCTGAGATATTAGCCACGAGAATGTGGTTGATACGAGCGGGAATGATGGCGGGTTGTAAGAGGCAGCGATGGGGGTTGGGGGATGTGTTAGTGGGGGAAAATACCATGTGAGTTTGGGGTATGGGCCGCAGGTTCACCCATTTTTGATGGTGGGGGGGAATTTGGCATTTATCCTGAACTACCGCTGGGCTAATGATGGTGGGGGATTGACTGGCGAGCAGGTGCTTGGTACTTATAAGGGGGGCAAGGTCACTTTGGTGGGGGTCACGCGTGAGGGGGGGATTAACGGCGCGTGTGAGAGGATCAGTGGGGCGCGGTGTGAGGGGGTTAGAAAACGGGATTTGTTGGAGGGACTGCGGAGGGTTGGTGGGGGAGCGTTGTCGGTGGCAGTAACGGTTTGTTTAGAGGTTATCTGGGGTTGGTGGGTTTGTCTGTCATGAGGGGGTGAGTCAAGTGTGGGGTTTTGAAGTTTATTAGGGGTGTGAATTGTGGGGGGGTGGAAGGGAGCTACTGACGAAAAACTGTCACAAGGGGGATTGGGGGGGTGGTGGAATAGCTGGGCATTTCTGGGGGCATGGTGGGAACATGGTTGTGTCCCTCGGTCGGCACGCGTGAGGGGGGGATTAACGGCGCGTGCGGGCGGTTCAGAAGGGTGCGAGGTGAGCGAGTTAGAAAACGGGATTTGCTGGGGGGACTGCGGAGGGTTGGTGGGGAAAAAGTTAGGTGTAGAACATGGGTTATTGGTGTAGGACTGGTGTATTGATTTGGGGTTGTTAACATTTCTGGGGGCATGGGGGAAACATTGTTGGGTACATTGGTCGGCATTTTCTCTGGAAACATGTGTACATAAACATTGGATAGAATTAGGTTTACATATATCAGAGTCTGTCCTGAAAACATGGGAGGATTTATTCTGGACAGAGTTACGAGAATTGAGGGGATTACCGAGGGGGAGTTGCTTGGACTTGTCTTCTTTCGTTTGTTGAGGCATTTTTTTACTGAATTGAGGGAGGTTTTGAGAGATCTCGGGGCAAGGGGAGGTTTTAGGAGTAACCTTAGTGCTAGCTGCAACTTGGTAACCCTGAATCAGGTTTTGTTGAGGGGGAGGTTGTTTTTTCTTTTTGGGAATGGGTTTCTGCGTGATTGGTTTGTCAGAGGCTTTGGGCTGGAATTTGTTTTTGAATGAGATCAGCCTTTGGCCGCAGTCAATCTGGGCCTCTAGTTTTTGAAGGAGGTCAAGTCCAAGGAAACCATCATAATGTTTACAGTTGGAGGAAAATACTGTAAATGTGTGATAACAACGAGCATGGGGGCCAGGAGTGGTTACTGATAGGGGTAAAGTGTCTCCTAGGAGATTTAAGTAAGTATCAGCAGCTGAGATGAGTTCTGTTTTGGTGTTTAACAAAGGGCCAAATCGTCGGGGATGTTTTTCATAGTAAGATTTGAACAAACATGACTTGGCAGCTCCCGTGTCGATTAGCAAGCGGACAGGAATGTCCTTGATTTTGGCCATGTAATAAATGGGGGCAGTGCGACTAGTTATGGCGTCCCCCGCCGAGCCCATCGTGGGCGGGGGATACTTTAAAAATCCTGGGGGTCGGTATCTACCTCTTCCAGGGTTTCCTCGGTATCGTCTGAGGTCATGGTATGGGGGGCAATTTCTTCCTCTTGTCCCCACTCCTCTTCATTTACAGAAATGCGAGGAGTAGAGGGGCGAGGTTTGGCAGAGTCACGAATTTGGTGGAGGGCACACTGAGCATTACAGGCAGGGAAATCATAGGGGTTGATAATGACTAAGGTAGGGTTTTTACTTTGGTAGGTGTTGTAGTTGCTGTTCCGGTTGAAGATTCTGCGTGGCTGGGACGGTTGGAACCGGGGTCTACTGGGTTGGGGCTTGCCGGAAGGGTAGGTGGGTATGTTGTTGAAAGATGAGGCTGGGTAGGCATTGTTGGGGTATTGGTGGTTGGTTTGCTGCGGGTGCGTGGGAAACCTCTTGATTGCAGCGATTTGGGTGGGCGCTTCTGTGCGCACGGCCAAAATACGTCGGATCGTGATGAGGTCTTTTTTGTATCCGACGAAATCGTGCACCCGGAAATGGTTTTTTACTGCTGAGGGCAATATCGACACAAGGTTGACCAGAATTTGCTGTTCTTGTTGGATTTTGGTCAACGTGGGGAAAGAATTTTTTATGTGTTGGGCAAGCTTACTCACTGTGGTATCTAGATCGCCTTCGAATTTCGTGTCTAAGATACGGGTGTGGGCCACGAAAACGCCCAACGAAGGTTTAATGGCTTCTATCACTATTGTGCGAAAATCGTTCCAGGTGAGGTCAGAGTGCACTTGATAGGCCACCAGGGAAACGGCTTTTCCCAGGTGTGGTAATGTTACGGCTATTTTTTGTGCGTCCGTGGTATAAGTAACGTCAAGTAAGAGTTTCACTACGTCCATGAATACTTCGATCCCATAATTTGTTTCATCATAATTTGGGATGGAAGTGTGGGTAGGTTGCGCCATGATGTTCTCGTGTTCTAGCTGTTCCAAACTTGCAATGTAATGCAACCTTTTATCCGAATCAAGAACCACCGCTGCCGCCAATGTTATGCCCTGTTTTTCTACAGGTTTAACTTGGGTAATGTGAGTTCTGAATGACTGGGTATAGAAGGCTGCATGCACAATACAAGGTATGAGGAATAGAGAACACAAAATAAACACACGGTAACACGACACAAGTTCACGTTTATTGAAATAAAGAAATAAAGAGCATAGAAAGATAGTTATATTCGCACAAAACAAATGATAGAAGGGAACTGCTAGCATTAGCGGATCTGGATGGAGCCTAGTCTCCCACTTCCAATGTTCAGGTATATTCTTCTGATCACGGGTTTAATTAGCAAGTTTATATTGTACTGGAAGACCTCAATATATTCGTATAATTCAATGTCACTGATTTTACCTCTTGCTGGCTGGTCGCGTGCCCACGTAGCAACTCACAGTTAGGATTAGACACGCGTATATTATAGAACACGGAAATCTCTAGTAACCTCATGGGGGTACTGAACTAAGTTTGATATTCTTAAGGCAGAAATATGTAGAACACAAATCAGTGGGCGAACGTTAGATATCACTAGAGTTTTAATATCTGAATAAGGTAATTACGAGAGTCAAGGTCGCCTGTTAATTAAAAAACACTGATCGCTTAGTACGTCCCAAATGGAATGGTTAAATATGAATTACACTGGGCAAGGTCTTAGCCACTTTATAGAAAGTTAATAGGTGAGTATCAAGCTAGTACTATAACACTTAGTACTAGTAACATGAATCTTGAATAGTATGGGTAGATCTGGTCCTGGTTATCTTGCTTCCGGTGATGTTGGGGGCTAACGACTGGTTCCTCGGCCGTCCAGATGGTCCAAAATGTAGGAAGTTCTCAAGTCGGATCTCTTGATGATCGTTGCTGGCTACACACTTATATACCCACGAATTTGTGTGAAGGTTATAAGGTGCACGTTAGGACTTGTACATGGACAGATGCTTCTATCAGTCTTCTCTGCCACGGAGTCTGCCGGATCTGGAATCTCTCAACTCCGGAACAACACAAGGGCAGAGCTAGAGGTAAACTGCAGGGTAGTGACCACTGGTTGGTGTCTAGCTTTCAACTGATTTGACTGGGGGCGGGAGTTAGATTTATAGGCTCGGTTCTGGACCCTGTAGACAGTAGGGACTCGAGTCTTATGGACTTAATTGAGCTCTCAATAGATATGGGGACTAGGTAAGATGGTATTTACTGTTGTGGCACAGGGCGATAGGAAGCCTTTATATTTTCATATAACTGAGCCTTAGTAAGAGGTACTATTTTGGCTATACTGGACGTATTTAGGGGAGAGAGACTGGATCTACTTTGCGAGGAGGATGGGGACAGCTGTGATAGGATCGTCTCTCTAGATTGTTCAATCTTCATTCTATGGTATAGCTGAGGTGCTAATTTAGTGATCAGAGTATGCAAGAAAGGTAAATGGTTTATTGTGAGGTAATAGAGGTTAGTAAAGGTGTTAGTCATTCATGGTTAGTTCATTGATAGGAAGAATTCCTGTGCTACCTGGCAATGACTCGAAAGTCAAAACAGGGGCCAGGTATACCTCCGCGGGGGTGGGGGTCTCCCTCCTCGGGTGGGCAAAAAGGGGGAGCTGGGCGCCCTCTCTGATATAGTCGTCCGGCGGCTGTGGCTAGGGGCTTGCCATATCACCAGTGTTTGTAATAACCCTCTGTGTATGAGACAGATGTGAGTGTCTTTAATACCAAAACCGAAGGTGCCTTAACTAGCTGGTTTTACTCGGCTGGTTGTTAATTGTAGGGTTTGCTGGATATGGTGGAGACTGGGTTGCTAACTCTGCCACATTTATCTGGAAGTATGGCAATAGAAGTTAGTTACTGGCGGGGCGGCTAGCCTCGCACCGACGACCATTGGGTGCAGGGTTGTGAATGTGTTGTAAGAGAATAGATGGCATGCAAGGGGCTAGTAAAGTTCTAATGTTGTTCTGGCCTACTAAGTGAAGGTAGGCTGGATAGGAGTATATATATAAAAGGTTGGAGAGTGTTAGTAACGGACAATTCAAGGATCTTCAAGAGGTATGAGAGAGAGGCTAGGTCGGACAAGAGTCGAGAAGCGGGTGTCTTAATGAGAGGGGGGGAGAGTTCAAGGGCTACAGGGAAATTTTGCCCCTAAGGTCCCTGGGCGTGGGGGTGGCATTAGGCTACAATTTATATGGAAGTTTGAAAAGGCAGTAGAATACGTTAGCCAAATGCTACCGGGGAATGCAACTATGGGGTGGTATAGGAGTCTGGAAAAGATAGAGTTATGTGATCAGTCCGAGGGTTATGGATACTATTAGTTGGCCCTGGGAACTGCGTTTTCTATTAAATATAATATCACAACAGCGGCAGTTCGTAGGGGTACTTAGTTATTGTTTCGGGGTACTTATGACAGATACTGATAACCAGTGTTACGGCAGGATCGGCAATACATATTCGGGATTCTTGATCGTAGGACAGAAATGGCTTAAGTGACAACGACACGCTCGATTCCAGTCCCAAATACTATATGCTCCAGACAACAAAAGCACCAACGCCCTACAGAATTATCGTCTACGGTAACGAGGTACCTTAACTCGGCGAAAGTGTACAACAGGGGTAGGCTATGAGGCTAAACTCCCTCAGACATTTATAGGTTACGTTATTACTAAAGAAATGCAATACTCAAGAAACTACGTTAATATTAAGCCTCTAATAATGTAGAATAGAAGCAGGCTAAAGGTATGACAGTGAAATGCTAAATGACAAATGTACACGCCTACTTGAAAGCGCGTGCACTACACTAACTGTCCCCTACTAATGCACTAGCATGTAGCATACAAGATGTTCATGATCCAGTAGATACCTAATAATACACATGGGAGGAACATAAACAGTAGTCACTTATTATAATAATGAATCTATACTTGGAATAACTAAAAGGTTGCAGGCAACAGTACTGCGCCGGTAGCCTACTACCGCATAGGCTACTTCGCTTCTCTCACTCTGTCTCCCCTCCGAGTCCGTATGCGCCCTACGCAACAGAACTCCGGACACAGCAGCAAAAACGACAGTGCAGTTAATTGATACATGAAAGTATTAATAGTGTTGTCTTGTGTGTGAGTAATGTGTATTGTAAAGTGTTATAGATATACTTAAGAGAGCTGCAATGCTAGTAAATAAAGATATATCCCACTCATCATCCCATGTGTTCTAGCTAGCAGGCCAAGTCACAGGAACAACGAGTCCCAGCACCGAAAGCGAGAACCCAGGAGAAGACTGTAGAGAACACAGTCTTGCTAAGGCAGCATCCCAGAAGCTGGGTGTGCTCAACCGCCTTAGGGGGTTCTTTTCCCCTGCACAGCTTCTTGCTCTGTACAGGGGCATAGTGCGCCCTTGTATTGAGTATTGTTCACATGTGTGGGGAGGTTCCTCTCACACTGCTCTCCTAGACAAAGTTGAAAGGAAGGCCTTTCGTATCATTAACTCCCGTCCACTCACCAACTCTCTGCAATCTCTCTCTCTCCGCCGCAATGTTGCATCTCTCTCGCTATTCTATCGCTACTATAATAATCAGTGTTCCTCAGAGCTATCCCAGTGCATACCACCTCCTTTACGTAGGGCACGTGGTACCCGTCTTGCAACTCAATCCCACCCCTACTCTGTGCAACTCTCCAACCCAAGAGTGAAACGTTACTCTCAAACTTTCTTCTACTCAACAGCTGAGCTCTGGAACTCTCTCCCAGAATCAGCCTTCCTCCCTTCCTATGACTTAAATTGCTTCAAACTCCGTGTGTCCAGGCATTTGGCTCGAACGTCCCTTGATTTTGGCCCTGTCACTCTTTCAACTATGGGGGAGGCACTCGCTATAGGCAGTTATGCCTTTTGCCTCCCTCAATCACATAGAAAAAAAAAAAAAAAAAAAAAAAAAACAAGGACAGATAAATTACGTTACTCTACTATACCGGCACTACGAGCGAGCTGTAGTCTCGGGTGCTACACCGCTCCTGGCTCGGTGCAAATCAAGGCTAAGTCCTCGTCCCTCTACAGACAACTCCTGGGCATGGTCGGGCTCTTACACATGGCACCAGTCTAGTCACAAATGGGATGATGAGCATATAACTCGTGAACATGTAGAACGTTCACCAACTATCCTCATCAAGAAGATCGCTGTTCACATTAACCCCTTAAATCTAATACATGTAATATATGCTTGTCCTAAGAGTAATACGAGAGGTGAGTGCTGAAACTCCTTTAGGACCTCAAGGGAAGGTTATGCATTTAAATAGAGAAGAATGAAATGAGAGTAATGTCGTCAGAGAGAAAGAGTGCAACCGTGAGAAGTGGGGAGAGAGAGCAAGGGATGTTAGAATCTCAAAGGTTCTAGGCAACCTAGTCCAGGAACACACAGCCAACCTCCAGGCAGTGTGCTGTACGACAACATGGGCCCAGCCCAGGCAGGCAACAATGGACTACCAACCCTATCGCGCCTAGCTATAAGGCAAGGCTGCCAACCAGTCCATACGTCTGGCAACCACCGGCAGCGGCGTGTTGCTACCCTCTTGCTCTGAAGCCCAACTCACTCTCTCTCTCTGAATTCCCATTATCCTATCTATCAACTTCTCTATTGATACTACATATTAAATGGAAGGTCTCGACATGGCTTAAAACAAAACCCACCACTGGTTAGCACATGACGAGACCTTTGCAGAGATACAAAGAACATAGTTATAAGTTGTCACACTCAATATACATAGCGGCTGACGGTAGCCAGATCACGGGCGGTACAGTGGAGTACCAAGGAGTACAATCAGGTTGCGTTGCCCAGCACTGGGGTGCGTCACACCAGGTTATCTTATATAATCTCTGGTTGGGGTAAGAGGTGTAAGACACGAAGTAAATTGGCGTAGTGTGGACTGTGGATACGAAGGAGGCAAGGGGAAGACGTATGACAATTGTGGAAAGTAAATGGAAAAAGGTGAACACAATGGCGGATAAAATACTTAACCTAAAGGATTGCATACATCGATGAACGATGACATTATAGTCGTCGTCCTAATAAGGTGATGAAACCTGGTTGATCTGTACTTGGCATAATACGACACAAGGACACTGCCGCTATGTCGCATCAATGCTGGTGGCAGTTAATATTATAGACTTAGTTACTAGAGGAACAATGCAAGGGGTGACTGAGCATGGGTTACACATATCTATACTCGTCATGGAAAATTATATAAGAGGTCTAGGGACAAGCGTGGGTGTTTGAACTTCTAAGATATATAACATCTACTTCTCGGATGCAAGAACATACATAGATAATTATGGCTGTCTGATGTGTTGGCATTGGCTCAACGTCGGGACAGGCATGGGTGTTTTTAATATGAATGTATATTCCTGTTCATCATCTTTGTAGCAAGGACAGTGCCGCTATGTCGTATCAATGCTGGTGGCAGTTAATATTATAGACTTAGTTACTAGAGGAACAAATGCAAGGGGCGACTGAGCACGGGTTACACATATCTATACTAGTCATGGAAAATGATATACGGGGTCTAGGGACAGCGTGGGTATTTTAACTTCTAAGATATATAACATCTACTTCTCGGATGCAAGAACATACATAGATATAATTATGGCTGTCTGATGTGTTGGCATTGGCTCAACGTCGGGACAGGCATGGGTGTTTTTAATATGAATGTATATTCCTGTTCATCATCTTTGTAGTTAATAAGTGTAGGACACGAGGGGGTTAGTGTACGTGAGGTGTGGAAAATGGTCGGTTTAGAAAAGGTAAATGGGTGTGTCCTGGAGCTGTTTAGCCCTGCGGGCTTGGGCCTGTCTGGAATGGCGGGCTCGGTCAGCTGGTCCTTTCGTTCTGTGGACCTTTCTTCCGGGTGTTTCTGTGTGGTGTTCGCTCGTGGCTTCTGTGGTGGGCTTCTTGTTCTGGGGCATTTTAGTATGTTAGCCAAACGCTACCGGGGGATGAGCAATATGGGGTGGTATATGAGTCTGGAAAGGATAGAATCATGTGGACTGTGGAGCTGTGGGGAAGAGGAGGTTAACTGTAGGTGTGTGCTTGACTGTGGATAAAAGTAGAGAAAAACATGGTGTATTATTACTCGTCAATACGATGGTTATGGACACTGTTAATCTGACACTATTTCTTGCTGACCTAGTTGTTCCTGGGAACTGCGTTTTCTATGACATATACACCAAAGAAAGCGGCAGTTCGTAGGGGTAGCTTCGGTATTGTTTCGTGGTGAAAATGCGTCGAGACAATGGTAAAAGAGGTTGTGTATACAATCTGGTTGGGGTAAGACTTAGAGTTACTGCATGGTGGCTAACATCTTCAGTCATTTCTGTCTAGGTCTTACAGGAATAATGGTTATATATACACTGGTGTACCCGTGTGTATCATAGTTTCTTATCAATTAGGACATGGGGTTTTAACATATTACTTTTCGGATGGAAGACCATACATAGATTTATGGGGGCGGTTGGTCTTCAGAAACTTAGTCTGGCAAGACAAGGTATTTTTAGGGGGTTAACATATTACTTCTCGGATGGAAGAACATACATAGATTTATGCCTGTCTTAACTGGTTGGCATTGGCTCAACCTAGGGACAGGGCATGGGTGTATTAAATTAAGGTGTATTCATGTTCATCATCATGTAGGTAGAGTCTGGCGGGTAAGAGGTGTAGGACACGAGGGGTAGTGGATACGTGAGGTGGGGGAGGGTTGTGAATTGTAAAGGGGTGGTTTGAGGCTAGGCGCCGCGCCGCTCGTGACCTAGGATAGTGACCCTTAATGCGCTGGACATAGGGGTGGCATTTCCCTACGATCGAACAGGTAGGGTGGTGTGTGCAGCGGGGTGTGAAGGATAAGCGGACAGGATGACCCAACACAGGCTACCACTGAGCATAGGGTCACGAAGCAAAATAGAGTAGTGTGGATTGTGGATACGAAGGAGGTGATTGGAAGACGTATAACAATTGTGGAAAAGTAAATGGAAGAGATGAACACAATGACGGATAAAAGATAATTAAACTAAGGATTGAATACATGCATGAATGACGACATTATAGCCGTCATCCTAATAGGATGATGAAACCGGGTTGGTATGCACGTGGCACAATACGACACACGGACAGTGCCGCTATGTCGTATCTATACTGGTGGCATACTCCGGTTAATATTATATATACACTTAGTTACTAGAAGAACAAGGCAAGGGGGGGCGACTGAGCACGGGGGTACATATATCTATACTCGTCATGGAGAGAGAGATACGAGGTAGCTTTCCTGCATCTCTCCTGATAATCGTCTGCAGATTGTTCATAGTGGGTTTATCTAAATCAACAGGCATAAATCACTACAAGAACGGGCAAGGGACACAAATTGATAGACGAAAAAACAACGTGAGGTTAGAAACATAGAATTGCTAGAATTGAGGGGGGACTATGATTGTTATATAACTAAATACAGGGCTGACATAATCACGATCTGATTTGGTGTGAAATGGAAGCTAAGGTGTCTTAGATCGCCTCGAACCTACACAATGAAAGTATTATAGCCTGTATGGTGGTTACATAATTAAATACATACTTAGGTGGTACATCAAGAATATCAGTGAGTAAAGTATTGTGGTTTGTATATTAGAAGACTGTGATTGAGAGACGTATAATATGTGGAATGAATTGAGAGAGAGAGAGAGACCAAATCGGGAATGGAAAAGGGGCCTGGGATCTCGTTGGGGATGGGAGTTTCGCTCTCAGGATTTTCGTTCCTGTGGCTCGTTAGGGTACTGATGGTGACAGTGTTGATGGTGGCGGAGAGGATACTGATGGTGATAGTGTTGATGGTGATGGAGAGGATACTGGTGGTGATAGTGTTGATGGTGGTGGAGAGGGTAGTGATGGTGATAGTCTTGATGGTGGTGGAGAGGATAGTGATGGTGATAGTGAAGATGGTGGTGGAGAGGATACTGTTGGTGATAGTGTTGATGGTGGTGGAGAGGATAGTGATGGTGATAGTGTTGATGGTGTTGGAGAGGATAGTGATGGTGATAGTGAAGATGGTGGTGGAGAGGATAGTGATGGTGATAGTGTTGGAGAGGATAGTGATGGTGATAGTGAAGATGGTGGTGGAGAGGCTAGTCAATTCAATTCAATTCTTCTTTATTTCGTAAAAACATATACATTGTACATAATTATACACGAGTTACATATTTACAAAAAAGGTTATCTATTTAAAATCATTGAATCAGGCATACGCCTGATTAATTTATAGTAAATTAACTCTTATATACAGAATTAAACGTTTAAAATGGTCTTCCATCTGTTTCACACTTAATTTACATGTATATAGTAATATTAATCCTATATACAGTATAATCCCAATGAAGGCTATGGAGGCAATTAAAAACCAACTTGAATACAAAGGTAAATTACTTAATGATAAAATAGCATATGGGAAAGGTGAAGGTGAGGAAAACTCATGCCCCCATATATGTAAGAAACAAAAGATGCAAAGATAAACAAATTAATACAAATATACCAAGATTTATATAAAAAACGCAAAAAAGAAAGAACACAAAAATAGGCCTTAAACAAAACAAATCTGACTGGTGAGAGTTAATAAGCATAATATATACAGGGCCCACGTCTGTCCTCTTGCCTTTGAACCCATTGTATTCTAGCTGTTATAATATCCAGACTTTCTTCCAATATACTAACATTATAAGTACTTCTAAAGCGCTTGATAGTGGTTGCATTAGTCGATGTTATAGTTTAAGAAGGACCTGTGTTATCCAGATTATGTAATACAGTAAACTACTTTATACACATTTGAGTCCCAAAGTTAGATTATATACTTAGAAATATCGTCTAATGGTAAGCAGAATAAGACAACAAATACGTCATCGTGCTGAAGGGGTTAAAGGCCCATTGGCATCAGATTGTACCCCATTTTCCACCATAAATCAACTAAGTACAGTTGCTCACATTAATTCGTGCCCGCTCTGTGATTGTGTGTATGGAAGTTAATATATTATGACCAACTTGCAAGAGAAAAGGATTACGTTTTATTTTGTGTTACTATTATTATTTATATTATTATTGTTTAATTAGGTTTACTCCCTACACTTCCACCAAGTATACAAAACTCAAGATCCCCCTTCTAAATATGTGTGTACATTTTCGGTAGAAAAATGTTCCAGCGAAGGTCGGTACCTCCTGTATTGCAGGCTCGCTATCGCTCGCCATGGAAAAATATTCAACATCTAAATGGCATGAAAATATTTAAATTGACAAGGAAATGTCTTATCATTGCCAAACTAATGGGGTGAACATCTTAAAATATCAAAACTAATGGGACTAAACATGAGGGAGAAGGGAGCTAGAATAACAACTTTAAGGCATGATGCATAATATGTATAACCACGTATAATATTATACTGTATATTATATATTTGTCTTTAAGTCTAAATCAATTGACAAAACTATTAGTTAGCTCATCGATGAACTAGTTGGTATTTTGGTGCTATAGATAAGCTTAGAGACAATGTTTTTTTTTTGTGTGTTTTTTTTTTTTTTTTTGGTGGGAATGCTATTGGGAGTAGGCCTATATCATTGTCATAATCCATTCATAACGTCATAAGCGTATTGTCATATCAACGATATAAATATATTTTGATTAATAAAATAGTTACCGATTTTGGGAAGGAATACAGGAATATGTACAGCTGCCCACATAGTTTCTGTTCATCTCTGTGATCTTAGGCATAGAAATAGAATACGCATGATTGAATTAAGAGTGTAGTTTCTTATGCAGTGGTTAACTCATCTGATTAGTCACCTGATAATTAAATTACCACACTTACAATTCATTCATACTATTCTACTTTCATACATAAGATCACTAAGAGGAACTGAACTTATGTGGACAACTGTACATAATTTTGCGCATAATTTTAGTCATTATATTATTTCCAAAGACCTAATATGACCTATAAGCATTACTTTGACATTCCATATCGAATATTAATGACTAAATAGGATAATTATGTTTTAGAACTGGTTTCGAATACTGTCTTGTTTGCCAACCTGGGCTGTTATATATTGGACCAAGACAAACCTACAGTCACCCATTAACCCTTGCCCACTCGGATGCCATAGTCTCTAGCCCACTCGTAAGAATTCGTGATCCCCCTATGTTTTTCTTCATGCAATTATAAAATTCTGGATTGATATTTGCATAGAACTTGATTTTCAATAAATAGTATCTATTGTTTTGCAATTGATGTATAGAACATTATATTCATAAGTTTGTTTCCTGAGATATACTTCCATAATATGAAATAGGTAAAGTTCTCGACTATATATAAGTGGGCCAGAGACTATGGTATCCGAGTGTACCAACGACGTCCTTTTTTATTTAATTTCAGCTACATTTTGACGATTTTATTAAGCTTGGGAAGGATATAATTATGGTAGCTGAAAGGATTCATTGAGATAGTCTGTAGTCTGTTAATGGGTAGACGTCCTTCCTAAACTGAATAAAATTGTCTCATAATTGCCAGAATATGATGAAAAGGACGTCACCGGTACTGAAGGGGTTAAAATTCGTGGACCTATATATTTCTAATTATGGCAGTATATCTTTGGAAAGGAATTGGTGAATATGATTGTCTATACACCAACTACAAAACGACATACACTATTTACCCAAAAGCAAGTTCCATCCAAAAGGTTAATCCAGGTTGAGATTCGCCAGGCAAGTTGACAATCTCGGTCGCCATACACGTCAGCTTGCGCCACTGGAGGTAGGTACAAGAGTCCTACTACAAAACCAGACAGGCGCTTACAGCAGGCGTTGGGATAGGACTGGCGTGGTGGTGGAAGTGAAACCCCACGACCAATACCTGGTAAAGATTGATGCATCGGGCAGAGTGACCCTGAAGAATCGGCGGTTCCTGGGACACATTCAGGGTCTGGCGCGCACCAGCAATCCCATGAATTCACCTCCACCACTTCCATGCACACAGCGGCGACATACCACCAACAAGATGACCATTGGACCGAGAACAGCAGCCCCATGTCCACGTCCATGTGGCCACTATCAGTCCGTTGCACCTGATCCTGATCCTTCACCGACCAACATGCAGGATAACACATCTGCTGTAGATATGACGCCAACGCATCCACAGGCGCACCATCAGAATGCAGTGACGCCACTGCTCTCGCCTCCGGAAGACGACCCATCCATGCCCACACAGAACACCCCTACGCAGGACCCACCTCCACGCCAGCACACTACTCCCGTTTCACCACCCATGAGACCACGACGGGAAAGAAGGCAGTCAGCGTATTTAAGGGACTATGTGGTAGAGTAATAAGTTTCCAGCTGGAAACTGGGGGGGATGTCGGGATATCCACATAGTGACTAAGTGATCCTTATGGATGATGAGTTGTGGGGTAAAATGTTATTACTTAAGTTTACTGTAGTTCACTGTGTTCATATAATTTATGTTACATCTGTTATGCTTCTGTCTAATTGTGTTTATTTGTTATTTCAGCCAGGAGCATTCGTTATGTTGATGAGGAATACAAATTTATAAACAACATCCGAATGCCCTTTGACCACACACACACACCGTCCAGAGAGAGAGAGAGAGAGATCAGGAAGTATCTATATATCTAGTACCGGGTATTTGCTTATATATCTTGCATTCCATCACTCGCACTACTGTTTATTTCCCACACTCACACCATTGTTCTATCTAGTATCTCTAATAATAATAATAATAATAATAATATTTATTCAGTTAGCAATTTACAGAGTTGGTACCACATAGTATGTTACAAAAATATGACATGTACCAGCCTTGCATAATTCCAACTAAGGATAGCCCAATAAGGCCATTAGGCGTATTTCCATTGGGGTCCTTGTGGGATTAGGTTAGCTGGGGAAAATGGGGAGGATAAAGAAATAGATACTTTAGAGAAAGTATTTCTAGGGGGTTATTTTAAGATACCTTACATCCTATAGTAAATATCAGTATTCCGTAATCAGTAATCATTTCAGTTTGGTTTGTCTATCTCTATGTCGCATTTAGTAGTAGACATAAGCTTGGTGCTCCCTTCTCGCAGCTGTCCGGTCCAGGTGTTCCTTCAGGCTACGTCTGAAGGAATACAGTGTTCTCTTTTCACGGACTGACTGGGGTAGGTCGTTCCAGTCTTTGATGGCAGTGAAGAAGAATGTTTGCTTACCCTGTCCTTGGATTCTCGGGACCTTAAAATTAAACATCCTGTTTCTTGTATTATGTCCACTCCTCTCATTTGCTTTAACAAAATCATTCTTTAGATACTCTGGAGCTCTGTCATAGAAAATTTTGAAGGCATTAGTGAGCCTGATTTGTTTGGCCCTGTCAGAGACATTGAGCATACCTAGTGACTGAAGTTGTTCCTGGCCAACATGTGATCTGGGTCCTAGGTTCAGCATGAACCTAACCATTTTATTTTGAGTGACCTGAAGTTTGTGCTGTGCTGATTTAGATGATGCAGAGTACCAGGATGACACAGAATAGTCAAAATGACATTGAACAAGCGCTTGGCAGAGGGTCTTTTTGGTCGCCGCGGGCAAGCATCCCACCTGTCTATACAGGTATTTTATACGTGCTCTACACTTACTCAGGATAGATTCCAAAATTGTTTCACCTGACAAACTCGCGTCCAGTTTTAGTCCGAGATATTTAACTTGTGACACTGTTGTTATAGGAATATCATTACAGTTGACCGAGAAGCCCACAATGTCTTTCAGTTTGCGTTTTGTTCCACATAAGATGGCTTCCGTCTTGCCCAGGTGAAGAGATAGTCTATTGTCCACTAGCCATTCACTACATGATTCTAGTTCTTTGGAAAGTGAAGCGGCAATACTTATTGGGTCTTTTCCTGAAACCAGAAGCACGCTGTCGTCTGCATACAGTAATAATTTACATGAGACGCTCAGTTCCATGTAGTTCACATAACAGAGGAAGAGTAAGGGTCCTAAGGGACCAAGGATGCTTCCCTGCGGGACCCCACAGTTAATTGGCATAGGATCAGATATATTATCAGTATATATACAGTATCTAGTATTATCTACGACTCTTCTACATACTCTCAGTAGCCTATCTATCTGCCTATTTTTCGTAGGTTTAATGGAATCCCAATGTAATTATTACATGATACAGTTTTAACGAGTTAACCTAAATACGGAAATTAAAAAAGAATAACCCATTGAGTATCTAAAAAACTATTTCACATTATGTTCTGATTTTCATTACGCGATTTTATGCAGTTTAGGAAGAATGTCATCAATAAAAGAGTAAATACAATCTCGTTTAATCCTCTTAACTCCCACAAGTTCTTCCTAAAGTGAGTACAATTGTCTAATAATTAGCCTACAAGTGTTCAACGAGGTTATCCAAGATCAACAGGTAGACACAATAAGGATACGAAGGGACATCGATAGGCCCTGGCAAGATTTTGGATGGTCACTATGCCCCATATCAGGGTTAAGGGGGAATGGTTGTTGTTTTTTATGCCCCCCCCCCTCCCCCTTCTCACTCATATTTAGCCCCATTATTTTTCAGATTTTAAAACGTTCGGGTTAACTGTGTTGGTGGTGTAATGGTTTAGAACTTTATATGCTTATGTTCTGGGTGTGGTGTCCCGAGTTCGAATCCCGGGAGGACCATATAGCTCTCATTAATTTATTCAAGTGCCTTTGGGTTTGTAATGGAGGATTAATGTTAAGAACGGAGTGTTCCTTAATTCTTATGTCATTATTAAGACTTTTCGTTTAATTTAGGTGTCAATATTTTTCCTTGCGAGCGATAGCGAGCCTGGAATTTAGGAGGGACTGGCCTTCGGCCGGGACATTTTTCTACCGAAACATGTACAAATAAATATAGAAGGGGGGTCTTGTTGTTTTTATAAGTTTGTGCTGGCTATCATTAGACGATATTATTCAGAGTAGGAAGGGTATATAAAAGTCAGAGGGCTGATTAAAGCCACTCTAACAGCTTCCTCTCTCTCCACCTCCCCTCTCTAGGCCTATACACTCTTCAGAAAATAGGAAAAGTAGAAAGTAGCCACGAGGTGTCATTGTAAAGGCTTATCCCTCAATACCTTCACCTGGGCCAGTCTTTTACCCTTATAACGCCCACAGATCCTTCCTAAGTTGTATAAGATCGAGTAATGATAACCAGAATATCCTGTTGAAATGCGCCATAGAGCTTCAATTGCTTAAATGCGATAATCTCCCAAAATACTTCAGAGTTTGGTTTTTAAGGGGGTGTTATAATACTGGACCTTCTCTCCCTCATGCTTAGCCCCATTAGTTTTGATATTTTAAGACGTTCGCCCCATTAGTTTTGAGATTTTAAGACCTTTCGCTCCATTTTGTTTGTCAATTATAAGACCTTTCGTGGCATTTAGGTGTTGATTTTTTTTTTCTCTCCTGGCGAGCGATATCGAGCCTGCAATTGGACCGGGGAATTTTTCTACCCAATAAATGCAGAAAATTATCTCGAAGGGGAGGGGGGAGGGGGGGGGGGGTATTTTATTAAGCTTGATGGAGGTCTAGAGAGGAAAAAATAAATACATACTACTACTACTAATAATAATATTGATGATGATGATGATGATACAAATAAATAAAACTTAATAATTCTCCCATTCAAGATTCAAATGGGGTGTACCATTTTGTGGCTCGTGAGGGTACAGCCGGGAATAATACTAATAACACGCATAACAAAGCCACTCCAACAGCTTCCTCTCTCTCCAACACACCTTCTCCCCTCTCTACACTCTTCAGAAAATAGGAAAACTAGAAAGTAGCTACGAGGTGCCGTTGTAAAGGCTTATCCCTCAATACCTTCACCTGACCTGACTATGGCTACAACCATTTTATTAATCTTTGAACCTATGAAGCCAGGTCTGAAGCAATTATATATAAGAACACATTGTATGGTCTCGATTGTGTTCGATACTGATTCATTTGGGTGCTTCACTCTTCCTCTAAGAATCAAATAAACCAAAGATCCTTCCTAAGCTGAATGCAATCATCTATTAATAAAGAAAATATATATATTTATGTATACTATAAATAATAATGATATCAAATAATAATAATAAAACGAATTCAAGGCACTTTCAACCTCTCCTTTCAACCCATTTTGAAAACCGAAGCTGTACCGAAGCAGAAATCGAGACATTTTCGAAGCATCACTAAAGGTAGCAGGCCATTCAGTATCACAGTAGCTGCCTCTGTGACCGGTGTGTTGAGGAAGGGCTCGGCTTTAGTGTCTTTTTGTTCAGTGTTAGCTGCCTACAGACGATGTTTTCAGTATAGGAAGTGGCACGAGTAGTCTAATAGCTCATTCCTTCCTCCCCCCCCCCCCATCTATCTCTCTCACACACACACACACACACACACGGTATCATTTAAACGCCCTGTAGTGTTTGGCAGGCAGCCCTTTAAGTCTTTATATGCACTCCTTTACCATAGATGTGCTCCTCTTACTCCAGATAGTCTCTCTTCTCTCTCTCTCTCAACACTACACAATCTCTTTCTATCTAGCTTATCCTCTCAGAATGAACCGGAAGGTCTTTGAAATACTATTCCGTGTAGTTCCTTGTAACTCTATAAGCTAGAATCAATACAAAACATGGAGTCATCTCAAAGGGTTAAGCACTCGTAAATGCGAGTAATCCTGGCACTGCGATAGGCCCTTCCTAAGCTGAATACAATGGTGAGGCTGGCAAACGAGAGACTGTTCATACCCAGTCTAACAAATATAGTCCCTTGTTTCCAGTAACCATGATTAAATACACGAAGTTAAAATTAAATAGATACCTCTCCAACATGTCTATTCCCACTCAACTTTAGCTATATAAATACATATATATATATATAAAATGACGGGAACTATTGACTATTATATTTTAAGTTAATAGTTCCCGTCACTTTTCCCTCTATTTCCTACACTCTTTCTACCCTTTTCTCAACTCTACCCTCTGATAACACTCCTTCTCGTCTGTCTACCTCTGGAGTTCTCGAAAAGGGGCTCCAGTCCTCACGCTATTCTTGACTTACAGTGTGCTGGCTAAATAATCCAGAAGGGTTGATAGCCTTTGAAGTTATATTTGAATTACCGGTAACTAACTAACCTACTACCTATAGGTCACACTCTGCCCCTGAAAGTAAATGGTGTGACGCCTACCAGCATGGTCAGAATCGCCTCACGTTGGCCACTAGCGCTCGCCAGGGCTGTGAAGTGGGCTACAGTTGTCAGAGAATGTTGTTCTCTCTTTCATAGTGCTCGTGTTGTTACAGACAGTCCAGTGGTGGTCTTTATTTTCGTCTGTAACAACTGGAAATATTTTATATCATGAGTTGAATATAAGATGCATTGTTGTGTAGAATTGAGAGAGAGAGCGAGCGAGCAGCGTGGGGGCAGTGAGTGTTGCTTTCCTCCTCCTTCCTCCCTCCCGGAGGAGTCCCTCGCCCGCGTGGCCTTTCTCTTGGTTTTGATTGGCTGGTGGTTCCTGGCGCCTTCTGGGGGCCTGCTGTCTTGTGACGTATCGGCCCGTGATTGGCCGAACCACCGCGCCTTTGTGTGATCCTGGGGGTCCAGAGAAGCTTCCTTCCTCAGGACAGGCTTGGCGTGCATGCTTCTAACATCCCTTTGCATACTCTCTCCCGATCACCCTCTTTACCACTATCTCTCTCTCTGACCTTCTTCTTTTCCATTGCCCCTCACCTTTATTCAATTACTTATCCCCTTGGGTTCTGCATACGGTTTCCATAGCCGGCCCATTGTATTGCATGCACCGTCCTCTGAGATATTTACATGTACTTAGAATAGGTTTGAGGGTTCTTAGTTAGTAGAGGTTAAGAACTCGGTGTGTGTCTCCATTATTGATTTAGTGCTCTGCTGGGTTATTTAATGCTAGACTGGGATAAGGCTTCTGTTGTCGTTGTCAGCGATGTGTGTACGGTCCGCTTATACCTACACGACTTCGACGGTTTCTGTGGTAGCCTAGGTTGTCTTTTTGGTTGTGCCTTTTGCGAGTGCAGCATCGTGTGGTAAGAGGGCATTAGCCTACTACCTTGTCACAGTGCTGCCTCTTTGCTTGACTTTAGAGGGATCGCCAGGGTAGAACCAGATACTTGAGATATGGATCTACCAAGAGAGCATCCCCGTCATTAACGTAACTTTAATCATACCGCCTTATCACCTTACGAGCGGCCTAGGCGGTAATTTATATGTACCGCCCAGCGGGGTGTTTTTACCCTAAATAGGGTTGTTTACGTGATCATTTTCATGCCTAAATAAGACCCAGAGTGTAAAACAAGTATCTATCCCTGAAAGGGCATAAACAGAGCTTTCCAATGACACCCCAACCATCCTTGTACGACCACTGGTTTTCTTGCAACGATCGCGCAACACGAGTGCAAAACCATGTAATTAGGTACTTTCCCTACATAATTCCCTGCGTAGCGAGTGTGAGGGGGGATGGAAGGGTGGTTTTCACTTCAGTTGGCCCACCGCGGTGGTGGGCGGCGGTCATAGCCTTACTACGCTCCTCACACCGCTCAGCTCTCTCTCTCTGCAACATTACGTGCTGAAAATGGCACACGACATAAGTTGTGAACCGCCACTTAATCCAAATTTATTTCACACGACATAAGTAGTGTGCCGCCAAAGAAGGGTTAAGGACAACACTAGGCTATGAGCCAGTCTTGCTCAGCCACAGTTTCCTAACCTTGATATCCCAGCTAGACTTTATTCACCTAGCAGACACTAGTTAGGATATGAGCTCTTTATGATATGTATGCATTATTATTCACGGCATTTATTAGTCTAGGTTGTTGTTGAGTTGCACAACCATAGTAGACTGTTTCGTTGATGAGGAAGTACTTCTTTTAGTGTCGAACATTACTGCCGTTGCGCATTTATAATATTCTCGTGTCAGTTAACATTATATGTCCTATCTTTTAGTGTATTCAGACTACACGTATGGTGTCCTGCCTCCTGCCTTTAGATAATTTAAGATACGAGCATCTTATGAGCATCAGACTTTCTTCAGAAGTTTCCAGGTCTATGCTGTAGGACTAGACTTCACTTTCTTTCAGATAGGAGTGAAGAGTTTATTGTTGTTTAGAGTAACTATGTTGAATCATCTTTTTATTATATTAAATCTTGCATTGATTTAATTGATCTTTCCATAGCTTCCCTTTTGTGCATTTTAACGTAACTTGCATCTTGTTTGTTATCAGGCTATACCAGTGTGGGTTAGCCTGAAGTAGAGTACATTTATGCCCAGTTAAGGATACCCCGTTATCGCAGATTAACTTTGGAGGGTATAGGTGTTTTTGTTAGCCGGCATATAAGTTCAAGGGTTTGGATCTAGCGTACCGTTGTTGCATAGTGCCCTATTACTTGTCCAATCATTAAGTGCCCTTGTTTTATTCGTAGCCCCGGTCGTAACAAATGGCGACCTTGCCTAGTATCTTATATTATATCTATCTATCTATCTATTGCCTGACGCCGTGATCCCCGAAGGGGTGGCCACGAACGAACCGCCCCCATGCACCTCTGTCCCCAGTCAGTCGACGCCCCTCCCCCCAACCAGCACCGCCTTCGTTCATGTACTTCCTCACTCCATCCTTCCACCTCATATTCGGTCTACCTCTCCACCTCGCTCTCGTACACCCTCTTAGTCATTCTCTCGCTTTCCATACGTTCCATATGGCCGAACCATCTCAAGTTGTTCCTTTTCACACATTCCAGCACATCTACCTCCACACCACACCTCCTTCTTACTTCCTCATTAGTCTGTCTATCCCTCCATGTAACTCCGCACGCACTCCTTAAGTAATTCATTTCCACTGCTCTCACTCTTGGTCTGAGTCTCTCAACCAACGTCCATGCTTCGCTTCCGTAAGTCAGTGTCGGGATTACCACACTGTCATGCAAGGACTTCTTCACTTCCATACTGACCACCCTATTTCTTGTTACTGCTTTTACCGTTCCTACAACCCTCTTCCCCTGTTGTACCCTCTCCCGCACCTCTTCATCCATAGTCCCATCTTTACTCAACACACTGCCCAGATACTTAAAAGAGTTGACGATCTCCATAGCCTGACCGTTCAGCTTCACCTCACACTCTGTGACTTCACCCCTTTCGAAGACCATAACCTTGCTCTTCCCCATATTTACCTTATATTATACTGACCACCTATTATATTATATAATTATATTATATAAGGTCGTCATAACAAATGGCGACCTTGTCCAGTATCTTATTTTAGTAGAAACCAGGATCCATTTGTTGATTATTGCAGTAATAACAAATAATGACCTTGCCTGGTATCTAAGAAAGAATTGCAGGATTGTTGGACATTTGTTTTTTGAGGAATATTTTGGACACGTGGATTTTTTTTGGCAACGTAGTATAGCACTTGAGTTGTCTTCGAGCATTTTATATTTTTGAGTGAATAGTGCTACATGAGAGTTTAGGTACTCCTTTTTTTATAAACGTTGAGAATTTTCGGTGGACACTGTCGGACGACGGATCAATGTACAGTGAGGACACAGTACGGAAAGCAGAGTCTGAGGTGCAGCAGCTGGGTTTGTTAGAAGGCATTAGAGTAATAACTAGTGAGGAGGATGCAAGGAAATTTCTAGAGATGCCTATTACTGTTGACCGGGTGTCGGGGATTGATCGGTATGGTCTCCAGTGTTTGGCCATGGTCATGGGTCATGTGGGCACTAGCAGCATGACGAGAGGTGGCCTGGTGGCCTGTGTGCTCGGCGGGGTGCGTGGGGCTTCGGGTGGAGCGGGAGCTGGGGCACCTTCGGCCCAGCCCCCATTCCACTCGACTCCTACCATGGCGCCCCCTCGGGCTCCGAAGCCGGGTACGTTCCCGCAGACCGATAGTCACTGCCAGCGTGGTTTGCACTTGGGTGGGTCTCCAATTGTTGCATCTCCTCCTCCTCAAGGTTTAACTGCAGATATGCTCTTCCAGCTGGAGATGGCTAAAATGCAGGCTGAGCAACGAAGTCATGAGGCTGAGCTTGAGCAACGAAGGCATGAGGCTGAGCTCAGGATTCAGGCTACGAAGTACTGTGCAGACATAGATCTTGATAAGTCTCGGGTGCAGTCAACAGGGCAGCGTCTCGGTTCTGGGAATCGAGGTCTTGATCAGTCTTTATCGCACCTTCTTAAGTTAGTCCCTGTATTTGACGAGTCGGGTGTCACCGAATTTTTCCTGCGTTTTGAGAAGAAGTGCCGGGAGCACCAATGGCCCGAGGTTAAGTGGGCAGCCCTTGTTTCCTCTAGATTGGTTGGCAAAGGACTCAAGGCATATGATGCGTTGCCCTTGGAGTCTTGCATCGATTATGAGGTATTGAAGGAGGCTGTCCTGCGGGCATATGAGTTACAACCAGAGACTTATAGGTTGAAGTTCCGGGGTGTTACGAAGGGTCGTGAGTGCACCTTTCTTGAACATGCCCGGGAACTGTCTTGACGCTTTTGGGAATTGGCTGAGATCGGAGAAGGCAACGACTTTTGATGAGATAAAACAGTTGATGCTTCTCGAGCAGTTCTTTAAGTGTACGGGCAGCGACCTGACGTTGAACCTTAAAGAGAAAAATCCTAAAACTCTACAGGAGGCAGCTGAGATGGCTGACCGTAGGCTATCGCTGATTCGTGGGTGCGGGTCTGCACAACGGAACGATGCAGGTAACAAGGGGCGCAACACTCCACCCCCCCGAGTCAGTGATACACCATATAACAATAACAACAAGAGCAATGATATTAAGTCTGGCCATAAACCTAATACCGTCCCTTTTAAGAAGGGTCCAGGCCCTTCCCCATCTCAAGGGAAGCCCAAGGGGGAGTTAGAGTGTTTTCATTGTCACGAGAAGGGGCATTTTGTACGATCCTGTTCTAGCAAGCTACCTACAGCAATCGTGTCTTTGGCTCGCAACATTGGAGTGTCTTTGAAGTCGTCTGCGTTTGCCCGGGGTAAATGTTCAGAAGCTGGAGCACTGCCAGTGAAGAAGTATCCGGAAGGCTTGACACCTGTCCGGGATACTTTTTGTGACCATAGAGGGCGCGGCTGCGTGAGTTGGGCTGGTTGCAAGCATGGAGTAGAATTTTTGCGTGATACGGGTGCTTCCTTGACATTGATGAAAAACTTTACAGGCAAACCTATAAACGCGGCACGGGTAGTTGTGGTGCAGGGTATCAATGCTACAAAGTCATACCCGTTGGTCCGAGTGGAGCTGGAGGTAGAAGGTGTGACACGAGAGTTGGATGTCGGAATCGTGGAGAAACTGCCAGTAGAGGGCGTCGACCTTCTTTCTCGGCAACGACTTTGCGGTACCTGCTTCTGAGGTTCCACCCTTAGTCGGTGCCGAGAGGGCGGCCGACGTGAGTAGGGAGGGGCAGGAGTTGGTCGAGAGGTGTCAACGACAGCAGAGGGTGTTTGTTGTCACCCGATCTCGTGCATCCAAAGTGTCACAGCCTATTCCTCAGTCTCTAGACCAGCGGAGGAACGGTCGGAAGGAGCAAGCTAAAGTTGGGAGTTTTGTGAGTTTTGCTCCAGCGGCTCTCCTTAGCGACTTAGTACTTGACCCAGAGGTGAGCTCCGGAGTGGCCCCAGAACCTGTTACCCCTAGTGACATGGTTGGGCATGATGGCACTCCGCGACTTAGTAGTTCCCAGGTGGAGGAGAGTTGTGGGAACGGGGCTATCGAACACGAGGACGGGGAAACATTTCATGTGAACCTGTTGGAGGAGTTTGTGAGGCAACCACCTGAGCAGCCTACTGTCCCTGCGTTGGTCTGCAGCGGTCAAGGAGGAGAAGGAGAGGGTGGCAGTAGGGCACAGGTGGAGGAGAGTTGGGATTGTCATGCCTCGGCGGAGCAGTGGGCGGGGGACACGAGTCTGGTGGCTGTGGAAGCGCTAGAGCACCTGCCTGAGCAGCAGTGTGCAGAGGTCCAGCACCAGCTCGGTTCATACCCCACTGGTCGTGCCGAGCACCCGAGCCTCACAACTCAGGTGGTGCAAGATGTTCCGCGGGCAGGTCACTTGAATGTTAGGAGACCGTTAGCCTCGTTGTTTCGGTGGTTCAAGGTGGGCGACGAGGCTTTGACATGGTTGTCAGGTCAGGGTCGACCCATGGCTACCAAGGGTGGTGGTCAGAAGGAGGACATTGAGCAGATTGGTGAGGTTGGCTGTGGAGTGGATGTGCCCGGTCGTCGCATAGCCTCCCAAAGCTGCTCTAGTCGAATGCAACAGCCCTACCATAGACCGACTGTATCAGGCCATGTCGCTAAAAGCGGTGATGCTGCGCAGGCAGATGTAGTCGCAAGGAATGCGGGGGTGCGCATGAACGGTATCGGTGGGGAAGCCTTAGCAATAATGAACTATCGGAGTGACTGCACAGGTGGTACTGATTGTCCTTCTCATGACCTGGCTGTTCTAGGGACGAAGGTTGAGAAGGAGGGAGACTACAGGTTAGAAGAAGCTGCGGTCTCGGCTGGGTTGTGGGAGCGCACTAGGCATGTTGTTCTGCGAGATAAGTTGTTTACTAGGCTGTGGCAGTACATCCGCATGTTTGTTGCTTCTGCAGGCCTGATGTACGGGGTAGAATCCGACATGGAGGCTGGAGACAGTGCAAGGCTCAGTTTAATTCCCTACCATATAAATCCTGCTCAACAGCCTGTCGTGAAAACAGAGCTAGACGACATGTGGAAAAAGGGTCTGAGGGATAAAGGATATCGTGAGTGGTTGTTGCCAGTGAGTTTGCAACCGGAGTTGAGTGGCAAGATCCGTGTGTATGGTGATTGCAAGAGTGTGGAAGCATTATCCCTGACAGTCACCTATCCATTACCCAAGGGTCTGAGGGATAAGGGATATCGTGAGTGGTCGTTGCCAGTGAGTTTGCAACCTGAGTTGAGTGGCAAGATCCGGGTGTATGGTGATTGCAAGAGTGTGGAAGCATTATCCCTGACAGACATCTATCCATTACCTAGAGTTGACGACACCATAGACCGCATCAGGGCTGCCTCATTTATCACGAAAGTGAAGGTCCCGTTGCCGGAAAGAGTGAAGAGAAATGCCAGTCTTGTGATGAACTGGGCAGGTTATCAGTGTTAGGTGTTGTTTTGCTGCCGGGACACAAGTTGGATGTGTGGCATGCTAAGGGCACTGATAATATTTTGGCTGATTGTTTGTCACGGGAGGGTTTGTTTGCAGGAGAACCCTCGCCGTTCAGTCAGTGTGTGTTGAGAGTGGAGAAAAATCAGGCTTGCCCCTGTAGAGCAGCCGTCAAAAACAACATTAAAATTAAATAAAAAAAAATCACATAAAAACTCTTTCTTTTTGATAGTTAATTGTAAGTTGCCAATGTTATAGCTAAAGTCCTAAGTTGAACCTGTCTTTCACTTAGTAGGCTGGGCTCTGTGAAGCTCGCTCGGGGAGCATAGCAGGCTAAAATTATACTATTATGTTTGGGAGTTGTTATAAGATTTTATTTATGCTAAAATGTTGTTTTATTTTTTTTTGTAAGAATTGAGCTTTGCATTTCATTTCTGGTGGAGTGGCTAGGTGTGGCGCGTCTTGTCGGCATTCTGTCTTGTCAGATATGGTGCTCGCCTATGTTGAGCGTCCCATATCTTGGGCGGGGTGTGGCGCCTACCAGCGTGGTCAGAATCGCCTCCCGTTGGCCACTAGCGCTCGCCAGGGCAGTGAAGTGGGCTACAGTTGTCAGAGAATGTTGTTCTCTCTTTCATAGTGCTCGTGTTGTTACAGACAGTCCAGTGGTGGTCTTTATTTTCGTCTGTAACAACGGGAAATATTTTATATCATGAGTTGAATATAAGATGCATTGTTGTGTAGAGTTGAGAGAGAGAGCGAGCGAGCAGCATGGGGGCAGTGAGTGTTGCTTTCCTCCTTCTTCCTCCCTCCCGGAGGAGTCCCTCGCCCGCGTGGCCTTTCTCTCGGTTTTGATTGGCTGGTGGTTCCTGGCGCCTTCTGGGGGCCTGCTGTCTTGTGACGTATCGGCCCATGATTGGCCGAACCACCGTGCCTTTGTGTGATCCTGGGGGTCCAGAGAAGCTTCCTTCCTCAGGACAGGCTTGGCGTGCATGCTTCTAACATCCCTTTGCATACTCTCTCCCGATCACCCTCTTTACCACTATCTCTCTCTCTGACCTTCTTCTTTTCCATTGCTCCTCACCTTTATTCAATTACTTATCCCCTTGGGTTCTGCATACGGTTTCCATAGCCGGCCCATTGTATTGCATGCGCCGTCCTCTGATATATTTACATGTACTTAGAATAGGTTTGACGGTTCTTAGTTAGTAGAGGTTAAGAACTCGGTGTGTGTCTCCATTATTGATTTAGTGCTCTGCTGGGATAAGGCTTCTGTTGTCGTTGTCAGCGATGTGTGTACGGTCCGCTTATACCTACACGACTTCGACGGTTTCTGTGGTAGCCTAGGTTGTCTTTTTGGTTGTGCCTTTTGCGAGTGCAGCATCGTGTGGTAAGAGGGCATTAGCCTACTACCTTGTCACACAGTGCTGCCTCTTTGCTTGACTTTAGAGGGATCGCCAGGGTAGAACCAGATACTTGAGATATGGATCTACCAAGAGAGCATCCCCGTCATTAACGTAACTTTAATCATACCGCCTTAAAGATAACGCTAGGCTATGAGCCAGTCTTGCTCAGCCACAGTTTCCTAACCTTGATATCCCAGCTAGACTTTATTCACCTAGCAGACACTAGTTAGGATATGAGCTCTTTATGATATGTATGCATTATTATTCACAGCATTTATTAGTCTAGGTTGTTGTTGAGTTGCACAACCATAGTAGACTGTTTCGTTGATGAGGAAGTACTTCTTTTAGTGTCGAACATTACTGCCGTTGCGCATTTATAATATTCTCGTGTCAGTTAACATTATATGTCCTATCTTTTAGTGTATTCAGACTACACGTATGGTGTCCTGACTCCTGGCTTTAGATAATTTAAGATACGAGCATCTTATGAGCATCAGACTTTCTTCAGAAGTTTCCAGGTCTATGCTGTAGGACTAGACTTCACTTTCTTTCAGATAGGAGTGAAGAGTTTATTGTTGTTTACAGTAATTATATTGAAGCATCTTTTTATTATATTAAATCTTGCATTGATTTAATTGATCTTTCCATAGCTTCCCTTTTGTGCATTTTAACGTAACTTGCATCTTGTTTGTTATCAGGCTATACCAGTGTGGGTTAGCCTGAAGTAGAGTACATTTATGCCCAGTTAAGGATACCCCGTTATCGCAGATTAACTTTGGAGGGTATAGGTGTTTTTGTTAGCCGGCATATAAGTTCAAGGGTTTGGATCTAGCATACCGTTGTTGCATAGTGCCCTATTACTAGTCCAATCATTAAGTGCCCTTGTTTTATTCGTAGCCCCGGTCGTAACAATGGCCATAACAATGATACATTACAATTCCACACAAACTCCTGGCATCACAACACGTATTAAGAGGATATTTCCACTTGAGGGATTTTTTTCTGGACCCCTTTCTCCCTCGTATTTAGCCCCGTTGCTTTTGTGATTTTAAGATGTTTGCCCCATTAGTTTGGCGATTTTAAGAACTGTTGCCCTATTGCTGTCAATTGTAAGACCTTTCGTGCCATTTAGGTGTCGATTTTTTTCCTGGCGAGCGACATCGAGCCTGTAATTTAAGAGGATTCGGCCTTCGGCCGCGACATTTTTCTACCAAAAAATTTACACATTTATTTTGAAAGGGGGTCTAGGGGTGTAATTGTAAGCTTGATGGAGGTCTAGGGAACAAACTAAAAACCTCCCATTAAACAACAAACAAGCATGGATCTTTACAACCATTCATTCTTTCCACGAATCATGAACGATTGGAACAGTCTCCTACAAAATATCATTAGTAGTAGCCTTACAATAGACACATTCCTAAACTGAACTCAAAGCATTTTTTTACCACCTATGATTACACACAAACAACAAACAACTCAATTGATCCACTTGGCTTTCCTCATCCTACATCCTTGCCCATAGACTACATATAACCTAGACACGAAAGTGTGACGTCACACGGTTAGTTTGCCGCGCGTCCTAGGGATTTGGTGGAAGCACTATTGTATTGTACTGTAGCAAAGCACCTCAGTGGCTTCCTTATTTAGCTCGGTTCATACATACCCGTCCTGATATCCCGTCCGGCCCCGACCTCTTATTTCGCCGTGCCTAGGCGGCGTCCTTTTTATGCATGCATAAAATGGACCGTGTGGGTCGGGGCAACTGCCAGAAAACGTGTTATGCCGGGACACCCACGGGACATACACGGACACACACAGAAGTTATTGTCTTGGTCGGGGCCGGACGGGAGCTCAGGACGGGTATGTGTGAACCGAGCTTTATATAGATAGTCTGTACGCGGCGCGCGCCTGCCAGCTGGCTTGCTGCAGTGTTACCAAAGTTAAGGGAATATCCGCAAAACGAGGGAGCAATAGATTAAAGAGGGAACGTATTTAAGAGTTAATTAATGTTGGTAAAAACACTTGTAAATTATTTAGTATAAATTAGATATATATATAAGCAAGATGAAAACATTAAGTATACATATACACTATAAAACATAGGCTACTCATATATGATGCAAGCTGTATACCTTCAAGCAACACAACAAGAATTAAATTGTCATTTTGAATATATATTAGTATGTTACATGTTATGTAGATGTTAATTTGTCAAGTAGCACTAAAACTGGACATTTATACTTATGACATCTAGGGATATTTTGTCCCACCATTGACGTTGGCAACTCCCGAATCTCACATCAACAATGGCGGGTGTTGGAGGAGTTTTGCTTGTGTACCTCCTCATAATGACGACAATTACACGATGACTGGCGCCTTTACAGTAGCCTCTACTTATGTCTATTTAACTATGTCATGTCTGCAGAGTCTCTGGATAATGTACAATTGCTTATTAATAGCGTTATTAGTACAAGGTAGGGATTATTACGAATTAATGAGGACCAAGGACAAGGATAGTCAATATAATGTCTGTGTGGGGACCCTCCCCTCCCATTGTCCTTTGCGATCGTGCTGCCATCTCTCGAACACGCGCGGCTCACTATTTACAGATTTGTGGCGTCTTCTTTCGTGTCTAGGTTATATGTAGTCTATGTCTTTGCCCCTCCCTTCCCTCTCCCCCATCTTCCCCCCCCTACAACTTATTCTTACATGTGTGATATTGGTTAAGGGGCTAGTGGCTGTATTTCTGGTCTATTCATTCATATATTTTTTTTTCTTTCCTAGACCTCCATCAAGCTTAGAAAAACACCCCATATACCCCCTTTAAAGATAAATGTGTAAATTTTTCGGCTATCGCTCGCCAGGAAAAAATAGACACCTAAGTGGCACGAAGAGTCTTAAAATTGACAACGAAATGGAGCGAAAGGTGTTCAAATGGCAAACTAATGGGCCGAACGTCTTAAAATATCAAAACTAGTGGGGCTAAGCATGAGGGAGAAGGGGTTAAAATAAAATAAATACCTGTCCCTTGAAACAGCGCCCTACGCATCCTAAATCGAGATAGATATATTATTCCTTCCTACCCAACTCAATCGCAGAACACCATTGCCCCGGTTTGTGCCCCTGAAAATCATCCTTGCACACTGAGGACGTAAGTGTTGAGTGATACCTCATTACTACTATACCCTGCGGTAATTCTGCATATCTACAACTCCTGTTATTTTAGGTTTTATTTATTTCTTGTTGTATCTTAATGCTTTGTAAGTGTGTATTTTATTGTTAATAAGTGCGGAGGTAACGTTTAACAAGACTACATCGGCCTTATTTACCATGTTTTTTGTTTTTTTCTTCAAGGAATATAGTGTTTCATAGTTGCATTGCATGGTTTGAGTGGAGGATTTGCATAAACTTACCATTATCTATTAATCTGAAGATACAGCATCAAATTGCGCCATTTATTGGGTAAATCACGCTTTTACAGTAGGTAAGGAAAATTGTGGGGTAAATTGGATACACGATGGGTTGAAGGGTTGATTTATTGCCATCCTCATTTATGTAGATCTGTAAGGGGGCAAAAACAAGTTGCCGGTATTTCGTTTTTGTGAGTAACGCTCACGCCATTTATTGGGTGAATCGCACTCACTGCATCTTTCAAAACAAGAAGAGTCAAGTCGAAGGATTCATTGGGTGCAATGCTTTGTTTACGTTCGGGACATTATTTTCGTGTTATTTTTCGGTGTAATCGGGTTTTTTCAAGTGTCTATAACGGATTTCCTCCATGCGGGCTAATGAGAAAAATATGGCGAGTCGATTGGTCCCTATTGTCCCTAATAAATTGTTTCTAATAGGGCGGATGTAGGTGTCCTTGAAGATTAGCCTATCCCTTATCTAACCTATCCTAGTATTATGGGTGGGGGCTGCCGCCCCCACACCCCCGCTGATTGTGTATTAAAAGTTTAAAACTATAAAAAAAAAAAAAAAAAAAAAAAAAAAAAAAATTGATGGGATAAAGTCTATGGTTATTACTCTGCAATCTTCAGCTTTGGCTGTCGATAACAGGAAAGTACCAATACAAATGTACTGACTTCTTGTAGGTGAAGCTCCACTCTGATTGGCTACTAAACAGTCTCCCACAGTAAACAAGGAGGCTAGAATGTAAACAAAGTGTCCTGGACTGGCTGTACAAAAATAAACTCTGATAATGTTATAGGCCTAGGGGAGTGAAAATCAAATTGACAAAATAAGAAAAGTAGCACTTATCCGCACATCAGTAAAGTCCCCTGAGTAAGATAAGAGCAAACAAAAAACAATTATATACGGTATATAATTCCATGAGCCAGGAATCCGTAATCGAGTTGTTGTTCTGCAGAATACCCCCCTTCCCAAATGGTAGAAATCTTAGCTTGATTACCGGTACTCTAGTCGTTCGTGAGTACTAGATATAAATGTTCAAGAGTTTCGGACTGCTTACTTGGAACAGGGTAGCCTATAGTTTATTTTGTCGTCACTATGGTTATATTCAGGCTAACATTAACCTTTATAAATAATGAACTACGAAGTACCTATAGTCGTAATATGTATTATGTAGGGACCTGAAAAAAAGGATGTTATCGCGAGTAATTAAGTGAAGTTGATAAGTATAGCTTACATCTGGCATGTGTCAATTGCTCTCTCTCTCCCGAACTATTCCTTGGGTAAATCTACTGTTATACAACCCCTATTTTTTCATTGTTTTCCTTTCGAAACCGAGTCTTTCTTAGTCTTACCATATTCAGGAAGCCCTACTGATGTTCGAATTGTGGGAGTCATGTTAGATCAATGTTTCTATTGAAAATGAGAGACGGCAAGGCAGACACTCGCAGACCGCGGCGGACGCCACGTAAAGGCCGGTTCACATGGTCAGTTTTGTTTCCAATCCTCTTCCCCGTCCTGGAAGGACGGGGAAGAATTGCTGCAAAATTTCCGGCGAGATTCAAAAAGTGTTCACACGAGAGAGCCAAGTCAAAGGTTATGGACTGGGGACGGAGAATGGTAACATTCAAGACAGCTAGAGCCGCCTTATTTACCAAGTTTCTTTATATTTTTTCCAAGGAATATAGTGTTTAATTGTTGTTTTTCATGGTTTGAGTGGAGGATTTGCATTAACATACCCATTATTCATTAGTCTGAAGATACTCCGTCAAATGGCGCCATTTATTGGGTGAATGGCGCTTTTACAGTAGGTAAGGGAAATTGTGGGGAGGCCATGCATGCTTCCAAAATGTACGAATATTATATTAGATTAGATTAACCTAACCTAACCTAACCTAACCCTAATATAATATAATATAATATAGTTTTTTGAGTAACGTTCAAGCCATTTATTGGGTGAATCACACTCACCGCATCTTTCAAAACAAGAAGAGGACCCAGGTCGAAGGATTCATTGGGTGCAATGCTTTGTTTACGTTCGGGACATTATTTTCGTGTTATTTTTCGGTGTAATCGGGTTTTTTCAAGTGTCGATAACGAAATTCCTCCATGTGGACTATAATGAAAAAAATATGGCGAGTCTATTGGTCCTTATTTTCCCTAATAAATTATTTCTAATAGGGCTGTCACTACACCAAGCGGCTCGCTTGGTGTAGTGACTAGCGTCTCGGACTTCCACCCAGAAGGCCTGGGTTCGTGCCTACGCTCGGCGCATTAAAGATTTTTCACAAGCACTGAGTCGTTACCATCCCTCATGAGCAAAGGGATGGGATAGTAGTACAGGACCCCAATGGAAATACGCCTAATCGGCCTTATTGAGCTATCCTTAGCTAGCTTAGCATGGGCTAGCTTTAAGAACTATTATTATTATTATTATTATTATTAAAGAGGTCTTGAATATTATCCGGAGAATGACCAAGCAGAATCCACATTTATCAATTTACATAATGATATGAGTGCATCTTTGGGCCACTCATGTTTGTAGAGGGTCTCAGGGGTGCAGGATGATGGTTATAATGAGCAGGGGCGAGATAAATACATGAGGTAAGGCTGGTAAGCTCTAGTTGTTGTTGTTGGCAAGTCCTTGAATGCGGGCGGTTACAATACAATGATGGGAGCAATTAAAAGAAAACGGGCGATGGCAAACTATAGTAAAATATTAACAATGGATATTGTACCAACTCACAAGATCGTATGCGTTTTGTTTTGGCAGACATACTTAAGAATAAACTTAAGAAAAACCTAATGCGTCTGTTGGTGCTTGGGATATAGTGGTATACACGACTGGTTGATGTTAGGTTAGTGAGATTGCCTCCCTATTTGTTTTGTTATTATCAAGTGAATGAGTTGACCGACTTTTATCCTTCTTTTCATATTTCTGTAATTATTATTTTTACCTCTTCTTTCTTCTTATCTTCTCAGAATAGTATCATATATCTTCTTCGTATATGACCTGCTTAATATATCGTTTTTGTTTCTTGAAGTGGAATAGTATGAATGTAAACAAACATGCATTACTCACCGTCTTTTGTTTTTCGTGTGGTACGAAAGGTGGCCAAACAAGCGGCCAAGTCATTGGATACACGCCAACAACTGGGAGCGGCGAGTAGCTAAGAAACCAACCAGTTGGTTCCCTGAATTCCCCAGTGAAATATGACACCACGGCGAGAGTTGCCCTTCCAATTCTCAGCCCCCAAGGGACGGTGGATAAAACATGTCCGTCTGAACCAGCTTTAACCCTTAACCAAAGGCGCACAACATCTGTCGAGTTAAATAAATTTGGACTATGTGGCGGTGCACGACAGCTGTCGAGTGCCATTTTCAGCACGTAATGTTGCTGAGAGAGAGAGCTGAGCGGTGAGACGAGCGTAGTAACCTTATGACCGCTCCCCACGACCACCGTGGACGTACTGAACTGTATTCTACTTTCCTCCCCCTCCTCTCACTCGCTACACAGGGAATTATGTACGGAAATTACCTTATTTTAGGTTTTTTGCACTCGTGTTGCACGATCGATCGTTGCAAGAGAACCAGTGGTCGTACAAGGATGGTTCGGGTGTCATTGGAAAGCTCTGTTTATGCCCTTTCAGGGATAAATACTTGTTTTACGCTCTGGGTCTTGTTTATGCATGAAAATGAGCACAGAAACAACCCTATTTAGGGTAAAACTCCCCCACTGGGCGGCACAGTGTAAAATACCCTACCACCCGCTCTTTGTGTGTTAAACGTAAACAAACCAATCACCTGCCTCCTCTGATGACAATAATGTCATTTACCTAACCTAACAACCTAAGCTAACCTGGGGGCTGCCGCCCCCCTACCCGCGCTGCGCCAAATATTGATGTAGAAGACATAAAATCACTAAAAAGTACTGCCGGAGAGTGAAAAACACCTTCGAGATCATGCATCGTAAGGAATGGGTTTCCAGGAAACGGGAATTTCGGGGGTACAGTCGTCAAACCGCGGCGGACGAGTCTCACTTTAGTGAAGATTTTTAATACTTTGATGTATCTATTTCAAGTCAAACATACATTTCCGAGCATCATCGAACTATACTAAGTCTACTACGAATAATATTAACCTAATAGGAGCAACAGAATAGCGACAAATCAGGGGTTGTGAAGGTGTACATTTATAATTCCTTGTAATTCACTCTCACTCAGTATTATAAGTCAATTGTATAACCAAGAGGCCTAATATCTGGACCTATTATGTACTTTTGTAATGTTTTATATGGTGTACAATAAACATATCAAATCAAATATCTCCACATGTCGTGTGTGAGTCCATATAAACGTGTGTCATGTATTTTCTCTTAGTCTCATTCTCTCACACACACTCAGTCTCTCTCTGTCTGTCTGTCTGTCTGTCTGTCTCTTTCTTTCTTTCTCTCTCTGTCTGTCTGTCTGTCTGTCTGTCTGTCTGTCTGTCTGTCTGTCTGTCTGTCTGTCTCTCTCTCTCTCTCTCTCTCTCTCTCTCTCTCTCTCTCTCTCTCTCTCTCTCTCTCTCTCTCTCTCATTATATTAATTTGTAACTTTCTATGAAGCTATCAAAGGTGCTAACGTGTAATCCATCTATCTGTCTAGATGTTCTCTATAGCCAATTCCATCCCATATTTGAAGTTCTGAATAGAGGGTCAACATTCACAACTGCGAGAGAGAGAGAGAGAGAGAGAGAGAGAGAGAGAGAGAGAGAGAGAGAGAGAGAGAGAGAGAGAGAGAGAGAGAGAGAGAGAGAGAGAGAGAGAGAGGGGTCACATGTATATACAGTAGGTTTTTCAGACTCTCACGGACCATTGGCTGAGGTTGTCATCTGGTCTATAATTATTATTATTACCGAGACAACATCTTAGTGTGTGTGTGTGTGTGTGTATTTATGTAACTGTGTGTGTGTGTGTATTTATGTAACTGTGTGTGTGTGTCTGTGTGTATTTATGTAACTGTATGTGTGTGTGTGTGTGTATTTATGTAACTGTGTGTGTGTGTGTATTTATGTAACTGTGTGTGTGTGTGTGTATTTATGTAACTGTGTGTGTGTGTGTATTTATGTAACTGTGTGTGTGTGTGTGTATTTATGTAACTGTGTGTGTGTGTGTGTGTATGTATGTACTGTGTGTGTGTGTATTTATGTAAGTGTGTGTGTGTGTATTTATGTAAGTGTGTGTGTGTGTGTGTGTGTGTATATTTATGTAACTGTTTGTGTGTGTGCATTTATGTAACTGTGTGTGTGTGTGTGTGTATTTATGTAACTGTTTGTGTGTGTGTGTATATTTATGTAACTGTGTGTGTGTGTGTGTGTATTTATGTAACTGTTTGTGTGTGTGTGTGTATTTATGTAACTGTGTGTGTGTGTGTGTGTGTGTATATTTATGTAACTGTGTGTGTGTGTATATTTATGTAACTGTGTGTGTGTGTATATTTATGTAACTGTTTGTGTGTGTGTGTGTGTATGTGTATTTATGTAACTGTGTGTGTGTGTATTTATGTAACTGTGTGTGTGTATTTATGTAACTGTGTGTGTGTGTGTATATATTTATGTAACTGTTTGTGTGTGTGTGTGTGTATTTATGTAACTGTGTGTGTGTGTATTTATGTAACTGTGTGTGTGTGTATTTATGTAACTGTGTGTGTGTGTGTATTTATGTAACTGTGTGTGTGTGTATATTTATGTAACTGTTTGTGTGTGTGTGTATATTTATGTAACTGTTGTGTGTGTGTGTGTGTGCATTTATGTAACTGTGTGTGTGTGTGTGTGCCGTCTCAAGGGAGTAGGGGTAATTTTTTGTTCTATTTATTTATTTGCATATTTATTTATTTGCATATTTACTTATTTTTTTAGTTTCTTTCTTAGAGCTCTATCAAGCTTAAAAAACACCCCTAGACCTCTGTTCGAGATCAATTTGTACATTTTTCGGTAGAAAAATGTCCTGGTCGAAGGCCGAGTCCTTCTAAAATTACAGGCTCGTTCTCGCTCGCCAGGAAATATCGCCACCTCGATGACAAGAAAGGTCCTAATATTGACCAAAAAAAAAAATGGGGTTAAAGGTCTTTAAAACCCGCAAATTTCATTCGCCAAAACTAATGGAACGAACGTCCTTAAAATCTCAAAAACTAATGAGGTTAAAGATAAGGGAGAAGGGAGGCCTTAAAAAACCAAACATTCCCCCGTAAGTTCATATCATTGTAGGGCTCCAAAGTGCGAAGAGGCGGAGATGAGATTCGTGGTAAAGTAGTCTAAGGTAAATAAATAATTAATCAAACTATACATGCGGCTTAATTCGCTACAGCACCCGACTCAGCTACATCATATTTAGATTATCGCGCGGTGCAAGAGCCAAGCGCAGTCGGTACCGGAAATTCGGCAGGTTCGATTTGTTCATTTTGGCTGTTTGTGAACAACTTTGGTCTTAATGTTCAATGCCGTGTGGAGGCAGCCGTTTAGGAGGAGGTAGTGCGTCAATATTTCCAGAGCTGACCAAACAAAATATAATTCTCATAGTGCAAAGAGCCACTGCAGTCAGTAGCAGAAATCGGGCAGGGGTCCCTTTGTTCCTTTGGGGCTCTGCGAACAATTTTGGTGTTAGGGATCACATGTTGTGGACGGCAGATGTTTTAGGAGTAGTGATATCAAAGGTTAGTGGAGACGACAAAATATAATTCAGCAAAACAACGCCCTTCCCCCTAGCGGAATTGAGGAGAAAAGTTACAGGGAAGCCACTATTATATATTGACTGACGAAAGATGTCAACACGAATAATGGGTGGGGGTACCGGTAGTGGTTATTTTTTTGGTCCATTTATTTTATTTATTTGTTCATTTTTCAGTTTCCTCAGTAGCGCCTCCATCAAGCTTCAAAAAACACCCCCTTTTCAATATAAATGTTGTACATTTTTCTGGTTAGAAAAAATTCCATGCCGAAGGCCGATTCCTCCAAAAATTACAGGCTCGCTAGCTAGGGCGAAAGGTCTCAAAATCGCCAAATTAATGGAACGTACGTCTGAGAATCTCAAAATTAAATGGCGGCTAAACATAACGGAGAAGGTGGTAAACCAAAATTTAACGACCTTCCCCTTAAACGAAGAACAGCGAAGCCATGGTAGTTCAAAGTGTCACCATGCAAAGCTATTTGCTTCAATTCTGACCAAAAAAAACATATAATATATGCCTTATATAACATTATTACTTCTCCATATGCACCTATTTTACTTTTTTAAGATTGAACCTTAGGACATTGAAAAGCAATAAATTAAGTGAAAACAGCAATTAGCAGGTGGAAAAACTTATAGTTTTAGCCCGACGGGACCGGCCCGAGAGGACATACATCATTACTCTAATGCTGTCTGGGTATGCTACTGAGATGACTAGGAGAGGTCTCGGACTACGCTAGAGAGTCGGGAGAGAGGGACTCCCTTATCCTCCCCCCTCTCTCCCAAGCCGTCCGCGCGAATATACTCGATACAGATACTGGTATAATAGGGAAATACTCCAGCCCCGTTTTTTTTTTCCTGGAAAATTGAGGAGGGGGGAATAGGGGAAAAAAGGGGGGGGGGGGGCCAGTTGGAGGCGAAGGGGAGTTGGGGGGGGGGGACACATGTGGAAGTCAGTGATAGGAAGTATGGAGGGGACTTATTCCACCTAATCACATATTGCTTTGCTTTGAGGGCCAGTGGGGTGTTTTGAAAGTTTTTTCTATACCTTGGCTTTTAAGAGGACCATTCGCCTTCTCCCAATAAGACCTCTTATGAGGAACCTCGCCTTTCCCAGGTTTAGTTACAGGCCCAATGACATCAGATTGTACTCCATTCTCCACCATAAATCGCTATTAAGTACAGTTGCCCACTTTAGTTCATGCCCCCTCCGTGAAATGAATTTGTGTATGGAATTAAAACATATTATGACCGACTTGCAAGAGACTATTAAAGATAAATACATGAATTTATCATAATTTTATTATTTTATTAATCTCACCACCACACCACACATGAAATTAATTAAAGTCCTATGATCCACCGGGATTCGAACCCGGGTTCTCACACACATATTTTTGCCACATTAACCATGACACCACCAGGACGGTTTTCGGATTATTGACATATCTAAATGAACTCGTAATTCATCCATACTGTTATTCCATTCTAATTGCATCAAAGACGGAAGTGGGAATTAAATTTATCATCGGCACACCCACTATGCAATGTGATATACAAAAATTACTTGTTTTAACATTATTATTATTGTTTTAATTAGGTGTACTCCATACACCTCCACCAAGTTTAATAAGACCCCAAGATCCCCCTTCCAGATATTTTTGTACATTTTCGGTAGAACAATGGGCAAGAATGTAGTTACCGGGTGTTACCGCCCGTCTTGTTTACACTATGCGGACGCTCACCATCATGTTCCCGTATATTTTGAATGCCTTGGGATACAAAAATACACGTACCCTAAACAAAACAACCTAACCTAACCTAGTATTATAGATTTATAAGTATTATTTTTTATTATAAGTAGTTATTAGATGATTTATGTTGGTATGTCGTAGAGTGGTATAGGTCCTAACCCCGGTAACTACATCATTCCCGAAAAATGTCTCAGCCGAAGGTCGGGTCCTCCTGAATTATAGGCTCGCTATTGCTTCGCCATACAAAAATGGCATGAAAGGTATAAAAATTGACAAGGAAATGGGGTGAGGGATAGGTATTAAAATTGCCAATTTAATGGGGTGAACGTCTTTAAAATCTGAAAACTAATGGGACTAAAACATGAGGGAGAAGGGAGGCTAGACAAAAGCCTTAAGGCAGGATTCATTTAAAATTTGTCTTAAGTCTAAATCAATTGACCAAAACGAGTAGTTAGCGCATAGCCGAACTAGTTGGTA